>VXAC01008450.1:774895-1122753 GCA_013399225.1 Rhipidura dahli
TCGGCAGCGCGCCGGCCCCGGCTGTCCCGGGGGTGTTTTTGGATTCCCCGGTGATGACGATTGTTGAAGCCCTTGAGCGGCGCACCCGGACTGTGCCGGGGCCCATTGCCCTCGGTGCCCCCCGCCGTGCAAGCAGCCGGGCTAATCCCGGGCGGGGAAATCCATGTTTGGCACACGGCAAAGGGCAGGGTTGGAGGAGGGATCCGCGCCACTGCCAGGACTGTGCTTCGGAGAGCAGTGCGCAGTCGGGGACATCTCTGCATGTCTGAAATGTGGGAGACACACTGCGGTCACTTGGGGCGCGGACAGGAGCCGTGGCAGCATGAAGGCACAGACCGCGATGTGGCACATCGCATACACGGTTATGTTCGAGTGGCTAAAATTCGCCTCTCCCCAGTGACACTTCAAGTAGCTCGCTACCGAGCTATTTGCCAGTGTGTTATCTGCGCCTTCCTCCCATCGTGTCCACAGCAGCAGCCCGACATACGAAAATAATCCCAGTGGGGCTTTCCCGTTTCCCTTCCTCCCTCTGCTCAGTGGGCAACTATTCCAGTGTAACTCAAGTCGAATGCTGTGTGACTTGAAATACCTCCCGTCAGGTTTTTGAAATTCTTGCTATATTTTGGGGAGGGGGTGAATGGCAATACAGTGACCGCCAGCAGTGGCCATTCTTGCATGTCTGAAGCCCCATTGCACAAACAGAATGGAGGTCCTGTTGGCTCTCCCGAATTGCATAGTCCAGAAAAACGATGAAGGCTGAATGGGGGATTTACTGTACTCACTGGAATTGAGTAAGAATAATACAGGGTGCTCCTGGAGAGGAGAAGAACCCTGCCCTGTTCTCCAGACATTCAGTAATTAAGGCTCTCTGTTGTGTGTGCAAATGTTCTCATATTTGTCCAAAGGTTAATTCTGCCATTCTGAGCTGAACCAGGCATGGAACTTCTCTCACCAGCTGTCTTCCTTCTCTGCAGCATGCTTCTACCCTTTCCACCTTAAATGTTAATTGAGCTCCAAGACTCCATTAGTAGTAAGACAACTCCAGCATTTATTTCTAGCTGTCAGAGGTGGCAAGGGTTAATAAAAGACATCCGTATTTCTTGGATAGCTACAGATAAAATTTGGACCATGCTATTTAGGCCACTTTCTTTCTCCCAGCAGTACTGTCCCACATTCAAACTAATTAATAGCAAAATCTATGCTGTGTAACAACTGTAGAAGTGGGATCATGTTTAGAAATTGCACATCCTTAAAAATGTTGATTGCTGATCTCTTAGTTTACTGAGGTTCATTGAGTTCTGTCAGGAACTCTCTTCTCATAGGACCATAGTTCAAAAATGATATGCACAAACACCTTTTTCCATCTTCTGATGAAAAGTCTGATTCCTTGAATATTGTATTTGTAGTTTTGAGCTACAGATTTTTCTCTTCAGATCTACATCAGTGATTAAACTTATTAACTTCTTTCTAGCACAAAACCTATTTATATTCAGCCCTAATAGCAGTATTGTTTCTCTGTTCATCCTAAAAAGACTGAACACTAGATCTTTAGATTGGAACAAGTATTATACATGCTCTTTTTCATAGAAAATGAGTGTGAATTTAGTCTTGGGAAGCCTCCTTGGCTTTCTGCCTGTCCTTCAGACCTGGGGACACATCACACAATCTAGGAGAGGTAATTAAGATGCCTAAGTGCATCATCAATTGGTTGAAATTCTACCTACTGAGGTCTGCATTTGAAATATTATGGGAACACTTCTCAATCTGAAAAAACACCGTCTCTTATAACCTAAGAGATTGTTCTAGGAGAAAGATCACTGTATACAGGAAAGATTTGTACACATACGTAATAGATTTTTTCAGACCAACTAGTACAGAAGGAAAACCAGACACATTTCTGGGTTAACAAGGTTTTTTTTTTGGTTTTTTTTTTTAATTTTTTTTTTTTTGTTCTGAAGCAGTAACTATCTAAATGCAGTAATTAGCTAAAAGCTAAATGCAGCTTGAGAAAAACTACTTCAAGTTCAGCTGTATCAGTAGGACCAGCTCAGAAAGAAAAAAGTGGAAATGGGATGTGGGTCATATTGTGGGAAGAAGAACCAGGGTTGGGAACTAGTAAGTTCCTAGAACTTGCTTATTTTAACTGTTTAATGATTTTTCACATTACAATCCTGTGTGGAAAGAATCTTCCCAGAAGCACTTGTCCTACATTTCAAACACCCCAAACCACAAAACTCATCATTAGAGCATAATCCTCTGTGGCCCAAAACACCAGATCAGTTTAAACCATGCCTGAGCAAGAAATGCAAGATGTGTTGATGCCCATCAACTACTACAGCAGTGAACACCCCCTGCTATCAAATCACCAGCATACCCTGGTCTGATATTTGATGTTCCAGGGCTGCACTTCATCCAGTGCACACCTCATTCCTTGTAGTTCTACTGCTGAAAACAAACACTCAGCTCCAGCATGAACTCCCAGAGGCCATCTTCATAGACCAAACCACTGTGCTGTTTGTGAGGGAGTTTTTCTCACAAAACAGGCATTCTCCCTCTCCTTTCAGACCTGATCCTTAAGAGAAACTACAGAACTTGTCCCACAGAAGTGCACATGGGAACTAGGTTTCCTAACTCTGTCCAAAACTGTGGACTCAGTAGAGATGCTGGTCTAAGAGTTCATTATAATCTTCTGCTTCCACATGCAGCCGAAGAACTACTGCTACTCTTCTACTTACCCCTCTCCAAATCAAGAGACTGTAAGGTAATTGTCTCTTTTTGTTTAGCTAATAAATGCCATTTTCTCCCATCATTAACATCATCAGTGTCCTCTCTATTTTAAAGCTACTATCTTCTTCCTTTCAGATCTGGCTTAATAAATATCTTAACAAATGGTAAGCAATTGCTCTTAACTGAAAGGTGATTCTAACCCACAGAAAAGTGTGACCAAAAGTCTGTCTTATTTTTCCACCTATACATCTCAGTCTAACAAAACACCACTTCTTCATGCAATGCCAGTTCTGCATATCATATCCACAGGAGACTATTCATGTGTGTCTGCCTTGTTTAATGATTACTTAGGTATCCACCATAGGTGGCAGTTAGAGAGAGGAGACTGGACAGGATGCCACCTTTGCTCAGGTCAGTGTGACAGTAATCATGTTCTCATGAAGATACATAGTCCATTTCTTAAAGCACAGACAGTCTTCCCCCTTGCCATGGAAAGATAATCTTCCTTTCTAAAAGAAACAAAAATTTGGGCATTAAATAATAATAAAAAGGAATTTCAGCTTTTACTTCAAAACAATATGCTGATGTTACTTGTTATAGTTGCCAAGAGGAGAAATTAGGACTCTGGCAGGTAGGCAGAATATGAGATTTGTCCTCTTACACTCTTTGTCTACCAATACTATTCTTAGAGTGCTGGTTTCTTCTCACTTTACTTGTTATGGGAGATGGGGGATTGTCTGAAAAAAACCCAAAGTTATGTAAATCTTTAATTTTGGAAAGAAACAAAGCAAAAACTTGTCATAGTATTTTCTTGTTTTCCTCTATGTGACTGGCAGAAATAGGATAGAGTGAATGCTTCCATTCCACAGAACTTAAGGAAAACTTGTTTTCCTAGAGGAAATTTTTCAGCTTTATCTCACAGACCTATGTTACATGCAGCGAATCCAAATATAAGCACAAATGTGTATGTAGAAAGGCTAGTGAGCACCCAAATGAGTAAAATGTAAACCCAGATGACACCAAATCAAAGCAAAAGTTATGCATAAATAATTAGGGTTTTAGTTGCTTCAAGGTTTTATTACTTAGATGTCAAATAAGGGGTTAAAAGTAAGATCATTATAATTCAGTGGGATAATTTTAAAGTTGATTTTTTTCTCATGTTGAGCTTGCATCTTGGCTGATAAGAACAGTTAATATTTTTTGTGTGCACAGCAATTAGTTCTGGAAAGAAAGGATTTTTGAGATTTGGGTAGAGAGAGGGATTAAAATATGTAATCTGTAAGGGGCAACAATGTGTATACTAAATTAATGACGTTTCTTGGGAGTTTCCAAATGAGACAGAACAGGTTCATGTCTCAGGCAGGTCTCATTTCAGCTCTGAGTACTGGCAGTACACATCTCATCAAGTCCTCACAGTGCACAGACAGGGATACTTGCTGAAGAATCAGTACGAAGATTGTAAATGCAGTGAAATGAAGGAGAGATGATTACAGTGTCATATGTCCCAAACTCTAAGATGAGATAAGGTACACCCTTACATTGCCATATTAAAACTACCATATATTTTGGGTGATAAAATCTTTAATCCAGATAATACATGCTCCTTAAAGTGAGGTGTTTGAGCCTAGAAGTTGACACTGAGGTCTACAAACCAAAATTCTGGAGAGAAAGTAACTGGACAAGACTCCCAAGCAGCTTTTACTGTTGCATGGGATATTTTTCAGTTTGCAACATGCCGGTGACATAGCTGTCTGCCCTAGGGCCATGGGCATAGTGTCTCACAGACCTAGTCTTGCCAGAAGAACAAAATCCTTAAAATTTAAAAGCCTACCTTAGACATTTCTTGGGACATCTAGAAGGCTTTTGGAAGTATGTCTGTGCTGACAAAAATAACAAACACAGGCAGTGATTGGCAAAGAAAATCAGTAGGAGCTGAACACAAACCTTAGGGATGATGCAGTCAGCAGCCAGAATACTTTGTGCAGCAAAGGGTCTCAAGGCTGTACAGCCAAGTTCTCAGAAAGTCACCTCGGTGCAGAGCTAGTTGTTATTAACAGGCATTTGACAAAATACCAAGTAATTCTCTGACTCTCAGGTGGCCCAGGTCAGCTTACCCTCAAATTCATCCCATGTGCCTTTATACATGCCTTTAATTAATTATCTGTATTAGTTTGCAAATGTCAATTTAGGTTAAAAATTGTACTTTTATTTGTATTTGGGCATTGTGGGAACAAGAGAAATAGAGTTTATTCCTACTGAGTGATAGCTATTACAACATAAATGTTCTACCAGGTAGCATGGCCTACGAATAAAGAGCAATTTTTGGCCAGCATTGGTGTAAGTCGGCCCCCCATTACAAGGATTTTATATGTTTTAAAGAGGCATGAGGAGAAGCAGTATGCACAGTCAAAGCAGACTACAAAGAGTTTCTTCCTCCCAATAACACAGCATTTTTTCCTTAATGCTGTTTATTCAAGATAGATGGAGTATGTGGAGATTTGATTTGGTTTTCCATTCTGTTCAGAAGAAATGTAGATGATCCCTTGCAAATTAAAGCCGTATGTTGCCTGCCTTCCTTGACATGTTCTGTGCTGGGGTGAGAGGCGCAGGGACTGCAGCCCGGCTGCTGCTGCCAGAAGTTTTCCGGAGAACAAGAAAAAGTCACAACTCTTAAAAGGGCAATTGCAGATCACAGCTCATTTTGTTCAGAGAATGCGAACATTTTTACTCTCTTTTTATTTCCCTTTCTTAAGCAAGTTCTTCTACAGTTACATAAAGTGCCTGAAAACACAGACTCTCTCTTGTTCTTCAAACACAGAGAGGCTGATTTAAGGGCCTAAGATGGCAATCCTTACTCCCAGGAGTAGACCTGCTGATTTCACAGATGCAAGGGAAAGAAGTAGAGCTTCATAAGGCTGTGATGCAAGGAGAAATTATGTGATGAGCTCTTACTTCTGGCCTCACGCTGCTCTTGCTCTGCTTCAAGTACATTCCTTTTAAAGAAATGACTCCCCATTTCCACTGATGTAAATGAGATTCAGATCATATTTGCTGCATTACTATTTCAAGATACACAAATTGAAAAGGTGTGTGTGTGTGAGGTGGGGAGATAGAGTGGAGGAAAGCCATGTTTCTATGTCTTCTAGGTGGGTGTGTATTTTCCATGCATGTTATTTAGAGAGTGAGCAGGATGAGATCAGAGCAGGAGTAATTCTCAGCCTGCATCTGCCTTTTTCAATGGAATGTGGCTTGGTACATGTTAAAGGACAATCTTGACTTTCCCTTTAGAAGAAATCTTTTGGGCTTTTGCTTTTCTTTGTAAAGATAGCTTTAAATATTTAACCAGTGTAAACAGAGGCAGAATGCCCAGCAAGACTGAAAGGAATGTGCCACAAGGATCTGCTTGTAAGCACTTCTACCCCAAATACATTCTTCATCATACAGGAGGGGTCAGCTGTATATTTGAAAGAAACTGTTTCTGGAAATTTTAGGTGTGAAAGAAATTGTCATAAGGATAGACAGGAGTAATGTTCTAGACCTTCCTCCAATTCTGCAGCTGACTTTTCTAGTTAGCATTTCTCCCACTCTTTGACCCTGGCTGCACAGCAACTGCTCAACACTGTGGCAGCTTGATATCCCATGTGGCCCCAGATAAACCATCCTTAGCCTGATCCTACAGTCTTCAAGGAGGAGAAGAAGGAGCACTTCATAGAAATCTTGAAGTTCACAGTAGGGAATGTTACCTTCAGGATGATGAAATTTAATTTCCTATTGTCACAGGTAGTCATTCTGTATTGCTCAAGTACACAACCACAACATTTAGCCCAACTGCAAATTAGTCAAGTCTCTCCTTCCCTAGTATCCCTGTCAGAACATAAATCTATCCCATGACAGTGGGTGCATCTGGAGTCTTTGCTTCTGAATCTTGTGACGTCTCTGTTTTCATGGATGACTAATAAGATTGCACCATTTTTACTGGATTTGGACTTATCTATGGAAATCCACATATTTTCCATCTCCAGGGATGATTATTGTAATTCTGTACACTTTCACATGGTATTGCTGACATTAAGAAAAGTATCTGAGGGCTCCCAGCACTGAAGACCAGAAGGACAAGCCACATCACCTCAGTGACCGAGGTCTTCTGTTCCCCTCAGCTGTCCATGTGCAGAATACAGAAGCTATAAAAGTTTGCTTCCTTATCTTAAAGTGTCATACCAGCCTGATCCCAGTCATGTTTCTGCATCCACAGTCAGGATGCTGCACAGCTGCATCCCTCTGCAGCAACACCTCAGCCTCGAGCCTGCTCAGCAGGAACGAACCCATATCCAGGAGACACAGCTACTGCAACTTCTGGCTGACTGAATCTGTAACATCCAGAAGATTCTGGCATGCTTATGTACTTCTGTATTTTCAGATTAAAACACCTTCTTTTCCCACTGGTAGTGGGAAAAGTCACACCACTGGAAACAAGGTTCAATCATGCCCATCCTTACATATTCTACCTGGAAAGTCAGAGAAACAAGGATTTCGTGATTATTCTTCAATTTTTAGAGCTCTTTAATTCACGAGGAATGAGATGCATAAAGAGATGAACACTGAATAGAAAGCATAAGGAAAGGATGAAAAGAGTAAAGACGAGATACCTAACTTCTGGCTCTTATGTGTTGTTAACAGTAAATGTTGAAATCATGCTTAAAACTCAAGCAGGACTTTGCTGCTGGTGATTCTTTTGGACATTGTTCCTCTGCCATTTATTATAGCTAGACAGATATAATCTAGCTATTAAGATAACTATTAGTTAGTTAGTATTTCTGCAAACCTATTGCCTTTTATATTTCCGTTTATATACTTTTTTACAGTTGTATAGCTTCTTCTTTGTATACATCATGACTTTTTAAAAAAATGCAGACTGATTTAAATATTTACTTAAAAGTCATCACTGTGCCTGCACTTACATTCTTCCAAGTACATATGTGATGGCAATTCAGTGTTCGAAGTCTGGGTCCCCCTATTAGCAGAGAAGGGCTAGGAGCAGCTCATCCCAAACTTCATCCACACCACTGCCATAGCAAGCAAAAGCATTCACCAAACTACTTTGGGAGGCACTTTTCCCTCCTTCTCACAAATAATGTATTTGTGACTTCATAGTGGCAGCTGGCCTGCCACAGAAATTAGGCTGCCATGAAACCATAGCCTTGAACTCACATCTCTGGGATATGTCAGTTGACATCACTTGAACATTAAAAAAATGTGACAGAACTGTGTTCCCACATACTGTGTTCACTAGCAGCAGGCTTAAAGATGCTCCAAATCATAGCAAGCCTAATTGTGAGCCAATGTTGCACTGAGTACCAAGGACAGGCGCTAATTGGTTTTTACCATGTCTGCTGTGCCATTTCTATTACATTTTTTTTTAATTCACAGTGCATAGCACTAGGGATATGGGACTTGAAGGCTTGTCTTATTTGGGGAAAAGAATGCCAATATTAAACTAATCCCTTGTGTAGACACTCCTATTTCAGTTTAAAAGTGCCTTTCATGGCATTAGCAAGTTGATTCCTTGCTGACATGAGCTTAATCAATATGAGGCACTCAGCCTGATATAAATTTATCTCCATTATGGGGTTGCCCCAATTTTTCTATGTGCCTTTAAGAAACTATTTAGTTAAATCAGTTGTTTCTTCAAATTGGCAAGTTCTCACTCATTGAACATTTGCAGTACAACAGTATGGCCAGCTGAAAAATGAATCACTCCAGTAAAATGTAAAGAACTCTTTGCCTTGGTACGGTGCGACCCATTAGAGCTCTGAAAGCTGCAAATATCAATAAACTTAGAGCAGCTTTGCATCTATGCTCTTAATCCCTCTTTTCTAAATGAAGGAACTTAAATGTGGAGAAATGAAATGCATTTCCAAGGTCAAAAAAAGAGTATGTGGTAAAGTGATTTCAGAAACAGACCAGTGCCTTTGAATATCCCTGGTGTCAGCATCCTCTAGACATCTTGTATGTAAGAAGTGCTGGTACCTATGCACTCTGGTAATCAGCTTTTTAGAATCAGATTGCCAGGGCCGGACAATGTATGCCAGAATAACAAGTCTGTAATCTCTCATTTGAGTTTTGTAAATAAAAGACTGACTTCTTCATCTTGAATGAAGATCTCCCCTTGTAATTTTATCACCACCTTACTAAATATTTATTTCTAGTGGTATCCTCCTTTAGCTATAAACACAGACATTCCAATCTCAAATTCTGAGGCAAAAAGGATATTCTACCACTTGTTATGGCTACACCAAATATATTTTTTCAAAGGATAAACATTTCAAATCTTCACTGCAAGCAGAGCTTTTTAGGCTGGGAGGAGGACCCCAATGACAGTATTGATGCAGTACTATCACCCATTTCTGGAAAAGTGGTTGTGGTCCAAACAACTACTCTGTGCTTTGTGTTAAAACAAGGATATTACTTTGAAGCCCTGTAAGTGATGGGTCTGATCACAAACAAAACCACACATTAGCTCTGTTGGAAAAATTATGACCATGTCAGGTCAGATGAGCTTGAATCAATCTCCTCAGATCAGGCTGAGGTTCAGATGGAGTAAGTAATGCTATAGTATGACTGACTGAAAGGTGACTGCATGTAAAATAGACCACAGCTGGTGTTTTCACCATGGAGTGCTTGCTCACTCTGTTGTTGAGTGATGCTACTAAAAGTTACTGAAACTTGAAACACAGTGAAAATGCTTTTTAAAGCCTGAAAAAAAATCTCCATCCTTTCTCATAAATCTCAGATTGATACCCTGAATTCTATTATCTGGAATTCAGTTATACCAATGATTTGCCAAAAGCGTGGATACTTAGAATATATTATGCTACAAGGACCTTAATTGTGCAGTACAAGTGCTGTCTACAATTAAGGCAATTAGAAATAGAAGCTTGAGGCAGAAGCACTTTAAAAATATTTGGAGACCTATCAAAAGTCTTTCTGTGCCCCTATTCCCAGAGTACCTGAACACCTCAAAATCTCTAATGTGCTTGTTCTAAAAGATAAAAGTACTGCTCTGTCTTTGTTTTGGAGGGAGAAGTCTAAGGCAGAGAGAGATTAAAATGACCTGTTCAAAGTCAGGTAAGAAGTCTGATAGGAAAGGAAATTTAACCTAAAGCTGGCACCACACACATTCTTTTTTCCTGAGGCCTATTTTTCCTTTCTGGAAAGCTCTGGGGGGCTGTGAATCACAGTTGTTTTAAGTCCCCTGAGGAAGGTGGTCCTACACCTACGCACTCCTGTTGTTTCTCCTACAGCAGCACCAGCAGAGCAGTGGAGGGAAGCAGAGCAATGTGCTGGCCCAGCTGAAAGCTTACCAGCAAAGCCCGCTGTAGTTCCAGTTGCAGCAGTTCCCTTCTCCAGCCCTTGGCATGGCTGCAGGGGTGCTAGTGCCAGCAGGGGGGAAAGGGAAAGAAGGCATGAGCTGAAAAAAGGGAGAGGAGGGAATGGTTCCTGTCAGCAACAGCCCAGCTTTAAGAGGCATGAAGCAATCATGAAACTGCAGCTCGAACTGCACCTTTCCCAAGAAAATTTAATCATTAGTTATTCTGACTTGAAATAAAAAACCTAGTCATAGCTGGATCAGTCTATACGGGGAGAAATACCTGTTGTTTTGTTCCTTCCAGTACTGCAAAGGGAAATTGAGGGGACTGGGAGTAGAAAAGACCTTGAGTCACCGGGATGTTGACTCATTCCCTGAACAGAGGGGCAGCAGGACTTGAGGCCATCATTAACACCTCCCCCCTCTTATGTATGGCAGGACTCTTAACAACAGATTTGTTTAACATCCCAGTATTAGTCCATGACCAGTCTATCACCTTAAACTCTCTCACAGCAGCATACAATCTTCTTAATATCTATTCTCTTATCTGTAAAGCAATCAAGATGACAGATGAATGTTCTGACTAAGCATGTTTGTATTTATGTATTTACTTAACTTGCTTCATTGCCAGTTTCCTCTCCCTGCCTCCCTTTTATGCTCTAATGTCTCTCTCAGCATGCCATTGTCAATAGTAATTTAAATTACACATCAGACCATGCAAGCAGCTCACATATCAGTTGATATGAAGGGAAACTCCAAGTACAGTGGGGCACAGAAGTCTTGCCATCTCTACCAGTGTGGATTGCAGAGCATCATTTTTGAAGGGGCTGTACCCCTCTGCTGCTGTGAGGAAACAGCTGACTGGCCTTGAAAAACTCTGAACTGGGCATATGGACTTAATTTAATTAACCAGATAACCTGTGGTTATCTACTGTGAATGGATCTCCCAGTGCCACTACTCACACTGTAGAGAAGCTCTCTTCATGGGAGAAGAAGGAGCTATTGGTAAACATGAAATGGTGCAAGAGGAGACACAAACTCTGCCCCTTTTATATTGTGGGTAGCCGAGTCCTAACTACTTCTCAACAAGCCTAACCAATGAAGCTGAGAATGTGCTACTGTCAATGGGTATGTCATATTGTGCAGCAAATCCTCAATAAACACATAAAGAAGGCCTCGATAAAAGAAACTTGGCCAGAGGCAGATGGTCAACAATGATGATCACCAACCTGAAAACTCAGGTGTAGGCTGAGACTTTCAATCCTCAGGGTTCAAATCTACACTACATTGTAAAATATTTGGAGTAACTATTGGACAAGAACTTAGATATGGAATTGTTTAATTAAAAACAAGGTTGAAACCCCCCAACATTTTAACTTTGCTGATTAGCGCTGGGTGGTTATTTATCTCAAGCCAGTCAGAGAAGATTTGGCTGGGATTTGAAGTGGAAGTTTCATAGATACACAGCCTTTGGTTTGTGTCCAGATATTTCACCTCCTCTTCCTTTGGCCTGTGTATAGACAGTGGCACTTGGGCTGCTTCTGACTGCACATGAAAATGAGATTTCCTTCAGCATGTACTTTGCTTTTAAAAGGTTTTTCTCCCACTTTCTTCCATTTTTCTAGACCTCAACAATCCAAGAGACCCAGATCATCTTTTAGAAGCAAGAAGACAAACCATGCATAGGGTTATTTACTAGAGCACACACGATAACTGCTTTTTGACTGAGGTAATGCATGTGACATCTAAAATCAGCAAGAATATCTTTCAGAAGTACCTACCAGCCTAATCCACAAATTGTGCATAGCGATTATTGCACTACTTTTGCTTTTTCTTTAAAAATTCTCTTTCTCTCTTTTCTTAAAGCAGTAAAGAACCAAGGAACTCAATCTCATGCTTATGCTAACAACTTTTAGCCCAAGGAACATAATCTGCCTTCATATTTTATCAAGATAAATTCCAGACATAATTTGTTTTCCCAGACCCAACTCTTGGCCTGTATTTCTCACAAGTGGATAATCACCCAATAAAAATAAATAAAAATGTCACCCTACCAAATTAATATCTGACATTGCTCATAGCTGACATTGTTCAGAGATCCCTTTTGCATCCACAGGAGACAGCCATGACTTTCTCACTGCTGCTCCCTGACCAATTCTATGCTGCCCATGTAACATCCGCCTCTGAGTTCATTATGCATAGCTTTCTCATATTGCTGTAGACTAATGATAAAGAAATTGGGTGTGTGGACATTCCCATTCTGTAACCAGAATCTATCCTATCTTATAACAGGAGTCATTATAATACAGACTGTCAGTGTCCACAATTACAGCTTATTTCCATGCCATACTGGAGGAGAAGAGAGATCTGAAGGTCAGAGCCTTTAAACAATGAAGAAATGTCTCCTGCAGGTACTTGGTTTATAATTGCCCAGAATAGAGCTGCTTTTATGATGTTTGTTGTCATAGTAAAGTTCCCAAGACAAACAGGGGTGGTTTTTTTTTGGTTGGTTGGTTGGATTTTTTTGTCCTGGCATCTGTCTACTTGTCAGTGGACACCCACAGCTGTAGCCAAGAGTATGCCTTCACTTCTGGCCTCTGATGTGAACAGCTTTTGCTCCGGCCCTGGGGAGCTGCTGGGCGGACAAAGCAGAAGGGAGCAGGCAGCACACCAGGTTATAAAATGTCCAGTTTCCATTCTGATGTATGGGAAATTTTAAAAGCTTTGATGTCTGAAGGCATATGCACTCCAGCAGAGAAAACTTCACAGCTCATCTCTCCCTAGCCAAGAGCAGATCTTTCCTATTATCTCACAAGCAGCCTGATAACACAACACATAAAAATTGGAGCTATCACCATATCAGATCATGAACCAGCTTTCCTGAATGTTGTTAAGGCAATTCTTAAGCAAGATAAAAATTGGTAGTTTAAGAAGTCTCTTTAGAAGTATGCTAAGTATACCCGAAAAAAGGCTCAATGCAATTAATTTGACTATACAATTCAGAATAAAATATATTAATGTGAAAAGTATAATGGAGGAATTACCACATGAATTCTCTAATTGCCTAGATTCTAAAACACATAAGGGTATCAGGGACCTGGCAGACACCAGAATGCCTAATTTCCACTATCATATGTTTTTGCAGTAGAAAGTAGAATTAAGTAAACGCATTCTTTGCTATTTAATTAAAGGAATGTACACTGTTACAGATAATAGTCTTGGTAGTGAACCAGAAATCACAGCTCTGTTAACACACTCAGCTAAGAAAGTGCAACCATTTCCTCCACGGAATACACTGCAGAACTTGATCCCCTTGGTACTGAGCAGGTAGAATATGCTCTCTTACAGAGCCACCCCACATTCATCCAGCAGTGGAGGCAGAACATGTCCTCTCATTTATGCTTCACCTCACAGTTCTGCTGTGCTCATGCACGGGCAACAGTTGGGAGTTTGAGCTGCCCTGGGCAGAAGGTGCCCAGTTCTGAGCAGGGGCAGCAGTACCATGAGACTGAGCATGCCAGAGCTTTGCTGTGGTTTGGCTCAGAAAGCCCAGCTGTTTCATTGGATTTGGGCAGTTAGGGAGAGCAAGTAAAAGAAGTAAAGGAGAATTAATAAAAATGTGGTGATTCTCTGAAAAGCTCTTGAAGTGAGCATCTGCCTGTAGTTGTAGGCCCAGGACTGCAGACAGTGGTGCTTCATTTTTTTGTGTGTATGACCACAACACAACTATAGAGTTGCAGCCTGTAGAATGCAAAAGCTATTACAGCTTCATACCCGTTTCCTATGTACTTTCTACAAGCAAAGAATGAGCAGATGCCACAGATCAGCAGCTGCACAGTAACCTGTAACCTGTTATGCTCTGGTAGCTGATCTGGACATGCAGTTTCTCCACCAATTTCAATTTAAGTTAGAATCAGTGGGGAGAAGAGAGAGCAGACAGTGCTGTGAGCATTTTAGCTGTGTCCACCCAGTGCCAGGCTGGCGTGCTTTTTGGAACACCGGCAGAAGGAGAGAAACAGCAGCTATGGAAGTTGCAATGGCAGGAGAGGCAATGTATGCAGCAAGCTCCTATCCAAACAGTTGCTGCTAAATCATGGAGATCCACTGAGCAGATCTGATGGCTGATGATGATCTGGCAGATCCATCTGGCAGATGCTGGCTTTCAGGTTTCATACAACTGCCTGCTGCAACCAAGAATATTCAATCTAGCTGCACAATATTGCATATTAATGCACATGGGATGGTTTTTGGAAGCTGAGTCCTCTCCCATGAAGATGGAAACTTGGGCTTTAGGGACCACTTTGAAGAAATCAGACTTTAAAAAAATAGCATAAATTTGGCTATATTAGCTGTGCATACAGCTGTGATAAGCTGGCCTGGTCCAATAATCCTGATCATGTTTTGTTTTTATTTTAAAAGTACAAAATATATTTGCATCACTGACTTGAAAGGTCCTGGTAATTATATTGATTGTTTATTGGTTCTACTTACGTTTGCAATCAAAGAAAAGTGAGAACAGCAAAGTGGTCAGAAGTGGGATAGCTGCAGGAACAGAAAGTGTAATGGCTGGGCTGTTGAAAGTTGTCAGTGCAAGTGCCAGCAAAGAGGCCAAAACAGATGTTCATACATAAAGGAACACAAAGAGGTTGCAGGTAAGCACATAAAGGCAATACCTCTACCAGCTTCAGGGAAAGGAAGATCCTGCTCATCCAGCTAACTACAGAGACCTTAGTCACTGGTGGAAAAAAGTAATCCTGAACATATTTACCAACAGATTAAGGCCAGTTTCAGAGGAAGCAGATGGCCCGAAATGGTGTGACTTCACAGCAGATGCAAGCTTTATTGATCAAATTACCACTCTTGGCAATCTCCTCCGATGGGAGGGGAGTAATAAAAGTGGGTTAAAACTTTTGGAGGAAAATAACTGTCTTGAGTGGCTACAATATAGAGGGTGTGTATATATGGAGTTTCAGGTAACTGCAATTATAAAAGGTGTGTGTTGAGACTCCTGTAGTGCAGTAAGAAATGTCAAGCAATTGGCTAAGTCCAAGTTTGATTTAGGAGCAGGGGACATGGAATCACACTCATTTTCAATCGTGAAGATGAATGTTGCTGTGAGATGCCTTGGAGGCCATAATTTTGAAAGATCTGTAGCAAAGCTTTTCAATAAATATGAATGATATGTGATCACTGGCAAATAGGTCTGATTTAATGAAAGCACTTTTGCCATGTTGGAAAACTGGTTTTGTAGACTTGAACTTAAAACTAGTTTCTAGAAGATGACATGGCTGCATCTTGGAGAAGGAAAAGCGCATACTGCGCGGACATGTAGCATAAGGGAAGTTACAGAGGAGTCTAGTCCTCCTGTAGTTACATCCATGTCAGCATCAGTCAGATCAGCATCAGTGGTTCAGTAAAGATGAATTAAAACAGTAATGTACCTTAGTCAAAAATGCTGCACAGTAGATGATAAGATTATGGATCAATAAGGATAATACATCTACAATCCATATGGAATTTTTTTCAAATTTATTATTACTTGAGGGACTGAGAACAGCTCCAATAAATGAAATAAAATTGCAAAAAAGACTGGAGACAGCTCTTTGAAATATTGCAATTAGAAATGGAAAACATTTTTAAATATCAGGAACTGAGTCAGGAAATCAAGACAAGGGCTTGACTTTAATTAAAAAGCTTATAATAATAATGATAGACCATACCATACCAATACATAAGGAAAAAAATTAAGCATTCAAGGCCTAAAACCTAATATCAAGTTCATGACTAGATACTGCATTAAATTAAGCTTTGTTTAATAGTGGAATTATCCCTGAACAGGAAAGACCAGCAATGGCATTGTGTTCCCCAGATCTGCAAGGACAGTCTAGAAAGGCAGAGAAGAAAAAGAGCATCTGTTTTGGATTATAATTAAAATGCTGAAGTCTTCTGCAGCCCTAAAATTTATCTATCTGGCTACAGAAATAGTCATAAACAATCATCACCATTAAAAACTTGTTAGAATGCCCCACAAATCCAGAAGTTTTTTCAAACAAAGGAGTCAGTGCAGATTCACTTTCCTATGTATTTAGCACATGTGTGCATACAACACACACATTTGCAGAGTAAGAAAAGAGAAAAGATAAATCAAGTACACAGAAACTGCAGAAATATGATGTGCTTGCCAAGACTCAGACACAAGTCTTCACAGGAGTCTGTTTGTAAGCCAATTCATATTTGAATAATTGAAATGACATCTAATGGAAATTAAACATATACAATAAAATAAATGTGCGTATTCATCTTTATGACAAAAGTATTAATAATACAAAGGTACAATATTGAGATTGTCTAGGAAAACATCTTGTCCTAGAAAATGTAAGAGCTTTGTGTTCAAAGGATTTAGAAAATAAACTCCCTTTCTGTGGAGCCCGGCCCGTTGGGATTTGGCATAAGGAAGAAAAGAGAATTTCTAAGAAATATCAGGTTTTCTTTGCTGGTGTATTTTTTACTTTGTTCTGAACGGAAGCAACTTGAGCTCAAAAGGTAAATTTCATTGACTGTAGATTTTACTAAGTGTGAGTTTAGCAGAGAAAGCAAAAGAAAACGAAGGATGTACTAAATATGACTGCATTTTACAACCCCTTTCTTCTTCCTTTGATAAGCACTTAACAGAAATCTATTCAGTGAAAGCTGCCAATTCTTATTTTTACCATATGTACAGATCGAGAATGTCAGAGGAAATGTGTATGGCAAATTAGGGTGAACTCTGTGGCCTGAATGTTAAATGAGAGGGCAAATTATGCAGGATTTGTCTACCATTTCAGTGCTCTCATTTGTGATGTCTTTGGGCAGGGCACCTTTATAAGACTATCCTGAAGATATTATCATAATGGAATGTTTTGCATAATGGAAAACACAGTCACCTCAGATCTTCTTTTGCATGACAAACCCTTGATTAGAAAAATAATAGGATGGAAATGGAATTTCTGTTTATACAGGCAGGCATCAGAGCCAAGGAGAATGAAACTGACCTCAATACACTGGAGAACTGACATAGGCAGATGCAAAACCTCTCTCTTTACAGTAAATTTAGCCTGGAAGTAGACTGAGAAACAAGCGGGAGTCATATAAAAGTATTCATACAGTGAAAAGTTCCTTATTAATGAGAAAGTATCTGTGATATACAAAAAATATCACATATTTTCAGATGACTCATAACTCTTGTTCCCCTGTAAGGTCTGCATTATACCCCTGTGATAACAAGAATTATTTGATAATTGAAAAAATGGTAAATGTTTTAAATTTTCTATTACACATCTGATTCAGCTTTGGCAATTTATAGTTTTTAGGTCCATTGATGTACAGTTAAAAAACGGAATGAATATCCTGCCTTAAATCAGCATAGCCAACCATGTACATAATTATCAACTGGATTATTATTTTCAGAATTGAATACAGCCATGCTCCCATACTCATCTGAATTAATGCAGACATCTGCATATGTGTTTAGAGGATTGCTGCTGATGTGCACGTGTCATTAGACACGTAAACCTGCTGGTTTTACTTAGTCAGTATTAATTACAAAATTTATTCTGCAAACAGAAACATAGGAAAAAGTCTCAAAAGTGTACAATAATTTGGACGACTGTCCCTTCAGAAAACCTGTAAAATCAAAAGGTAGCTTTTACTAACTCCTTCCTTCTTACTATCTAAGAATGTAATGTGCTATTACATGACTGGACTTAACATATGCTCAACTTGGAAGACAACATTATTGCATTACTGTCGGTGATCCTGGGAGCACAAAACAGTATTGTTCTCTGCTGAGATCATATTGCACACAGGTTTGATGTGGATTTTGGGTGATAAGAATTCCAACACAGCTGGTTTACAGAAGAACCCAGTTAAACTGCTTAAAATGCTTAGTCTAAAATATGGTACCTGTGAAGACAGTGTTGTGATAGTGGGAGTTCTGCATGCTGGGAGAATGTAAGTGCTAATTACAAATGTGCTCATGCTTATTTCTATGGCTGCCCTGAATTAAAGAACATTGTCCAGTCCTGATATTTGATATAGCCTTAGAAAAGAATCAGTATATTGCTCTGAGGCACCTCATCTCAGTGTCATAAGGATAAAATCTTAGCCTGTCTTTGGTTTTCTGATAGCCATTTCCTCTCTGTCTTCCTCACTGTGATTTGTTGAGATGATCCTAATCTGATCCAAAGGCTCTGAACACCCAGAACTGCCATTAAAAGCAGCAAGGATGGGTAAACCCAGCATCTCTCAGGATCAAGCTTATCATTTTTAGCTTTAAATATCTGTATGATTAGAGTTACATGTGTCAGCTTTAAGATAATGTCATGATTTCATTATGGTCAAAGATCTTGAAAAAGGACAGCATAGCTGATCTCTGCACAGTGTCTGTTCATGTTTATTATCTTAACAGTAAACTCACAGCTGATTGCAGTTTGGCCCTTATCAGCTCTTCCTTCTAGCAACATACAAAATCATTTCAGCTTGTTCAGGAACAGATCCGTCTTAAGAGCAGCTTTACAGAGAACTGATAGATCATACTAACCTTTATTTTTCAGCAAAAGTAATTTTTGATGTAAAAAAATGACAAATAAGTGGCCACAACGTTCAATATACATATATGAACAATGGCTAATGAAATCCAGGAATTCAGCTTTTCAATGCCTGAAGAAGCAGATTTAATACCTGGGTTTATTACTGCAGATTTCTTCACCTGAATTAGAGTGAGCTGTAAATACACCAGTTGATTAAAAGACTAAAAAGATAACCCAATTTAATGATCAAACATAAAATGCCTACCAGAATCCTCCACCTGGACAGCTGTATAGTTACTTTCTTTGAGGAATATTTTGCAAAGTATTAGAGAATGAATCTCCCCTCTTCTTCCACAGCAAGAGCATGCCAACCAGACAACCCCCTGCTAGCAGTATGAACCCAGAAGTACATGTTCCCAAATGCTGCTTAATTCACCTTCTCTAAAGTGCTATCAATAAGTCCTGCACTGAGGCTGTATACTTAAGGTCTGTATTTGTTGGCCCACTGTGCTTTCCATTAATCGATTACTGGCTCAAGGCTGCACTTAATCCATTAGGACAATAGTTACATTTGTAAAAAAAGAAAAACAAAACCAAAAACAATTGATAAAAGAATATTCTGAAGTAAGAATCGGAGTTGTAGTAGAGTCTGTTCAGCCCATGCTCTGAGACAGCTAGAGCATGCCCCCGGGATTATTCCCATAAGACAAACCAAAGCCAGACTCTGTAATGACACCACTTGCAAATGCAGCAGTCATTTTTTCTACTCTCTCCACTTCCAGTAAGCTCATCCTGAATGCCTTTGAGGCAGCCTCAATTTTGGTGTCTCCTCTATCTAACCCAGTGAGAAACACACAAACAAATCCCGTAAGGAAGGGCAGGAAGTTGTGAGAGCTGTTACATGGTTATTGTTACTACGGAAACCACTTCCTTAGTATTCATGTGTTCAGCAGATCTGTCTGGCTGTGTCTTGGAGTCCCAGGCAATATTATGAAATAAATGGCAACCAGGAAAATAAGCCCAAACCAGCACAAAATACACTGTAAGTGTCTGTGACACTTAAAATTAAAATCTTTTTCTGTTAAACCAAGTCTAAGCAGAAATATCTCCCATAATGTGCTTTTATAACAAGGGTGTGTGTGTTTGGAAGAGTATGCTATATTCTATTCCTCTTTTCCTGGACATTGTTAATGTATCTGTAAAAGCAATCAGTACTGACAGTCTAGAGTTAAAATGCTAAGCCCAAGCAGCTACATATTTTGGCTGCTTACCTTAGCTCCAATTTCACGAGCAGTATCTTCATCCAAGCAAAGGATGAGTATAGCTAATATTTTGCTTTGAAAACCAGATTGTAGTGTTGGGACTCATATCTAAGTACAGACCATCCATGCTCCTACTCTATGGGACACTTTTTTTTTGTTTGTTGGCTTTTTTAAGATGAAGCTTGTTTCTGAGTTCAGTCACAAAAGCTTATGACTTACAATCAGTAGAAGTATCTCAAGCAGTAGCCATGCCTCTTAATGTTCCCTGTATCCCTTTTGTCATAGTTTAAACAAGCAGCAAATTTTCCAGAACCAGTTAGAAATTGGGGCTGGAAGGGCTCTCAAGAAATCAGCTGTGCTAAGCAAGTTGTGATATATCTGGTTTTTACAAAGACGCTCACCACCAGTTCCTTAATTTCCACAGTGACTGGGATTCAGTGCATCTCATCCTCCGTAGGAATTCCACAGCTGATTAATTGATTTTGCCTCTTAAGCATTGTGCTGAAAATCTCAGCTGAGTGATAAAGCCTGAAGAGGATACACACACCTTCCCTAGAGCACTTCCAGCCTCAGGCTGTCAGTTCCAGTGCTGGCTGCATTGCAAAACCAGCTCAGTGTTAGTGCTCTCCCTAATGGACTCCAGGCACAGAGCCGGTTTGCTTGTTCACCAGAGGTCTAGGTCTGACACTTCAGGAAGTTATTGTTCCTGAGGATCTCAATAAGCCCAGGCAGAAACAACCATCTCAGTTGGTTTGTTCTTGCTTTAGAGTGGAATGACTTGCAATGGGGGGGATATAGTGTGCAGCATAACTGAGTATTGCAAAGTTCACTTGCTGCTAGAGAAGGACTTTTCTAAACAGACATTTCAGAAGACAACATACATGCACAAATGTGACCAGTTACAGGCAAGACTGCAGGATGGAAGTGGTGCCTGGCCTTCTGAAGAAAGGAAGGTGAGGAAAACAGCAGAGAATGAAGTGAAAATACTTTATTATGGAGTAACCCTCTGATACAAAGTACAAATGATTAACAACAACTGTTTGGGCCTTGCTAAAGCAGACTCACAAACAGGGTTATGCAAAACTCAACCTATAAACTGAGATAAAAGCTAACACAGCAGATAGATAAAAAAGAAGATCTTTTTGACTACAAAAATCACTATTATTAAAGATACAAAAGTGCTTAAAGGCTTGCTTCCTTTTTTTTCCATTTTTATTTATACATCTTGGGGCTAACTATAGCAAAAATACCCATGCTTTACAACAGATGGAGCAAAACAGAGAACCAGGACTGCGGGATTTAGAAATATCCCTGCCACAACGATCTGCTACACAGGACAAAGGGAATATCAAGGTACAGAATTAGAGTTCAAATACACATGGGTGGCAGCTCATTTTCCTCTCAGCATGCTTGTGTCTTTGCATGATCCCCAGCCTGATTCCCTAGTCTACAGTATGATATGGGCTTGTGCTATCCACAGGGTGACCATATAAAACAGATAATTAGAGACCATTAAAAAGAGGCTTTGGCAATTAGAAATATCCAGCACAAACCAACAGAAAGATTCTGCTCATTAAGTAGATCCACTGATGGCACTAAATAAAGAGGCACATGTGAGCTACAGCTGGGATTGTACAGGGAACTAGAGTTCATACAGAAAAAACTGTTGGAGAAATACAAAAAACTCCCACTGATGTCCCAAATTAAAGATGATCGAATAAATATGAAACTCAGTTCCAGGTTTCTTTCAAGAGCACAGCACTACGTTGCACAGGAAGAAGCTTCTATAGTTCAGAAAGCTGGATGTAAAGGACAAGGAGACAGTGTCCAAGCCAAGCAGTGTGTTCAGTAGGGTTTGTTACAGAATTTGGCACTGAGGGACGGGCATGCTCTGGTTGCTTTGCTATGGCTCCTCCTGGCCATTTCACCTAGGCTGCTGTCTCATGGGGCAGTAAAAAGGCCCCCACCTCCATCTCAGGATGTACTTTGGCTGGGCACTGTTGAGAGCTGGAAGACTATTGAGAGGAGATATTTCTATGGGCTTTCTTTATTCACACATCTTTCCTCAAACACTAGCAGCCATGTTTGGGATTGGAGGACTGGAGAACTTTTTTGCTGAGAATAAGGCCATTTTGATAAGGCAGGAGACAGCCATGGTGCACACTAAGCCGTAGAAGGTGTTGAGTGCTCTTCACACCCACATGGGCTTGGTCTCTTGAGACCCCCATGCAGTGGGCAGCTGAGATTCTTGGAGGCATTCATGGGAGCATAGCTGCCCCGCTGGGTCTCCATGTGGCAAAGCTACCCCACACAAGGAAGCTGCCACTTCTCTTCCAGATAAACCTACAGTGACAGAGGAACAGCTGAAAACAGTGACACAAGGAGAACCCACATGTGGGGTGGTTCAGAAAAAGTGGCAGCATTGGCGGTGTGGTGGAAAACCTGCTCATTTGTCAGATTAGGAGTGCAGGCAGCAGAGCTGGAAACACGTCCTGTGGTTCTCTGAAGCTGTAGATGTTGAGAGGGCAAGGGCCTCTCAACATCTACAAGTCACCCATCTTTCTTGTGCTTTGAGGTGTGCAAGTTGGAAAAGCAGACACCACCCCTCCCAGCAGAGTTCACACCTTCAGTGGGAGCTTAAATAAGAAGCCAGGTTTGCTGGACAGAAGGGGATGGGGATCCACAGGGTGGCCCAGATTTACATGTAAAAATACTCCAGCAGGATGTGACATCTCAGCGTGGGTGGAGAGGACCAGGATGCAAGCAAACAGTACAGTTCCATTGCTTCATGGCTCAAAATGTCCCCAAGATGTGTACTCTTAAGACCTACATTTTGAAGGTGAAGATCTGCCTCTGGCCCAGCTCTGCTGAGGAGCAGTGCACGCCAGCTAAGAAGTCCAGTAATGGATATTGATAGTTGTGGGCTGCTGTTTGATCCCAGGATGGCTTGCCTGTTACATGCTGGGAGGAAAATCAATGCTGATGACAGCATTTTCAGCCAGGAACTTCCCAGAAGTCAAACCTGTCAGAAAGCCATTTACACACCCCAAGTGAAAACAAGGTAGCCATGGTTTTTAGCAACACTGCTTAGAGATCAGTTGTTACATTTTCCACAGATTATAGAGCAAATTAAATGTTTGCCAGAGTAGAATATATATAGACAACACCTGTTTGATGAGGGTTTTGGAAGGAGAAGGCTGAAGTCACATTGCTTTAGGGCCTCAGGTATTTATCGTGGAAACCATTTTGCTTGCGAAGTCAGTGCAACTGCACGGCAAGTATGCCCACCCATCCCTGTGAAGCAGGCTGTGGCTCAGCGATGGAGCAGGTATCTTAAATGCTCCCAAAGCAGAAGACAAGGAGAGTGACCTGACCACAGAGCTCAAGCCAGAGCTGAGCACAGACTGTGCAAGAAATTGCTTAGTCACAGAAAAATGCAAACACTTGTAACATCAAGTCAAATTTAGTCAACAGTTTCACCTGAAATAAAATGTAGAAAGGATTATTTTGGTGCTTTTGTAACAGTTTCTTGCTTTGACTTTTCACGCAAGGCTTACAAACTCTCTTGAAAACAATTTCTGAAACAATAGAAAATGGAAAAAGAGTGCCATATGCCACACCAACTACATCTTCCAAGACTGAAGGCAAATATCCACTCCTTTTCCTACCACATTTAAAGATGGGTCTTGGAATCATGGGCCTCCTTCACAATGATACAGATTCTAGGTAGGATAAGTTCAATTTTTTTCTTTTGAAGATACTTGGAAGCAGAGAGTGGAAAATTCAGATGAGTACCCTAGACACCAAGCCAGACCATAATCATCACCTGTTTTCTTACTCAGTGAACATTCATGAGTTACATGAGGTCGGTTGGACACATCAGTATTCAAGAGAGGCTTCTTTGTATCACTTACAGCAGCTACAGTGAATTTCCTTCATCACAAATACCAATGCCTTCAAGTGGCCGGGAGCTCTACATCTCTCAGAACACAGGGAGTAGGGCAGGGCTGGTGGCAGAGCAGGGACACGAGGCAGTGCACACCACCACAGCTTCTGGTGTTTTACTGGTCCTACCCCACGGTGTACAGGTTGCTCAGCAGCCTTGAATCCAGCAGAACTACTTTCTCAGGCAACATTCATTGCAGGAGTTTCACTTGATCTGCCCACGTGGCACGTTTTGGACAGCCTGGAATTTAGGACATTTTTTCGGAGAGGAAAACCTGGGGATTATGAAGCAGTTGGAGTCTCTTACCTAAAAAGTCAAAGTTTGCATCACTGGGTGCAAAAGGGGATATGCCCTCCTCAGTTTTGTGAATATTGCTCCAGTCATCCTTCATGAGTTTATTTTTACATTACTTTCGTGCCCTTAAGAAATGTCCCAGAACAATATGAAATACTTATTCAACCTGTAAGAAAAACTTTCCCTAACTGACAGTCTGAAAAGCTCCGGTTTCATGTATATCCAAAAATATTTTTCCCTTTTTCTTTAAAGATTGCCAGAACAGTTTTTCTCCAAATAGGACCAGTCATTCATGCAGGTCTAATTAAAACAATAAGTATCGATAGTTCTTTGCTGAAAACCTTAGTCTGGTTGCTCAGCATTCTAGTTCCAAAAGCTGTTGCCCAGAGTAGAACTGTTGCCCAGTTGTATTGGGTGTGACTGGGATGGAGCCCATTTCCCCACAGCAGCCCTCACAGTGCTGTGCTTTGTGTCAGCACCTAGCGAGGTGCTGATGAGCACACTCGCGTGTTGGCAACTGCAGAGCAGCGCTCGCACGGCATCCGTGCTGCCTCTCCAACTACAACCACCTTCTGTAGTGGGCTGGGAGTGGGCAAGAAGTTGGGCTGGGAAGGGACAGAGCCAGGACAGCTGACCCCAGCTGACCAAAGGGATATTGCACAGCATATGGTGTCTGCTCAGCAATAAAAGCCAAGAGAAAGGAGGAGAAAGGGGGGGCATTCGTCATTACGATGTTTGTCTTCCAGAGCAACTGCTAGGTGCACTGAAGCCCTGCTTCCTGGGAAGTGTCTGGACACTGATGGGAAACAGAGAATAAATCTCGTTTTCCTTTGCTTCTGTGCATGGCCTTTATTTTTGCTTTATTAAACTGTCTTTATCTTGACCCATGAGTTTTTTCCATATAATTTTCTCCCTCCCAGTGCTGCTGAGGAGGGGAGTGATAGAGCAGTGTGGTGGGCAACTGGCATCTATTGAATGTCAACCCACCAGTCCTTTTTAACAACCAACATGGGCCACGCTCCTTGCAGTAAACACTGCGCTTTCACTACACTTAAGGACCAAATTCTGATTAACCTTTAATTTCAGTATGATCAGAATTGGTCCAAACCACACAGTTTTATCTCTCTCATACTCCCATAGTGCCTGGTTTGGAGATGCAGGGAGGCAGCACATTAGGCCCTTACACCCAAAACATGCCAGGCCTCTTTACAGCCAAAGAGAGAATTCAGCAAACCGAGATTAGTGTGCCAGGGGAGGCCACAGCAGAAAGCACTCTGCAGACCTGCCTGGTTTTTTCCTTACACCAGATGAAATAATCTACTTCATTTGTCACCAAGCTCAATAGCATTAAGTCCACTGATACTTTAAACTTTCACGGAGAGTTTGGAAGTGATGTGACGCAGCATTTGCAAGATCCCACATCCCACAGGATTGTATCTGAGCTCAGGTATGGGTGCCTTTGTAACAGGATTCTCAAGGACAAACATCATACTGAGGCTGCTGCTGCCAATGTTTCTAAGTAGGAGCAGAATGTAACTCTGGAGCATCTGGAAAAAACACCCTTTTTCAATATAAAAATAAAAGAAAATATGTGTGCACAATCGTCTCGTTCCCCAGAGTGTTATGCACATAATCAAAGGAGAATCGCTGTGGACTTTGTGGCATGGAGGAATAGAGTGCTCTTCCTTTATGAATGAAGCACATACAGCCGAGCAAGTACCATTTCCATGGGTAAAGGCAGTAGACTGCATTTAAGGAAAAATAAATGGATGCCCTCTTGTCTGTAGCAAAAGAAGGGTACATAGATCAGGCTATTCTCACAGTCAGTATTCAGCATTATACTTAAGAGCAGTATTAGACTAAAAAGCACCTAATTTAACTTGAGCTGATTTAAAATGCATCTTGGTTCGTCTCAGCTATTGTCTAATCCTTTTGTTTGAGATGTTCTACATTAGTCAGCCACTTTTGATTCATGTGCTAACAATCCCCCTTAAGGCAGGTAATTCACAGACAATGTTCACGATGTGTAAAGTGGCACTCCAGTTCCCACAGACAAAAGTCAGTAAACTTTAAATCCCAGAGCCCCTAAACTTATTTTGCATAAATTGCCCTCACAGGAGGGGAGCGGAGATCTGTTTATATGCATCTCCTGTATCAACTTAGAATTCAAATCAATTTTTCAGAACAGTGGGAATGCTGATTAGAGAAAAATCACAGCAGAAAGCAAAGGCTGCAACCAATTTTGAGTACAAACAAAATAAATTGTGAATTACTTCATTTTAACCTCTATCTCCTTCCTCAGTGTCTTTTCCATTAAAGGTTTCTTAGCACAACAATTAACAGATTGGAAATATAATTCTGTTAAATAATGACCTCCTACAGATGGCATTTTTTCCTTTGGTACTGAAGTTAGACATGACAGCATTTACTCCTGTAATGAGAACAGGTTTTAAGCCTAGTAGCTGTTGATTTTGCCAAGACAGCAAACGGGATCTTTATGCTAATGAAAGTTAAGATTTCAATCTTTCCACTGTGATGCAGTTTCTGTCCTCAGAAGATCTCGAGATAGTGTGCTGTTTCAAATGAGGTAATACCTAGCATAGAGTTTGGATTCCTTTTTCTGAACTGCAGTACTTAGACAATCACATTCCTGTTAATATGCAGAAATGCATATATCTGTATTCATAGCAGACAAAAAACCTGTCATCACCTCAAGGTAAAAAAAAAACAAAACAAACAACTGTGAAACAATGGTACCAGTAAAATCTGTAAATGTGTTAAAACAGTACAAAATGTCAGTTTCTCCATTGGTGAACCACGTAGCTGTGGCAACTTATATAATTAACTAAGTATATGGCTATCAAGGTTGATTTCTTGCTTGCATAAGCCATCAACATTCACAAAGTGGAATCTAGACACAGCTCTAATCTGTGTTTAAACTGCTGTGTCTATCTAAGCAAGCCATCCTGGACAAAGTCCTAATGCTACTGAAATTAACACAAAGAGACAAGAAAAAAGATTATTTCAGGGTTGCCAGGATTCCAACTGATTTCAAACCAGACTAAAACCAGATCTCCCCTGCCTAAATGGTAGGATGATCTATTAAGTCTTTATTTTCTTAGTGGTAGTCTGAATTTACCAAGTGCCTACTCCAACCAATGAAGTTTATTATCCCTTCTTGATAGGTTTCATTGCTAAAGATGATCAATAATTCATTCTAATGTGAGAAAATGTTTCCTAGAAACCTTCATTCCAAACTAAGAGCATGAACATTGAAATATGGTGTCTAAACTGAAATACTGAAATATCGGGGGACAGTAGTTTGGAGAGTTTTATGACATAATGCTGAGGAGTCTGAAACCAAAACAGTCAATGATTTCTGGCATCTGCAGTGTCCCATAGCTGCATACACTGGAGAATTGCATTGGCTCCTGGCTCTAGGGTGAAAAACCAAAAATCCCTAAGGTCTTTGTGACTTGTGTAGCCCACAGTCATTCAAATGGAATCTTGTCACTGAGCTGAGAAACCTGAGCTCCTGGCAATCCACAGGTGAAGGAAGTTAATTGAAAGATAAGTCTTTCTCTCCTGATAAATCAATGGGTTTCAAAGCTGCTGAATAACCTCACTTTGTTGGGAAAACCTTCCAACCAGCTCTAATTAAACAGTCCCAGATTAAGTTAAGAAAAGCCATTTAATTGAAAGAAGATGCAGGGAGAGCTCTGGGAGATTTGTGTAAGTGCCGAAGGACACCTCAAAAGAAAGAAGTGTGTGTGCTGCTACAACATTTTCTTTATTGGGACAGTATAGTACAGAGGTATGAAAAAAAAAAAGTGTGGATTTCTCCATTTTTCTCTTGCATTCCATTCTGCAGTAGGAATAGTGCAGGCTGATCATCTCTTAATCAGTTGTTTAGGTGATTATTACCAGAGAACGGAAAAGATCATATGTGTGGAAAATAAACCAGGCAGAGATTGAAGAGATTAAACAGCACATTTTCTTTCTCTTTGTAGTAAATGTCCACGTTGAAAATAAAAAATGAGAAAAAAAAATCCACCTAAGACCATTTCTCTAACTCAGGTTCCAGAGATATCTTTAAAAGAACTTGGTTGCATTTTTTTCTCTCTCTGTATTGAAGAAATTAATAAAAGATCTGCATCTGGAGCAAGTATTAGTTTGATACTGTGTTTTACTGATGACAAACTCCAATTGCATGGTCAGGTATTCACACACCAATCCAAGGCCTGGTTACTAGACCAGCTGCTGCATGGATCCATCTGAGGGCAGATCAGGGATCTAAAGCAGTACAGTAAACAACATTGAAGGTGTTGCACATGAACTGATGGGCGTAGCGAAGTGCCTTCAGATGGGCTACGATGGTGGAACAGGCTGCCCAGAAAAGCTGTGGCTGCTCCATCCCTGGAAATGCTCAAGGACAGGTTTGATGGGGCTTTGAGCCACCTGGTCTAGTGCAAGGTGTCCCTGCCCACTGCCAGGGGATGAACTCTAAGGCCCCTTCCAACGTAGGCATTCAATGATTCTGTGGAACCCTGCAGGTGACAGCGTTTGGATGGCTGTGGGAAAGAGGCGAGGTTGGGGTTGGGTCCCCCGCGGCCCCAGGGATGGCGGGATGCCGGCGGGCAGGAGCGGTGCTCAGGGCCAGGCTGTGGCCGCTCGGGACGCCGTAAGGGGGCCGAGGGGCCTGGCTTGTGCCAGCACCCCGCACCCACTCTGCCCGACAGCCTGGAACCGTGGGTGGGAGCGGGGAGGACATCCTCCCCCCCACTCACAGCGGTATTTCCTACAACCTTCGGAAAATCTCAGTGAGAAGCCTGACCCTCCCCGATCCCGCCTCTCACGGCGGCACGGCTGCTCCGCCGCGCCAAACCCGGCGGCGGCCGCACCCTGCCCAGCTCGTCATTTAACGCTCCTCCCGCTCCGCAGCGGGCACTCCGGAGCTGTTTTTCCCTCACACTGGCGCCAGAGCTCCCCGTTTCCCAGCGGGTGCAGACACAGCCCGGCCCTTCCCGGCCCTTCCCGCCCTCCGCGGGCGGTCCCGGCACGTGGGGTCCCCGGCGCTCTCTCGGCCCCCGGGCGGAACCGGGCACCAGCGAGACGGAGCTTCACCCTCCGTGGGACTGCCCGCGAACGGCGCTTCGGGCTGTGGCCCTGCCCTGCCACCGGCCCTCCTCCCCATGGGCCGTGAGCCGCCGTGTCCGCGGCGCCTGTGCGAAGCGAAGGCTTGTGTGCGCACACCGGGCATCTCAGCGGTGTCAGCACAGCAAGCACACCTGAATGTGCTCCTTGTTCCTTCCTGGCACTCCCTCCTACCAGACAGATTCCTGCAGTCAAAACAGTTCGGTGCGAAGCAGCCAAGCAGCCTGAGTTGCAGGTGTGGGAATCACCGGGCCCAGTGTTTGGAAGGGTGCTGCGGTTTCTCACCATGAAGTTCTTGTAGAGCTTGCAGTGGGGGAAGGGGCTGGGAGAGCCCACCGAGTGAAACACCGATCGTTTGGTGTGTTTTAGGCACAGCACTAACAAGGGGCAGGGGGCAAAGCTGCTTTAGCTCCAGTCTGTCATCAGGCCTGGAGTAAGAGCAGATGTTATTGCCGGGCCCCGGCTCCTTTCTTTCCCTGGTTAAACTGGTGACTCCTTCAGCCCACCTGGCACTGCTGCCAAACTGGGGTTTGTTGCAAGCATCCTCCCAAAAGCTGGCTATTGTTTACTTCGACAGCACTGTCATAGGGAACCCTGCTGGCTAACACTGCAGAAACACACTGGGGTGTTCAAAGCTCTGTTATTACAGGTGGTGAATGTATAGTACACTTCCTCATATTTAGGGACTTGTAAGGGCTCATCTGAAACCCTCTGAGATTCTCCCCTTTCCTTTGATCAGTCAGTTATCCTAAATCTAAAGTTCAAGTGCTTGGGGAAAGGATATCCAAATGTCCCTTTCTCATCTGTGGGTCATAAAAGAAAGGCCTAGCTCGCAGTAAGGTGAACATTTTGGTAATTTCTAGAACAAGGGAATTTTCTACAACACCAGAACTTGCTTGTGACCATGTCCTAACTACTGCCAGGTTCATGACCTTGCCCCCAGACCACATATGCATCTGTCTCATGTCCTCTCTCCTGCTTCCTCCATCTCCAGTCCCACTGCACCGACAGACGTATCCAAGAACGGAAGAGTTTGGAAGACTGGCTGAAGCTGTGGAGCTCATTCTGCCAAACAGAGCTCACTTGCTGCTGCCTCTGGATTGGCAGAAGAATGGGGTACCTCTAACTAAAGGAGCTCTCCCAAAATTACAGGTTCCTGTTATTCCAGATTAGTCACTCTGTGTGCATGAGTGCAAGCTAAACAGCCAGCAGTGAAAACATATACATTGCCCAGGTGCAAACAGGCATTTCTGGAGAGAACCTAGTGGATGTGGGAGACCAGAAGTGCAGCTCTTCCATGATTCACATCCCCACCAAGGAGGCAGTTGTGTTCCAAAATACCCTGCATGGGGTTGCTGTAGAGTACAACCTTCTGCGTGCAGAAACTCACTTCTCCTTTGCTGTCTATATTGTGTGTTACAGAAAAAAAATTGAGATTGTGGAATAACAGCTGAGATGGTCTCTAAAAGTTGTGACAGTCCCTGTTTACAGTATTTCCCAGTGAATGATGGTATTTGCAATTTCTCTTGCTCCACACTGACATGATGCTAGCCGTTTGGTCAATTAACAACTCTTCGCAGTCCTGTTAGAGCACAACACTTTGGCATGTCTTTGGAGCTGTCTGTACTGTAAAACACGGCTTGTTTTGAACACAGAAGTTGCACTTTGTTGTTGTGAGAAACTGTTCTAAGAAAGTGCCTTGAATGCTCAGGCTTCAACAAAAATCAGGTGAAATACTCTCTCAAGTGTTCTTGCCCATGCAAAGTTTTGAAAATAAAAAAATGAAGCTGTACCTTGGGTTTTGGAGTGTGTTTTTGGTTGTTTTTTTTTTTTCCCCTACAAAAATAGGGATCTATACATCTGTATGGTATATTCCAGAGCTGTGTATACAGCTCATTTCTTTGATGCATGAGTATCTCTGAGCTCCTCAGGTGTAAAGCTGGAGACAAATTTATAATTAGCTGGATTGTAAGATTAACACCTACCCTTGTGATACCTACACTATAGTCCTAATTCCAGTTGAAAGGTGAGGTTGAAATGTTTCTATGATATCATAAATCTCCTTAGGCTTCAAGACTTTACTGGGATATACAGAGCTGCAGTATCTGGTATAGCACTTAGAGCTGTTACGTCTTTTATGTGAATCACCATATGGGTCCTTGAAAAATTAATTTTAAAGTGTTTGATTTTAATTTAGCAGTTCTTTCAAGGTAGTACAGCCCCAGCAATCACTACTGTGTCCTTTGGGAAACAAGAGAAAAAGGAAAAAAAAAAAAGAACATTTCTGGAATCACTTTCTTTTGCCCAAGTCTGTATCAGCTGGCAGAAGCAATAACGAAGGGGCTGCAGGACTGCTCTCAGCTATTATTGTGCCTGGCTCGCTCTCAGCATGACTCACTGCAGACAATATATAACACCACTCACAAGGGAAATGAACAGTAAATACTTGGCCCTGGATTTTTTTTTCTTAGGTCTCTTCAGTTGTTTTTTTTTTTTTCCCCTCTCTGATTTGTATCCCTTTATCCCCTCGACCATGTGCTATATAAGCCTCTCAAATTTAATGTCCATAACACCACCCCCCACTGGTAGCAGCAAGCCCTTCCACTGCTGTAGGGTTTACTTTGCAGAGGTTTACAAGGAGAAGCATTATTGAGAAACTGTATGTGTTAACCCAATGGCACAGGGTTGCTCCAACACCTTCCCTCTGGTTTTTCTATTCTCGGGGGAGAGGTTGCTGCTATTCTGGCTAAATGCATCTCTTGCTCTGCCGTAGCAGCCAGGCTTGCTTAGGAAGAAAACCTTGGGGCTAAACAGGCTAGGACTGCAGCCAAGGGGGTCAGGAGACAGTTTTAAGGATTATACTACATAATTAAAAGCTGGCTCTGAACATGCTTCCTGGTACCTTGTGTTCAAACATACAAACCTTTTTAGGTAATAATTCTTGGTCCTCATTTGTATCGCAGGGATTTGTAGGTTAAAGTTGCCATACAGGTAGTGAGTCAGGAATACAAATTATTCATCTAGACTATAAAAAGGCAACACCTTCCTAAACCTGCCCTTGCCAGTGAGAACTGGGGATAAAATATAAATAGATGAACATGCATGTTTTCTTAGTTTGTTTTTGTGCAATGCCCTCTGGGTGCAGCTGATGTCATTCTGCAACAACTTTCTAGACTGAAAAATGAGGATTCTTCTCCTGAAGTGCTTTGGGATCAGAACTGGGCCAGAACATTATTCTACTGGATAAAATCTGAGAGACTGAAGACCCATATTCAAGCTTATATTGTGCTAGCTCCAAGGAAGACCCTTTTATCTTCAAATATTTCTAATCAGCTGGAGCCAAGACTATAATCTAGGCCCTCTATTATTCATATTCTAGGCTAGGGCTGCTGCCCCATCAGCCTACACAGTACAAGCACTTGTTCTCCAGCCATCCCCCATCCCAGATCAAAATGACTCCTATAGACTCTTGTGTTTGCTAAAACAGCATATTCTGAAATTTCAGGCAAATAATCTAACGAAGTCTATGCAAGCTCTGCATTGATTTAGCATTCATTGTCGAAAAATAGGTCCTAGCAAGAAGTTATTACCAAAAAAGTTAGAAGCAATGGAAAGGAGGAGGAAATATTGAACATACATATTGATAATACATAGTGTGAGCAAGCACTTGCTTATCTAATGCTATGATGCACAAATAGACAAAGAATCAAGGCAGCATATGCTCACTGATTGAAATAAATAATCAAGTATGAACAAGGATAAATCACACTTCCATACCAAAGTTGTGAAAAATAAGCATTGTATGTTTTGCCTGATTTTCTACCAGAATTATCAGTTTTCTATTTCAAGAGAAGTTGCAATAAGCCAGACTTCATCCTCCATACGATGATATATTTAAATCAGTCCTGTTGGGGTTTTTTTTCAGAATACTGGCTTTTCTACTACTCCAGTTAAATTCCGGTATGCTTTAAAGAGGTCCCTTGTCACATATATAACAAAATGGAAAGAGACACCAAATTGTTAACTTACTGTTACAGACAGAAATGTGAAGAATCTTGCCCTGTGTAGTCAGCACTGCCTTGTAGTTTTGATGAAGCTCATGTTTGACTGAATCAGTACCTAATCTTTTCAACTCATTAATGTCCAGTGCCTACCTGCTTCCAAGTACTTTTCATTCCTTAAAAATCTCTTGTTTACAACCACTTCCTTGTTCATTTTTGGAGAACCGAAAAGAAAAAAAGGCTTTATTCCTTGAGTTAGGTCTAGATCACATACACAAAGGAGAAGAGAGATTCTGCTACACTTTATTCAATATGATGTTACAAGAAAACAACAGTTACAGCTGACAAACCATTACATCTTTCATAATACAGACAAATTACAAGGTGTAACAAATAATGCGACATTTATTTTACTGTACTGCTTACTATGCTGTTCTTCTGAAGTATATATATTTAATTACATTAACATTGTTTTCATGTACCAGCCCTCCCCTTTTTTTGTTAAAAAAAGAACACCTCTTAGTGCACCATACAAAAATCTGCATGGAAGCTGGCAAGCAGGAATTTTGTATGCAGCACCATTGAAATGCATTTTGGGGGATGGGAATTATTAGTGCATCCTTTACTTTTAGATTTTTTGCTTACGTGAAAAATGCAAGGCAGTAACATACAGTCACTCCACCTAAATGCTGGTAGGGGAGAGTATTGTTATGCTTAGTAATACAACCTGATGCTGTTTATATCGGGTATCTGCATTTTACTCCCCAGTCTGTATAGCCTAAACCTTTTATATAACAAAGATTACAAATCCAGAAATATTCACAGATGAATATTTTGTATATGAGCATATCAGAGCATTGACTACACATTTGGTTGCGTGCACTGACATAGGGGTGTACGTAACCCACCAACCCACAGGGTATTTATTTATTTATCTAACCTTCTCTTCCCAGGAGTCTGAAGTGCAGAACCCCTACACACCAAAGAGAAAGCAAAACCCCCTGTGCCACTGTCTACTGCAGATTGAATTTTCACCGTTCTACTGATGACTTGTCCTAAGCCATGGTTCAGATTAAAAATAAGAGAGAGAATTAAAAGGACCCAACTGATCCAAGATGCCATACAGTAATGTAATGTCAGAACTATTGGAGTCTCCTGTCGGGGGCGGTGCCTGCTGGGTATGGATTAGAGCTGATCTGAACCCAGCAGGAGAGAGGACTGCGCCATCTCCAGCTGGTTGACTTGTGAAATTAGGTTCTGTGAACTTGAACTTGTAAGGACACTCTGTATCATGCAGACCATACCTATCACCATCTTCCCCATTCACTTATTGTTAGATCCCATAAAGAGTTAGAACATGCTGTCCCGCTTCTATCTGCCTGCTATACCTGCTGCCCTGTCGCTGCTCTCCTATCTCACAGCAAAGCCACATCCTCTCAAGTATTACCAGGAAAGACCTACTGGGTCTCAACCAAGTGGTAGGAAAATGCAAGTTAAGCTGCTGCTGGCTACTGACTGAGCAAGTCCCACAGTTTCTCCAGGGCTGTGCCCCAGAGACTGTTGGTCACTGAAGCCAACTTTTGACTGTTGACAATGTAAAACATCATGTTCCAGGCACCCACAGCATGTCTGGAATGCTGGGCTGCTTCTTGTCTCTTTGAATATTCTTTGGGGAACTGATTGCAGAAGGATGAGAGCAGAAGAGAGTAACACAACTGATCTTTGCTGAAGCTGTCTCAAGAGCGTTGATAGGGTTTAAACAGTCCATTCTGCAACACTGATAAGAGCCGTGGTGAAAACAGCTGGAGAGGTGGGCAGCTGTCTGGGGGTCCTTACTATGGGTGTCAGTTGGGCTAACCATGCAGGTAAGGGCTCTGCTGGAAGGGAGAAGAGGGAAATAAGGTTGTATTGTCAACTGTCAGTTCCCTGGCCAAAAGAGCTTCTACAATCTCAAAAAACCTTGGTATTTCCCAGCAGATTTCATGTTCCAGAAGATTAATTTGCAGTGCTTATGTGAAAAGCACCATCCTACTGAGCCTAGGTCACCTTGGGGCTGGGAGAACATCCCCAGGGCCCAGAGGCTCCATGGGAGAGCAGCAAAACCAAGTCACCACAGGGAACTGGGGTGCCTGGAGAGTAGGTGCAGAAGTAAGAGGCCCTGGTCACTCCTTAATGATCACTAGGTGGGATAACTTCATTACTGCTGAAGATTAGGTTGCTGTTTAGAAACCCAGATATTTATGAACTTTCCTTCAGGCAATTAATTGAGTTTGAAAATTTCTGGACCAACTTTATTTCAGTGGTTGCTTAAAAGTGGGAATGGGGCAGAGAGGATAATCTCAGGCGCACATGTGTGTTCAGACACATACACACACATACATACCTTAAGTAAACACTGTATGTGAGTCACTATGGATAGTAATATGCTAGGCTTGTGGGAACAGTTGGGGAATTACTCTTCTATATTAAACCTTCAGATGGTTAGTTGAGCAGTGTAATTGCTTGCCTTCAAATTTAAGCTGTCAAGTGGAAGCATCTATGAAACTACCCCATATTCCTAATCAAAATCTTTGTTATATTTTCAAAAATTCTTCAGATTTTGCAGCAAGATTTTTTTTCTAAAAATAGCTAATTTTAATCATCAAACTGCACACAATTTAAGTAGCAAAGATAATGTATAAAAGACTTTTCTCTTACAAAAAAAAAAGAAAGAAAGAAACATGAAACCCAAACAAACCACGTCTAAGGCAGTTTCAGTGTGTGATAAATTCAGAAGTTCAGTGGTCACTTTCCCCCCAGTAAACACAGGGGAAAAACTGTAGTAAGTTCTAAATAGGATTGTGACTGAAAGTGGCTTTCAGATGGCTTTTAGCAGATCCTGAAACAGAGATGTCATTGGGGGAAATTGTCTTTTAATGGCTGTGCAAATATTGAGAATATTTCCACGGTTCAGTTGTTTGAAAGTGTAGACTCCTGTCCTAGTTCATTAAGAGACCTTTTGTAGCTACTTGTTCATTCAAGGATTTGCCTTATTGGATGTCTTTTTCTTATTAAACACTGCTGGAGTTTAATAAGATGTCAGTAGCACAAATCCTTTTCCCCTTCTTTTAAACACTGAAAGCTAACCAAAGCATTACCACATTGCCTTAAAATGTAATTCAATGCATCCAGCAAGCAAAGTTTGTGAAAATTATCTGTAGAATAATATTACCTAGCAAGTGTTTCTGTTCAAGTAGGACTATAACTCAGCAGTGATTTTTGCACCATACCCTGCCATTTCTGAATGCAAAGCATTGTAAACAGTCAGGGCAGTTTTTTCACACCCCTGAACACAATGCTCTCCCCAACCAAAATGTAGCAGGGGCTTCCTTTTCTAAAATCACACACACACCTTAATTTCTTGCAAAGTTTGCATTTGAATGATTCATTCAGAAAAGCTGTCTAAAGAGTAAGAATCATGTAATGCCTTCCAGTCAGCTCAGAATACCTATTGAAAATAACTTGAAAGGTGCTTTGGTGTGGAACAGCAAACAGTCTGGGATGAGGAGAATTCTCCACCTTGCTTTGTATGTGGCAAAGTAACACAGCTAGATTTAATGGCTCATTCAACTGAAGTTTTTCTGTACCTCAGTATTTCTGTACCTCAGTATCTGCCTTGAATTAAACAGAACAGTTTCATCATCTCTGTTTTCAAGAAAATACTCCAAAAGGTAACTATTGTGAGGAAAAACATAGAGATGTTAGCCAAGACCCATAAAAGAAATACATATTCTTGAAGGGAATAAAACCATAAGGAATTCACTGTATATCTGTCAGCTGCATATGTCTCATAATTTTTGCTTTGTCCTTCTCACAGGCCTATTTTGAAAATTGGCATGCTACATAGCCTAAACATAGTAACCAAATTTAGAGTACTGAAGTAAACATGCAATTATTGCCATGTTTTTAAATGGATATGAATGGTCTGAGGGGATAATGAAAAAAGAAATAACCCAACAACACTTGAGGAAGAGTGGCAAGGTGCTGTAATTGCCAGCTGATCAGACAAGTTGGGATTGCCCTGGGAAGAAATAGTCTTCCCATTGGTTGCAAACTATGCTCAGCCCTCAAAAAAACCACACAGGCTTTTATGCCACTGTTGGCTCTTTTTGTACAGTTGTTACTGAAGAAGTGTGAACACCAAATGTGTTGTCTGAAAGTATTTAAGACATTGCTGGTGAAAGCATAAAATTCCTTACAAAGATGCAGCGCTGCAGTGGAAAATCAAACAAAATCAAACACAAGAGACTGAAAGAGTACATGCCATGTATCAGTAAGCAAAAGCTTAATCTTCACATAGTTCTCTGAAATCACAAGGTATCCAAATGCGTGCAAGGTTTTAAATAAATTGCAGGGAAAAACAGGGTCTTGCCAGCTTCAATTTTCTTTTGAATGAAATCCACCATACAGAAAGAAAGGAAACAGGCCGTGGTTCCTTCCTGGTGTTGGCCTCCTCATTAGGTTTTTGTTTCCCTCCTCCAACCTGGTAAATTTAATCCTGTAAGGAAACAATATAAATTATAATAAGCCTCATAAATTGCATTTTAATTTTTTTTTTTTTTTTCACTTGGTAGAAGATAGGTTAGTCCAAATCCAGTTATGAAGACGCCAGCTCAGAGCAAAGGGCAGACTTCCAAAGCATGTTTAGAACTGGTACCTCAGGAAAATGAACTTAAAACACCAATGTTTTCAGAGTGGTCGCCTAAGTGAGATATATTAATCCATATTCATGTGTCTGTGCCCCAAGAGCTAATCTGCAGAGGTGCCATTAGCCATGATATTCTCCACGGAAATTACAGACTGCCTAAACAGAGAGTCATCTCTTCTAAAGGTGGTCACACCCTCTGAATGCAAAGGAAAGTTGCTAAAAATGCTGGCAGAGTTTCAGGCGTTTACAAGCTTTTTTTGCCCCCTTTTCTTTTTCCCCCTTTTCCCTAGTGATCTCCTCCACAGCAATGGTTGCAACTAGTTTCTGAAAAGGTCTCCTCAGGTTTCCTTCCTAAGGGTTGTTGGGGGTACCCTGAGACAAATCACAAACATTTCTGCAAACATAACCATGTTATGGAGCTTCTTGGTGTGCTGTGTTTAAATGCATTCACCTTTATTTCAGTGTATTTCTATTACCAGGCAGATCATTAAAAGCTCTCCTTTCAACTACAAAAATAAACACTACCAATAGCTTCACTTATGTGGTCTTTCACTCTGCTGATGTAGAAGCTCAAAGCAATGGCTGGACTTGCGCAAAGGTATCCTGATGTTTTCGAGGTTTACACGAAACAGGAGGCAGGCTGACAATGTGGGACAGGAAAACAAAGCATCCAATAACTGCATGAGGAGCCACGTGAAGGCTGAATGAAGGCTAGGTGAACTGGATGAAGCCACTGAAACGATTTTATAATTAAAATACTTAAGTCTTAATAAATCTCCAGGTAGAATTCTATGCCAAGTAATAAAGTGAGATTTTCTGAGAAATTCTGAAAATATATTTGTTAAGTTCTGCAAGACTAGAATTACAGACCAGATACATTTTTAAAATGCAGGTGTGGGAAGACAGTCATATGTGAAGGAATTTCATCCCTTAAAAAGAAAAAAAGAATGCTGAAATATTCATTGAGCATGGAACTGGTTTGTATTAGCATGTCCTAAAACTATTTAAATCAAACTGGATGCAGGTGCCAGTGAATCTAGTCTAGCCCTCATTGCAAAAGCAGGACAAAAACTAGGCATCAGTTTTGAACTGCCGTTTCAAGCATAACATTTGAATTGTGGATTTCAACAAAACACCCCAATGTCTATGCAATGTCTTCAGTAATTTCCAGGGTTCCTGTCATGATTCTTGAGAGCTCTTCTGCACTTAAGCACCAGGATACCTGAACTGGATTAACAAAAGCCTGTTCTTAAGCATATTGGGCCCTGTTGGAGCTTGGTCTACCACCTCTAGAGCCTTTCTTGGGTTGTTTCCTAAATGCATCTGGCATTTGTGTGGACTGTGTATTCCACATGAAAGTCCCACTTTCCCCACGGTCTAGAAGCTTGGCTGAAGTGTCAATGAATCTTGTTTCATGGAATACAGTTCAGCTGATGCATTTAGTTTACCTTCAAAAGCTTAAAAAGAAGAGCAATGTTCAGAACATGCAGAGATTCACAACTGTTTAGTGACGAAACCCCACTGATAATATTCCCCAAATTCCAGATTTCCCAACCTTCGTGAGCACTTTTTAGGGATGTCCTTTTGAGAGCTCCTTCTTAGAAAGAAGCAACTGAACTCCCAAAGCTCCTTCCAACATCTAGCTTGCCCCCAGTGCTACCTATACTACCATGCCAGGGATGCAACTGGTTTCCTGTGAAGCTTAGAGCCTGTGTAAAAGTATGGTGGGCAACACCACCCTCCATCTTCTGCATAGGCTCAAGATTTAGATTGGATCACTGGAAAAGAACATGATTTGATGCTGTATTTCACCAATACGGCAATTTCTGGCTGGGGAAAGCTAGAAGGCACAGTACAACTGGAACCAGGGAGCAGTATGGTGGTCTCAGTCTCTCTACAAACATGTTGAAATGCACAGCCTGCCCTGTTTGGGAAGCCAGCCTGCATGACAGACCCACTGCTTGCACCAGGGCCCGAATGGGCAGGGTGTTCTGGGGCTGAACCCTCAGCTCTGGCTGCCAAGGTGTTTCCCCTGTGGAGGAAATCCTTACATGACACAACAAGTGGGGTGGTCAGGAATAGATAATGTTTGCATCTGAATCACTAATACTCTGAATGTTTATTGTCATTTCAAAAGTGGAGTCAACAGGTGAAGTCCCATCCCCTGCCTCAGAGAGCTGTCGTGGAGTGCCAGCTTTCTCCAATGCTGAGGAAGAGGAGGAAACGGAACACAGGTTTGCCACTTGTCAGATGAGTGCTGTAATCATTGTGCGCTTTCTCTCCCCACTTATTTTTGTTTAAGATGAGAAATCAAATAGACAGCTCTCCTAAACTGGAGAAAGAGGAGAGCATCTCTTCATCCACAGCAGAAAATCCACAATAAAAAAAGCCAGAAAATTTTAGATTGCTGTGAACCAGTCTTTTTATTAAAAAAGCATTGTTTCTTCAGTGTGGCTCTTGAACTGAAACATCAGTCGTTCACACAACATAGACCCGAGGGAGGGCCCTCCACACAGAGCTGCCATTCAGTTCCCAGATGGCTTAGTACTCCATGTTTGTATTTTTAAAGCTATATTTTAGAAATATTCTTGCTTAGAATTTATACATTTCCCTCGTCATACAAATCAAAGTTTTGCCTGGTGACTTGGCAGATTATGTTTATGGCCTCTGGTCACAGCTTTGCTTATAAAATTGTAAATTGTTAAATGGAATATTTACAACTTGTGATTTCCCAAGAGCAGAATATGGTTCTTTCATATCTCCTTAAAAACCAAACCAAAACAACAAACCACAAACAAGCAAACAACAACAAACCCTGAAACATAACAGACTGCCTTAAAAATGAACTTTTTTCACCACAGATCCCGGTACTTCTGGTTTTCATGACATCTCTACTAAACCTAATAGCTTTCTACAAGTAAGTTAATGAGGTACTTGAAATATTAAGTGATCTATGTGAGGTGACTCATTTCTGTATTTGTTACCTAGAGAAATCCTTAATGGGATAGAATGTTAATCCACCTTAAAAACAGCAGATGCCAGCTTCAGAATGCAGTAGCTGTTGATGGAACAGTGGTTCTAGAAAGGCATACCAAAGCTTGTAATTTAAACATTAATCAAACTCTCAAGACATGAGGCACAGGATGGTGATTAAATCCAAAATATTTTTCTTTATTTTAATTAGTGAAAGAACCTCCTTTCCTGTAAAAATACCAGTTTAATAAATGTTCCTTTTGGCAGCATCAGCATCCTTCTCTAGGTACTTTTAATTTCTGTATAAATTATCACATCGGGTGGAGCTGTGCTCCCGCAGAGTCTTTAGCATGCAAAGCACACTCAGAGTGCAGGTCTATTTAAGTGGCAGCTGATTTAGCATTATTATAAGAGTATTCCAGTTTTAAAATAAAAATGTGAGCTGACAACTGGAGATACTGTATTCTTTATGAGCTGAAACATGGAGGTATTTAAGATCATCAACAATAACACTCTTTCTGCTTCTCCCTCTACCACACATGCAGACACCACAGATACTGCTCATCCTCTCTGAAAAAAGTACAGTATTAACAGGTGATTTTTCCCACACCTTTTATTCCTACCTTTGTTAGAAAAATCATTTTAAAAAGCCAACCAAACATTAGCAATACTATTTGCACTCAGATAATATCTAAATGCTACTTGTTGCTATAAATATTAATTAATTGGATCACCAATACCCATAATGCAACTTTATTTTGACCTGTATGCCCTATGAACTAGATATTTTTTGGATTCAATTTCCTTAAAACCAACTGTCAGCATCATGTGATGGAAGAGATGAAAAATGAAAATGAGCATTCCTGCTGTGCAGGTGAGTGACCTGTGGGAGACAGCTCTGCCTGCTAGGATTTTTACACGTACCATCAGACACAGACCAATTGATTAGATCATCTTATACCTGCCACCAACTAGGCTCAAGAGACTAATTAGAGAGAGTACTGCCTGCGCAGGCACCCCATTGACACCTAATTTGCTCAGCCAAAGCCTTTGGGGAGAATGTATTATCTCTGCAGCTGCACTTCATGCATTTGTGATTTGAGGCATAAGCAAGGAGTACTTCTTCACTCTTTTGAGCAAACTGAGTATATAAGCCCTTAAGTGCTAAATACAAGCAGACAAATTAAATCTGGTCAGCTGCCATAAATCCTTTTTCCCCTTAAAATATGCATACACATATATACATGCATACGTGTTTTATTTCATATCTGTGTCTATAATATATGTGCACAAATGCAAACATACAAATAATGTGTATGTATGAGTCTGAATGTGTGTGGAAAGGATTAATACATAAAGACATTTCTATAAATATATGCTTTAATATATGCAATTTTCACATTGTATAGTGTGCCTTCCTTCACAGGAAAGTTTTACTACTGTGAAATTTAAAAGAAATGCATTTGTTCTTATATATGAAAAATAAATGATCTGCAGTGTTGTTAGCTCAGGCTCAGAATTACCCCATGGACAAGACTCAGTAGATTGATGCCTATAAAGTTGCTCTGCATCTTCAGAGGTTCTAGTTCAAAGATTATTTCAGTATACAGCCTAGCTTTGTTGGAAGCTTTTCTTCGATGGACTATACCTTGTTTGTGGTTTCCTGAGGAATACTATTCACTAAGGCTAAATATAGGGTTACCTAAATTGCTTTCTGCTGGGCTTTAGTCTTATCTAGTTATCCATGCCCCAAAATACACAGGAGAGCTAAGACTTAAGGCTGCCATTAAAAATTTATTCAGAAGAAAAATATAAAAGAGACACACTAGAAAAACTAGGATTTTTTTACAAACTGAGAAGGGTTTGAAAAACATAATTTCAACTATAGGCTGGTTAGTGATTCCTGGACTGAGAAGCCTTGTAACACACAGGAGTATAGTGGATTTGCATCACTTCTAAAATAGCACTGAGCCAAGTATCTTCCTCCCTGTTGATGCCATGATGATTTTTGTCTTTTCTTTTATACCCCTGTATACCTTTTTACAACTTCTGTATTCTCAGTGCTTTTTGCCTGCATTTTTGGACTTGTTTGTTAAGCTGAGAAACTAAACATGTTAGAAGCTTTGTAGTGAGGGATCAGTGTGCCCAGAGCCCAAGGTCCTCTCCAGAACACATTTTGTAAACTGAGATAGAACCGTCCAGGGGAAGGTTCCTTGGGGAAGGGGGGCTCATTTGAGCCTCTCATTGGGGAATTATGGATAGATATGCTAATTAGTAAAAACTAGAATATAAGACTAGATCTTGAGGAGGGGGATAGCGGTGGCCATTGTGGGGTACATGGACGTGCATTCGACCTGGTCGTGGTGCACCTAAGGATCCTTAAAATAAACACCAAGGTAAAACCCCTGTTCCCCTTCTAACCGTGTTCACCTCTTAATTTTAAGACCAGGATAAGGCATCACTGTCATGTGTCTACAAAGCAACTTTCAGGAGTTGAATAAGGTTGAATTATTGCAGTTTAATTTCAGTTTCTGTCAAAGCCCATGCTGACAAGGTCAGTTTACAATGTCAACTCAGGAACCTGCACCCCTGTAACTAAAGAAGTAAAGAAGCTGTAGCAAAAAATGTGCAAGTGACATGTGTGGCTAAAATATTAAGTGTAATCTCCTTTCCAAAACACACTATAAATGTGACTTCCAGTCTTGTTCCTAGGATGGGGCATAACTCATTAAAGAGAGAATATCCTCACCTTTCTCCCCTCACACAGGCCACATCTTTACCAATTCAGTCTATATTTCTTTAGCAGTTTAATATAGTTTAATGTTTAAATGACACCTCTAGATTATCTTGGCAACTGTTGGCTACTACTCTTTCACAGATGCAGCACTATGCAGGATACTCACACTTTTTAATAATAAGTGATATAATTATTTAGCAGTAAACCATATTTGACAAATAAGTAACACAGAATTAACTGATTAATTTCTTCTGCTCTTTTCTCTTGTGTCTTAGTTACTGCATTGGTATTCTTATACACACAGGATTTCCCAGACTCTGTCTAAAGTGATGAAAATTGCTTTATGTTCTTCCCCACAGTTCTAACATATAAATAATAATACAGATCCTTATGGACATATTGCTGTGTTACAAATTCCTCTCTCCACAAAGAATTTTTCAGATTGACTTTGCCTCTGAGGAGAGCCCTGCAACTCCAAATAGATTTGTGTGTGGGAGTTGACCACAGTTTTAGGGTGGGTGCGAAGGGATGACCCCAAAAGAAGTGAGTGCTAAACAAGGACTGTAAACTAGTAAGAAAATGAAAAATCAGAATAGTAATAGAATTATAAACTAAATTATTTTAGAAGGATACTTTAAATAAGTGACATAACCTTTGAAAGGTGAGACGTCTATGGCACTGTGGATATGGGGCTGGAAAACAGAAACCAAGATTTTGGCTTTGCTGCTGAATGTGACTGTAGGCAAGTCATTTCATCCCACAGCAACCTGTTCTGCAACATGGGCCCTGGTTTATGTCCCAGCCTCTGGGTTTAGTGTGTCTCCCAGAATTAGTGCCCAGTTTTAGATGGAGCCACCAATAGTTCAAATTATATGAATGCAGTTAAATTTATCAAAAATGCAGTATTAGAACACTTGCAACATTTGGTAGTACTTGAACTCTTTACTTGGACTGTGAGTTTTCCAAATGGCACCCTTATTCACAGTATGAGTTCAAAACTAAAGTCCAGCATCACCTGACTCTGAATGTGCACCCAATAGTCCAGTGTGGGAGCTTGATTCTGAAGAGCCAAGACTTGCCCTCAAACTATACACCAGTTGCTAAGTAGCATATATGCATACCAATAACTGCAAACCAACTGTGCATACTTTGCACACAGGTCTCTACAAAATATTATAATGAATTCCTTCATAGTGTGTCTAGTGAGGAGAAAAAAAGGAATGCAAGGCTGAGCTTCACTGTAATGTATTTTATTCACAGTATTAATTTCCAATGTTATTTGATAATGTGATTGGTTTCACAGTTGATTTGCAGGTATACTTTTAACCTTTGAGTGGCTGTGGTAACTTCCAAATTAGTTTTCTACAAGTCTTCCAGCAAAAATTCTTTCCTACCCTAGCTGCCCACAGCTGAAGTTTTTTCTTTGAGTTGAGAACAAAGTCCACAAAGCCTTTCACAATTAGCATTTGAATAAGGCTTTACATGAAAAATGGCCAGGACTGAATCTACTACACATCTTCTAGTTTTTGAGAATAAAGCACAGCCCTCTGTGAGTGAGCTCTGGGAAAACCAGTACTTCAGATGAAGATACTACAAAAATAGCAGTGTTATTGAGCTTAATATAGTTTGCAAGCAAAGCCACAACCTTGGAAACCTTATTAAAAACAAAAATGCCATTTCAGGATTTTGGTATTCATCAAGAACAGAAAAATATTAGTGCTAGTTGTTTGCAGGAATATACTTCTCAAACCTGACAAACCACCAAATCCCTACAACTTCTTATAAACTTTTTTTCTATCTGATTAACGTGATATGTCTAAATTGCTATGCTTCTCACCCTGATAACTTGTAAAAAAGCCTGCTAAAGAGGAACTGACTGAACATGAATTGGAGAAATGCTGTCTCCCTGGATTTATAATGAGAGAACCTATACCTACAATTTTTGCCAGTGTCTGACACAGTGAGATCCTTATCACAGTGGTAGCACCAGCTCTCATCTGTGAAACAGGTAAGTAAATGCTGTGCCTGAACAACATTTGTAGATAGCTCAATTAAAATATCCAAAAGAAAAAAGAAAAAAACAAAACAAAACAACAACAACAACAAAAAAAACCCAAAAAACAAAAAACCAGAAAACAAACCCCAAAAAAAGCCTATCTGTTACAGTTGTATATAACAGAACTCAGAAAGAAAATACCTGTTGGAAGATTACACAAAGGCATCAATGCCCTGGTTAACAGGTTTGTTACTGGTTTGAGCCTGTCTCTGGAGAAAAGGAGCTCCAGAAAAGCTGCTGAGAGATCTTCTCATTGCTAAACTCTCTTGCAGAGCAAGGATAGTCATGGGATGGGAGGTTCAACTACAAGCAACTGAGTGCGAGTGAGCTGAGCTGTGGTACCCTTCTACCATGTCTCACCCTCGTGGGAGAGCCAGCTCAAGAAATTCCCACTGCTGCAAACCTAATTCCTTGCTCCTGCCCTGCAACTTGTTCTCCTGTCACTCGTATTGTAAAATTTTCTGTAGAATTCCCTGTACACTGGATCACTAAAAGTATCAGAAGTGACATTTTATGTAGAACTTCTCAGTGATCCCGCTTACACCAAACTTCCAAATAGCTGCAGCATCACAGCTAATGGGATTGAAAACTGGTGAGGGAGAAAGAAGGAACTGCCTGGATAGAGCTAGACAGAAACTTACCACACTGTTCTTGTCTGCAAAGACAAAATGATGGAATAACATCCTTATTTTTCAGCAGCAGAATTCCCCAGTGCATTACTAAGAACAAAGCTTCATTCTAAAATCTGAAGCCACCTCCCAGCTCACAAATGGCTAATTATTTTCAGGTATCCAGAAACACTGTGAAATCTGCCTTAGCCAGCCACTTAAGGGAGCAGACAGAAGTTGTCGCATAATGACCTACTAATTAAAAAGGAAGAAAACCATACTCAAAAGATCTGGGAATACCCAGAGATAGCCTAATAAGGATAATCTCCTGTACATGTTTCAAGGGAGCAGCAAACGAGAGATGGCTGAGAGCCCATGCCTCTGACTGGAAGTTTTTTGAATTTTTTTGGTAGGTTTTAATTTTTTTTAGCAGTAAAAATATGTTGACCTGCCAACATATCAAGGAGATGTTTAACGGTTTGTAAATCTTCAAGTCCTATTTAACCAGAGTTCAGAGAATTCAGATGGGATAGAAAAGCATCTGATTCTTTTTAGGTCATTATCTAGCTTTGAATAAAGAATACAACCCTAGAGTTCAGGGAAAGCAGATCAACTGTGCCCTCCAAATACCACAAATTAAACTTATTGACTGACAGTGTCAAGAATGATGGCCACTGTTATTAACAGTGCTATCTATCAACTCAAACCTAAGCATATTTATTTATTTGTTTATTTCACCTGAAACACAACAGCTGACCAACTCAAAACCCAAATGAGATGATGTCCTTGGCCATCTCCTTCCACTCCTCCCCATCTAACATAACAAGAAGTACATATCTTCAGAGAACTTAGTCAGAAATTTTTTCCTGCTTTTCTCTGTCATGGCTTTTATCCCCAAAGCAAAGTCTACTGGATAAAATGGCACATGAAAGACTAAATGCCTGCCAGATGACTCATTAGCATTCGCCTCCTCCCAAAAACTAAGCCCTTCCTCCTGCAAAAATTAAAGTATCCACAGGTACTTAAAAGTAGGGCATTTTGTACACATGTGATTGTTGATATCAGTCAAGTTACTTTTTGAAAACTAAGTAGTCTTGGAACAAATTTAATGCTGCTGGTGTAATCAGTGCAGAGTAGCTGTCTTGAGGTGGGTGTGGACCATTTTGCTCTAACAAAGATTCCTTGGAATTTAAAGATACTTCTGCAAGGGATCACAACACTGTAAACTACCTCAGACTCCACAGATAAATGCTAAGCATTAAGGAAACAAAGTGTGCATGTTTATCACTGCCAAAATCCTTCTATTAGCCTGCAAGTACCTACAGGCAGCTTGGAATTAAGTTATGTCATTTATTTTTTTTTTCTTTGAGAAGACAGAGTGAGTGTTCAGGTGCAGAAGGAAGAAAAAAAGAGATGGATAAGCTAAAAAAAAAAAAAATCACCTGCATTTTTATTTCCATTAATGTTTTTCCTAGAAGTGTTCTACTTCCTAGAAAGTACTTTTCAAACCAGCAAGGAATTTTAATCTGGAATGTGAAGTCATGAATGCCTTTGTTTTAGCTTGACAGAACAGATATTATTGCAGCTGCATTCTGGATAGCAAAGATCCTTCTAGCTAAACACCATCTGTTCATACATTCTGTTTGCTGCTGTGGCTTTTGAGAGACTGAGCATCATGGCAAAGGGGTCATGTCATTTAAAATACATTTTTTATCACAGCACTGCAACTCTTAAGCACATAAAAGTTAGACAGAAAGCAGATCTCACATGCTAAAGCAGAAGGATCTTTCCCACAATTCTAGTGTACTATATTAATTGCAAGTTTAAATAATGGCAAATTTAAATAGATGTATTTAAATTTTTGAATATATTTCCAAATATGATTATGCCCTAAACTTTTAATCTATGAGTCCACCCATACCATGAATGCCATACAATGGTATTTATTGACAGAGATAACTTTGGATATTTCCTTTGGCCAGGAAATCTTTGCAGTTGACATTTTCAAGCCTGAATCGTTTCCTGACCTGAGACTTCTTGAGATCAAAATGGAACAGTGGAGAAAAAAAATCACAGTTTAGGAAGTGCAGTGGTGTCTTTATGAGATGCTGCTTGTCTCTGTGTTCATTCCCTAGAGGGTGTGCTGATACTTGCTGAATACTGCTATGCAGTCCTTTCACCTATACAGCTCCCACTTGGGATTTTTGCTGAAAATCTATGACATTAGAAATAGTTACTGGCAGCTTCAGGCCAGCTGCTTTCTTCCCTGCCAGTTCCATTTTTACATACAAAACCATGTGGAGCACTGAAACAGAAATGTTTCCCCAGTGCAGTCTCTGTGGCATTAAATGGAAAAAATGTTCCAGAATTAGCACCTCTACAGAGCATCACTACAGCAATGAGGACATTCTGTGTAGTACATGAAGAGATCACAAAGTTGCTCAGTGATTTTATTTCTCAGAGTTCCCACTCTGGTTGGGGTAAGATCCTTTTCCACATGTATGACTAAGATGTTCAAATATTACGCATGGTTTGGGAATCCAGTATGAGGTTCTTCTCTTAGATGCAACTTTTAGAAACCAAGCAGGATCTACACTCTTTGAAATCCAGACCTTCTTCAGATATTACACAGGCTCCCCCCCTTCCTTTCTGTTTTTTAAAAGACTTAAATGATTTTAAAAAGCAGACTCACACACTTGAGAAGCTTGTGGCAGAAACAGTAAATGTCAAATCAGGTGCAACATACTGTGCATTTTGTGGTATGCAAAGACAGGGGTCATGGTAAGATGGAGTAGTAGAGGCTTTTCTTTCAAAAGTGCTGTAAGCATTGGTTTTCTTGTAACTGCAAGAAATAATCTTTTTTTTGAAGCTCCATTATAAAAGTAAGGTTTTGCATAGCTCATTTAAATAGTTTAAATGACACAAGGTTAAGAACAGGAAAGCCTTTCACCAAAGGTGGTTAGTCCTTTTCAAAGATTTCATATTATTTGAAGCTTACTTTCACTGCATTCTTTTACCTTGGCTGCTTCCCAAGTGGATATAAGTTAATTAAATAGGATTTTGACCCTTTAACCTTCCCTATAAACTGCATCTTTACCTAACTCTATTTAAATAAATCAGATAAAAAACCAATCATGTAGCAGAATATATATTTTTACAGCTGTGGAAAAAACAAACATGTCTATTAAGCTTATTTGTAAGTACTTAGTAGTCAAAGCAACAGCCAAGACTCATGGATGATTTTAATTAAAATAAATCTGTGTGGGCACATAAATTAATTTACGATGGCTTTTTTTCAAACTGAAACTTCTCTAGCATTACTGAACAGCACAACACTACAGTAAGTTCTCATTTGTTTGTGGCAATTGAAGCTTAATCCACCTGATTAGCTTGTATTCATTTTGAGTCATGTAAAGTGTAAATCGTATATACAAAATATATCAAGGATATGAGACTGAAAATTGCTACAGGAAAGAAGAGAAAGAAAGAGCAGAACAAATGAACAGATAACGATTTTACAGAATGATACCCAGCACCTCTGTAACTTACATACTCTGGGTTTACATATCTAAAGGAGATGAAATAGATGTACCAGGAGAACACTGAATTGCTCTCTACAAACAGATGGTGTGACTTTCTGCATCTCGTTAGCCCTTTTCACCTTAAAATACAGGCTTTGGATTATTAGACCCTCCCAAAAAGCTTTTTAAGTTTATCGAGAAACAAAATGCAATTTAGGTATGAAGAATGACAGCAGTTACATATGGAGAAACAAGTAACTAGCTCATGTATAAAGAATGAACAAAGAACTAAGCTGCCTCTTTTTGCCTAAGTGATGTGCTCAGGTCTCTGCGTAGGGAGTAACAAAGATGCTGCTACTGGAGCCTGAGCATTGATCACATCTCTAACCCCCAGCAGGGACTTCTAAAATTGAGTTCATCACAGAAAGAAATCCTTCCAAAATGCAGGCCTTTAGTTTGATATATTAATAGAGATACAATCTAACCACCTCACTGGTGCATTATGTTCAAATTTTGCAGCCATTTTGGTGAGAAATACGTGCCTTTAGTTTTTGATCATTGACTGGGAGATATTTGCCCCTTTCCTGACAGTTCTCTCAACCCACCCTTGCTGAATAAACAGCAGGAAGGTGACAACAGTCATATCATGCCATAAGAAGCCCCCAGTGGGCATCATGAGCAGAGACAGGCACAAGTGGGGAGGCAGATCTGTGCACCAATTCCCATCTTCCAAGGTGCAACTCATTTCCTCATTATGAAGTGCTTGGGGGCTCTTAATGGCCTCATGCATCATGTTTTGTCCACCTTTGTCAAACTGTGTTACCAGGGGCGTTACCATGCAGAGGCTGTGATAACAAGGATTAAGAAGGAAAAGGTCTTCCATTTCTCAGATTGCATGGAAGAGGATCATATACTCCCAAGAGCAAGATTTCTCTGCTCCCCTTCACTGTCTCCAAAACAAAGCTATCTAAAGTAGTGTGTAGCAGTACAGAGTGTCCAAATTAAAAAAAAAAAAAAAAAGGCAGAAAAAAGGCACTGGAAATTTTGGAAATTACAATAAATAGTTTCAAGGCATGTCAACAGCCTGTAACTCTCCCTCCTCAAGCATTTTTTTCCTGTCAGTAATGGTACTGTAAACTCAGAGAGATACATTCTTTGTGCTTTGAAAGGGCTATGCATCAAGTTATTTTAATTATTTTCCTTATATAGTAAGTAGAGGATGAAAAAGATTTCTGAAATAAGAAATGTTATTGTTAACTCACTAATCACAGCTGAGGGACTTGGGGGCAGTCTGGTTCCTGAAATATCTTTGAGCTTATTTTACAGAATTGACTTAGTTGGTGGTATCCCTGTCACATGGATTTCAATGCAAGGCACCAAAACTTCCTTTATGCAGAAGTACAATAGACAACACTGGACGCTGAAATCATATCCTGGAAAATTCTAGAACACTAATACTTGAACAGGGAATTTTTATTAATTTTAAGAAGTTAGTTTTTCATTTGTAAATGCCTATTTATGAGGTGATTGAGTTTTGAGTCAATGTGTAAATTACATGCTATGTTATTTATTTTTCAAACACTAAATATATATCCCTGCTGTTTTGAGAAACTTCTGACCCTTAAAAGTCAAAACAAAGGCTTGATTTCTCTCCTTTTATTCTGGGGGTGCCACAGATGAGAGGGTTATGAGCTTCCCTATTTTGCTTCTTGACACTCAACATGCTTATGGCTTGGGACCAGCGGAGTAGCTGGGGGCAACCTGGGTATCAACTCGTAGGAAGAGCTGCTTAAGGGACCTTGGAAAACTGCTGAGACGATGGCCAAGGAGCCCCATGAGGCAGAGCAGACCAGGACAGGAGTCTGCAGCGAAAGCCAGGCAGTCACACAGCTACAAACAACGAGGTTTCACAGCAGAAGCTGCTATAACATGGAAATAGATTCTTACCCTCTAGGCCCATATGTCATCACACCAAGCTAAGCTGAAGCTGCCAACTAAAATGGGCAATTTCACATGAACTTGGCAGAGTGACTGCCAACACAGAGCTTGTTTTCCACTGGTGCCACCCACTCTGCTAATCCAATTCTGTCTCCTGATTTGCTCTTAAATAATAATGAACACAGCAGATGGGAGGGGGAAATGTTGCTGGCTGTTAAGCCATCATGATGCGAGTGAGGCTCTTTGCTTTTCACATATCTTGTGCAAACTAGCTCTAAATGCAATGTCAAGTGATTAATAGTGGTTAAACGAGAAAGCCAGGATTTGCCATGTTCTCAGTCATTTAATCTTTGACCAGGACAGGCAGGCAGACAAAACAGTCAGAAGAATAACATGTTGAAAGAGAAAGAACCAATTTCCTTATCATTTAACTTTGATAAAGATAGGGATGGACTCTTCTTCCCATCCTTGCAAATACCATTTTTGGTGGAGTTTTTTGGGCAGTGGCATAATATGGGGTTGCTAAGCACCAGAGCAATATTAAAAATACCTTTCAAGTTAAACACACAGTAATCAGGACAGGCATTATTGAGTGTAATCCCACGGCTGACTCCTTTCTGACAAGGCGAGAGGAAACAGGCTGAAGCACCAGGTTAGGGAACAGGGATGTGACTGTCAGGAAAAAGGGCAGAGGGAGGCATGGAGAGGCAGTGGGCAGACAGCAGAGAGCAAACAGCCAGGAGGCTGCCTGTCTCTTCGGCAGCAGCAGGAGGACCTATTGTTCCTGGGTCACACAACATTATCTCCTGTCCAGCAAACAGCAGGTAAGCTTGTTTGCACAATGCACCGTGTTTTCTCTTGTGTCAGCCTGACACAGAGGATAATCATCTCCTACTGCTACCTCCTGACCTCACACTGAGGGTTTAAAGGTAGGAATCCCACTGGCAACACATCTCGATGAAGGTGAAAGAAGGTATCAGTATGATCCCATACACCAAAACCTCTTCCACTTACCAGTTTCTGAAAATTTGGGAACTTACAACTCTTGAAAGGAGTTAAATTGCTTATGCAATATATCTAATCCCTTGTACACCTGTAGTAGTCTTTAACACATGATTGTTTTCTTGTCCACAAAGAAACCTTTGTCACATTTGCGGCTCGAAGCTTTTGCTGCTTTTGTAAGACAAAGGGTTTTATTGAAAATAAGATCCTTGACTCCTTTATTGTGGAAATTGGAAGGTCTCACTTAAGTTGAGCAGGCAGACAAGAAAGTTTCAATAGCTGAATGCTTGGAAAGTTGCATTTGAGTCCTGCTTCTGCCATGATGCTAAAAAATTTCTATCAGAGCTCCTACTAGAGAGGTTAACCTTTTTTTCCCCCTAACAGAAATTCCCTTGGTGGCTTTCATTTTCTTTATAATCCAGGATGGATCCTGGCTGGGGTGCAGATATGCTGAGCATTCACTGCTCCAGCTGAGGTCAATGCAGAATGAAATCCAATCTGAACATATTGAGCGCTAAAGGATGCAAGGAGCTCTGAAAAATCAGGCAGGAATAATTGATTAATTTTTAACAATTGCCATTTTAAAACCTGTGCTTCAGTTTCTAGTGCATAAAATGGACACCTTCAAACCATGTCAGCTCATGGAGGTACTGTGAAAGTGGCTTCACAATGCTGGCAAAGAACTAAGACAGAATGCACATCATGAAAAGCCACCATGGAAATGAATGATTCCATATCTGGTGCAGATTATGGACAGTACAGCCATAATGCATAGGAGGAAACACTGAATGGTGAAGATTAAAGGAAACATTAACCATTAACTATCCATCAATCCATTATCCTGTAGAAAAGGGACTTGAGGGCCCAAAGAAATAAGAGTATGTGATCCTGGCAAATGAAAACTGTAGATGAGTGCATGAACCACAGGTGAAGGAAATTAAATTTGAAACCTTAATTTTTGTATTTCCTAAGTACTGTTTGAATTTACCACTTTAATAAATTTTGAGGCAGACTTCAGAAGAATACAGTGTTGCTAAGAACTAATAGTGCATCTTCCCAGTTAGTCACATACACGATGAAGAGATGAAACATAAGCTTGTCTCAAATTTACTATCGGTTTCTTTGCCTTTCAACTGAAATATTTTTTCTGATTTGATGTTGCAAGACCACAGTAACATAATTTGAGACAGCAACCTTTGATAATACAGGTTAACAGATATTTCATTGTCTGAATGTTACAATCTCTGTTTTTCCATCTAATGTAGGAGTTTAGCATATGCCTTCTAAAAACTGAAAGAATTTCATACAGGCATCTGTACTGGCCTGTTCTTTGTACTAATTAAATTAGTTTCCTGTTGAGTAAGTAAAGTACTGGCAGCCAGGAACAGTTGGGGAGACAGCTCAGAGGCTTAAGCACTGAACCATGAACTTTTCTGTTTACTACAACATTAAACAAGTAGACACTCTTGCTGACATTACGGGGAATGAAAGAGCATTCTGTTAAGATTGTTGTTTCATTACTGTTCGTGAACTACTGATCTTCTTAAAGAGAGATTTTTAAAGATACAAAAGGTATTTCATTTGATACAGTTAACTAAATAAACTCATTATTTGGTTTAAAAATATGTGTGTCAAAGTAAAAGCTGAATTTCAACTTCGAATCTAAGGGGTCAAAGCTCAGAAGGGAGAAGTCAGTCAAAGTGCCACCCAATAACCCGGCTGTGTCTCTGGTTCTGCATCTCCACTCTAATGATCACAAAGATGAAAACTTTATAAGACACATAGATCTTCAGCCAAGCACCTCATAAGGGGCATTGACACCTTGAAGGAGTAGGGCAAGAGACATCATGTCTCTGATCTTCTATACTAGTGGCTTTCAGCCACTGCTGGAGAGTTTGCCATATGTTTAAATAAAGCACAATGACAAAGAAGCACAAGCAGTGTATGAATGGAAGATCTAAATAGCTGTTCTTACTTCAGTTTCATTTTTCCTGGTAATGTAAGACGTCTTAAAATATTATAAATTGTTTACATTAAAATATACATGCTTACCACACTACATACACACTGAGCCTTTGTGTGCATATTTTTAGCTCAAAGCTAATCTCTGCATAAAAGCCCTTTCTGAAAATAGAGATTTATAAAAAGAAATACTGATAAACTTTCAACTATAGGGACTCTAGTGGTCACTGCAAAAACAGCATTGCAACACAAAACCTGTGTGATTTTGCGGATCACCCCATAAATCTTCCTTTGTCCCATGAGTTTAAGTTTTCAGCCAAGAAAAACAACATTCTTCATAAAATTAATGAAAACAAGCTGCTCTTTGCCTGCAGAAAAAGATTTTTCTTAATTGCATTTTTTGCTTTGAATCATATATCCTGTAGTTTGATTAAATTCCCTTAGAAGTCAACTAAAAATTAGAGCTTTGCAGCGTGAACCTCAAACGTGGTGTTTACTTGGAGAATATAAACCCACTGTGCCTTTGGAAGGTGATATTTAAAGCAGGAATAAGAGCAACATGCAAGACAGTTTTTATTATTTTCATTATGTCACTGCATAAATTTATTTTCAGGGCTTAGAGTTTGCAGAGAAATATGATCTGGCCAATGTATTTATTAGAAATAAATGGTCTGTGTAAATGAATGTAGATAAAGCAAGAATACTGGAATTCTGGTTAATCCCTTGAGGCAGTAAATCAGGATTTCTAAAGCACTTAATGCAAAATATCTGCATCAAGAGGTTAAATATATGAAATATGAAAAGTCAAAGACAAGAACTAGATTAAAAGGTTACATGGAGACGGTGTTGAAAAAACTGGAGCCTGCTGCTAAATAGATATCCAACAGGCATTTATTGAGGTTCACTGGCTGCAGCAGCCACTGGCGTACTCTAAATGAACTCATACAACAAACAAAAATCAAATTCTAGTGTCAGTCTTTGATCATTTTTTAGTACCAAAGCAGAAAATTTCATAGAGAACCAAGTTATGTGGACATGGTTTAGCTAATGCAACTAATTGCCCTAACTGAAAATAAAAATGCCAGTTCTCTATACCCTTGCTGCATCCTCATTGCCTCAATGCTTCAGATGAGCCCTGTATCCTTCCTGGCAGACCGTGCCTAATCCCCAGTAGGGACAGCAGACAGTGAAAAGACATCACTCATTAATTTAAGCACTAATTGAATCAGTTCCTATTCAGCTGAAAATCTCCCTCCACTCCACAGTGAAACTGGTCCCCAAACCTAAGTCTTTACCAGGCCTAAATCATAATTCAGACTAAAGAATAGTTTTCTTTTTCTCTGGCTCCCAGTGCTTTCATACAAACAAGACATTTTGTGTATGTACTCCTAAATAAGATCTACTTAAAAAAAACCCAGCCCCAAATCCTAACCACCCTAACCAACACAAAATGCATACATTGCCCATTCAAACAGCAGTGTTCCCCCAGGTTCTCTGTGCAGCAGATGTGCTCCTAGCACCACTGCAGCTATCACCCATGACCAGTAACTGTTGGCTCCAAGCTCAGAGGTGTGCTTTGTTTTAAGTTCTAAGGCAACCAGACACACCTATATAGGCATATATATATATATTTCTGCTTTTATGCACACACATGGACAAAACTGACCTTTTTATTTTACTACTGTAGCCCTGACCCTTTTAGAGGCTCCATGCAAAGAGGCCAGTACCCACACAGAGCTTGTTTGAAGCCAATGTGGTTTTCCCAGTGGGAGACAGGAAGAGATGGGAATTACTGAGTTAAATTTGTGTGTTGGTATTTTCAACATAAATTAAATATTTGCAGCTAAAGCAATAAATACTGAAATCCTTCTATGCATTGATACCTTTTAGATCTCAGGGAAGGCAAGTGACCTTGGTCCTGCTTCTGTCATTCTAACTTAAAAGTTTTAAATTTTAAAGGAAATTTAGTCCAGATTGAGAGAAGGATTCCTAGTACCCATACTGGCACTCCAGTAACTTCATTTGCTTCAGTAGGTCTTAATCACATCCCTAAAGCTAAATTTTTTTTATTCAGCTATATTACTAAATTGAGTTTTGTATGAACAGCAGAAGAAAAAACCCTTTTATTTGTATGAAAAATTACAGTGCTCATCACTTTTGTTCAGCAAGGTCTTACCAAATACTATTTCACAATTCAGGGAATGTGTTCAAATTCCTATGAAGAGATGCAGAGCATTAGCTCTTGTGCACGTCTTTTCCTGTTTGGGACAAGGCTGACAAAATCTGAATGCTGAAGGCTGAAATTCTGAGCATGGTGAAATGTACTTGTTAGACCTTTTAACCTATAATTGATAGCAAAAACTAGATGTTGTAAAATCTGAGCCTAGCTGAGCAAGCTTTAGGGCATTTTCTCACCTGTTATTTTGCCTCTTGATTATCACTCATTCACAGAAAGAAACTACCAGAAATGTCCAGGGAATGGCTAATAGTCTCGAATCTACTATTTAAAAAGAAGATATTGATAGAATTAGCTAACACATAAAAAATGTGTGAACTGTGATTTGAGCTCATTATGCACACAGTTTATTTGAAAAAAATTGGCTATTATGATTACCATACATTTGTCAAAATTGACTGTAAAATGGCATTATTTTGACAAGCCAGTTTCACAGTGACACAAATACTAAATGAAGACAACATACAAGTGCTTACTTGGGAGAAGAAAGTCTTGAAACTAAAGGACATTTTTATAGTTATTTTTATTCATTTCACAACTCTGATACCTTAACTCTCATGGGTCTCTGAATGAGTGTGTGAACACACAGGGAACATGCTATCACAGCATTGCTAATGCATCTGGATTTGACCTCTGAGGAACAATTTGTGTCATCGTGGAGCAAAAGCTCTGGTAAAACATTTGTCTGGATAAAAGACCCCAAGCAGTTAACCTGCACAGCAGAGGCACTGCAGCCGGGCACGAGGATAATGACCTCTACCCAAATGGGGAAGGTACATCAGTGGAACACTGTGACAGCAAGACAAAGGATGACGGCAGCTCAGCAGGAAAACATTAGCAATGATATAATTCTTGGTACTGTATGTGAAGAAATGCCTTAAAAAGTACAGTGCCAACCTGTTTTTACCTAATAATTATTTCAAGTTTTAATATTAAAAGAAAATTAAACATCCCACCCAACTTTGTTCCTCACTTTTACTTTAAACTCTTGCTCTCATTCTATTTTATTTTTCCCTAAATAAAAATCCTGATAGAAGTAAATACACTGAAGTAAATACACTGTGCGGGCAAAAGTTTCAACTCAGATGAAATAAACTTTTCTTATTTGATAGATGAATTATTGGATGCATGTTTTTCTGACTTCAGGTAGTTATGACACTGCTCTTAAACATAAACCAGAAGAACTTGATGAGCCTTGTTTAGCAAGTCAAACCTGTCCTAACAGACAGATTAACTCATTTCTTATGCGGATTATTTACACTTAGGATACCTTTCATTGTTTATACTGAAGTTTTCTTCTTTCTGTATTTAAAAGGAGACACTGTGTCACATACCCATTATTTTTACCAGGCTGAATGCCTTGAATATTTAGCTACCACTCTTTTAGCACCACACCAAAAGTTCTGGGTTTAAACTATTTATTTTTAAAGTAGTAGCATGATCAGGCCTGCATGCTTATCTAAAGATCTTTGCTTTATGAGGGAGATTTTAGTCTGTGAGGTTTCCTCTACACATGGTAGGCAGCTGTCAGCAGCAGTGAGCAGGGCGAGGGGTCACTGCAGCTGCTCTGTGAAAGCACAGGGTTCCATCAACATCGCAAAAATCCTGCAGAGTGGGAGCTGGGAGACCACAGATTAGAGTACATTGGAGTGTGTATATAAGGTCACGTCATGTCTATCAAAGTGATATCAAACTGGTACACTGTACAATACATTTTACTGTGCTCTGTGTTCAAAGAAAATAGAAGGAGAATGGACATGTGTGCAGCAGACCACGGTTTAATACAGAATTTCACACTGTCCTTTCAAATAGATGGATTTACTAAGTTCACAAAGACATGTCAAATATGTATACACAGTGGAGATGTGTTGACTTGAGAGAGAACTAGATTTCATGAATTCTTCAGGTCAGACATGAATGAGATCAGAATAATTCTTATTAATTAAACAGTAGAAAAGACTATTTAAGAGAAACCAGATGTTCACGTTTCCTGAATCCTACACACTAATATACATAAATGTCTGTCCTTGTCAATAGTTTCCCATGAAATGCTGTTTCATATCTCCTCACGAAACTTCACTTTTGTGAAATTGATAGCTGTGTTTAAGACAACCCTAAAATAAGGATAGACAGGTAGCAAACACATAATTCTGATTTGTGGGTAGACATAAATCTGTCCCAAATCTGACTGTTTCAGAGGACAGTTACAGGACATCAAATGTCATATATGTCATGTTGTATAGAATCCAAAGAATCCAGATATTTTTTATTCTCATTGTTAGGGTGCTTCAACCAGATGAACAAACCTTGTACTTAACAACAGCAACAAGAACAACCAGAGCAAGTTACTAACCTGACATCTTGCATTAGGAAACAAGGAAATGGGTAGGGCAACAGAGAATTTATTCTGGCTGAAATGTGCACCAAATGAGATGACTAGACACTAAACAATGTCTCCTATTTCTAGCAATCTTGTGCAAGCTGAAAGCTAATAGAGCTATTCAGGCAGCAAGGTTTTATCAAACTACCTATGTCTACCAAGTCAAAGGGTTGATGACACTATAACAGTTTTATGACATTTCAAAATTGTTTCCACAATTTTACAATTACTGGTAATCACTTTCAGCAACAGAAAATAAGAAATGCAGGTGCAAAAAATAAAAAAAGAAGAAAGCATCCTGATTACAAACTGCACAGTTGTGAAGTATGAGCTGCCGAAACAATCCAAATGGTGAGATTTAGACTAAAGCATCCCAAATATCTGAACCAGCAGGACTCTGTGACCTTCAAATTTCCTCTGAAAAGTTCAGAAGTTTTTCTGTTCATGAGGATCACTTTAAAAATTGCTGACCCTGGCAAAGATTGCAAAGCTGTCAAAAAAAAAAAAAAAAGTTACCACCTTAAGCACAAGTAAATTACAAACCTCCCTTTCTCCTTACCATAAATACCAACACCCACTTGCACAGTAAGCCCTTTAATCTCTTCCTCACAAAACCCTTCATGCCTGGCATTCACTTACACATGCATCTGCACTTATTTTTCACAGCCAATTACCATCCTGCCCTCACCCAGTCATTACCCAATCTTCCTGGACACACACATTCACTTGGAGGCATCCTGCTCCACTTCAGCTCTTCCCACACTGAAGCCCTCTCTTCTTAACCACTGGCCCAAATACACCTGAGCTGCTGAGAGGTTTCTGAGCCACCAGAGCTCAGCATGAATGGGCTTTGTCTCTTTGGATTTCTCCAGTGTTGTTTTATTTTAAGCAGAAAATCTTTGGTGCAGGACCATTTCTTCCTGCTCTCCTGGGAAAGGCTTCCCCTAACACTGGACAGACAAGAGTCACCAGGACTGAACTGAAGAACAAATGTGGATGAATACCCCTGGCAGTGCCAAGGTTTCTCCTCAGCTTCACTGCCACTGACCCGGGTCTGGTCCCCCACTCTGGCCCCGCTGTCTCTGCAGTTTTCTACATCAATATTACTGCCCAAGCACCAGTGCTACCCCCTCCCACAAGTGGGAGCACCAAGGCACCCGCTGTCTTAAGTGACGTGCTTATGATCAGAGAGGATCACACAAGGGCTGCCTCATTCTGCCCCTCAAATAACACTTCACCTGCTTTACAAATGGTTTCTCAATCTTAAGTGAATTATCTTTGTACATGTCTGAATAAATGAAAAGGATTAAGGACAGTTGGTGGCAGGAATATGAAAAAGTGGAAAGTTTCCCATGGCTTTCAGCCTTGTGATTGCTCTTCTAAGCCAAAGTCCTGGAGAAAAAAAATTAATCTGCAAATTCTATCTTATTTTCTTATAAGAAAAGAAATACTGCTTTTTCTTTTTTTAAAAAAAATAATCCTAAAGACTGATCTTCCTAAGCAAATAAAAGTTCCTGACAAAATGGAATGGGCAAAGAGTCATAAGAAAAACATATCTCAAAAAGAATTTTCCACCAGAATTATGAGAAATTGTGTCACCCATTTCACTTTGAAATCCTATTTGCCACATACTCTATTGCAAAACCATGGTACAGTATATATTTTTCTCCCATCGGTTCCTTCTTCTTGCATTATTCACAGGTTAGAGATCAGTTTCCTACAGCTTGTAGAGCACAGCAGGAGCTGAGAAGAAGTGACACACAGACGGCCCTAAGTCTGTGTACCTGAATTCCCAACTTCCACAATTTCTTCTGCAATGTTACTGGGCACAGGATAGCTGACTATTTCCCTTATTCTCTGTGGGGCATAGCCATTTTTCCGCTGGATAGGTCAGCCAGCTAGGTAATCAATACATGCAGACCAGTGGGCCCCTAGAGTCATCCTGTAAGCACGATAATGACACCCAAAATGCTGTAATTAACAACATGAACCACTACAAGTTCCACTTTTCAAGTGACCAGAGTGATGATTCAGAGCACAGCCCTGTGCAAAGCTTCCATTTCAGGCTAGAGAACTGGAAAATTGAGAACTCTTTAATAATTCTGTGTTAAAAACATCCTGGTTATAATTACTGTGTTATGCTGGTAACATAAGTTCATATATAATTATTGACCCATATTACAGGAGGAGAGCAACCAGTAGCTAGCTTAAAATAGTTAACTTGCAATTAGCTCATAATGATTTCATTACTTGGCACATTGTTTTCTTACACAAAGCTCCCATAATTTCTTTTCTAAAATTGAAGGGAGGATTGCTGATTAGGAATCTACATGTGAGCCTGGAATTTATGCATTTGTTTAATTTCAAAATAAATAAAAATGAATGCACATATAGGCCAGGCCTACTGAGATCTTTAGGAGAAACATTCAGGCTTTCAAAATAGAGGTACAGCCATTAACAAAATAATCTCCATCTGCAAAACAGTCTTTCCTTCCCTTTACAGTATTTGCAATAATTTAGGCACGTAGCAGAATATTTTCACAGCAATCTGAATCTTTGTAATACATTGGAAAAGTTCTTTGTGCTTCTTATGTGTTTTTAACAAATGAATAGCTGTGGATTTGGCAAAAATTCTACATGTATTGATTATACAAGGAGAAAAGCGAAACCTTTGATTTTATATTCTTTCTAAAAATATTGATAATATTTGCACACATCTACAATTTTTTTGGAAACATCCTTAAACTTATCTAAACAATAACAAAGAACCCTTCTTTGTTATTCTTTGTTTCCCTTCTTTTTTTTTGTTACCCTTTGCATTCTCATCTTCTGCTTCCCACTGGTTTCCCTATCTGCTCTTCTGCTTTGGTAAGAAATCCTGCTGCATGTCTGGGAGAGTTAGTAAGGAAAAGAAAGTCTTGCAGTGACAGAGCTGCTCTGCAGGCTGACAGCTCGAGACATGGCTTCTAAATAATTCAGTCTGGGACCAGACATGGCAATTCTGTCTGTGCAGAAATACCTCAGAGTCGAGGTTAAACACTTCATGTGGTCAAGAACAAGCAATTAATAAGTGGAATTTCCACACTTTGAAATGGTCTCATCGTTTGCTTTCGACTATATGGGTAGGAAATATTAGGATGTGTGGAACTCAAGTCTCCATCCTTAAAAAAAAAAAAAAAAAACAAAAAACCAAAACAACAACAACAAAACACTCTCAGAAGTTGGAACTTTAGATTATTTGGGAGTTATTTTATTCTCTTCTGCATTTGAATTGATAGTGCCTGGTCAGTATAGTGGTAAGTTGAAGGCTAGAGGTGTTGCCATCACAAACAGGGATGGTTCTGTAATTCATCAACAGCAAGGCAACAAAAAAGGCAGGTTATGCAAAGACAGCAGTGAAATGCCATGTGATCAAATATTTAATATTTACTCTTCACTTACACATATAATTAGCTTTTTTCCTGAGTCTGCAAACACAAGCACACACTTTAGGTAGACTAAATTGTATTAATGCAGTAGATTATCTGAAGGCTAAGTACATCCTCTAGGTGTGTGCACACATCTCTGCACACGAATTTCACATAAAGGAACTTACTCTTAGTCCCTGGAGAAGAGTATTTCTTAGCACGCTTCACTGTCCCTTTTGCACTGTTTCAAAACAAATGCTGATGACAGCAATAGGAATAATACTCCCCCAAAAAGGGTCTGTTTAATTAAAGTTTGTAGAATGCAAATTCACATATATGAATACATGCTATTCAACATGAAAGTTCTTTTCAGCTAGATAAATGGGTTTTTGGGGGGGCATCTTTTAAATTTTTTTTTTTTTTTTCAAACAAACTAAATGTCTTAGGTCTGGAAGCAATCAAACTGGATGTGACTGTGAAGCATAACTCTGAAAATACTTGCATCATAATTCTGGCCTATTGCAATGTTGTTATTATAGTTCTGGTTTCTGCTGGAGCCATGACCATGAAGCTGCACAGGAGTCATTGAAAAGTGTTCACAAAAATACCCTTTCTTCCACCACCCCTCAAGCAGCATGGATTAAATAACTGCCACTCAAGTGCTGTCTTTTAAATAAAATATTCTCTTCATTGTACATGTAGTAGTGGCAGGCTGAAGTACATTTTGCCTTTGTTTTGCTTTTCACTCCCTCAGTCAAGGATCACCAGGCAGGACCACAGTGAGAAAGGGTTTGGCATGTTTTACAAATTTTGCTTGTTTTCTTTTCTCTTGTTTAACAAGGATGAGAAACATCAGAAAACAGTAATTATTCAGATCCTACAGAAAAGATGTGAAATTGTGTGGCTCTTTCAAGTGAAAATTCAGGTGTTTTCAGGGACATGCCCTATACCTATGACAAGTATGAACACTCAGTACTGTTGGTTTATGCTGCTACTATAAATATTTTTTTGAAAAATTATCCACAAATAGTTTTATTCTCAAAAACGTGGGTTTTTTTCCTACGGAATTGGAAGGTACTGGGGAAAAGCTTAGCCCAGAGTGTTAAGTGGGTCAGAGGAAGACAAAAAATAGAAACAGATTGGTTTGGTAGAGGATGTTGGAATGGTTATGTGATCAAAAAAACCCTCCAGATTCGATTTTCGGTAGTTTCAACACCAAAGACTTCTTGTGAGGCAGACTGAAAACACAGTATTATGTATTTGTGTCATCCTCTGCTCTTTTCCCTTCCACTTGCCAATGGCAACTGTCAGGAACAAAATATTCATCTTGACAGACTTTTAGTCCACTTCAGTATGGATGTTTTCATGTTTGTAGGAACCTTGAAAACTCCAGGTTGGGAGGCAGCTAACCCTGAGATCCTGAGAGTACTCAGGACAACCTACCTGCCCTGTGAGCTCATTCAGCTATTTATTGAGAAATGTAGTTCTCAAGCCTGCAACATTATTTTAAAGTTGCAGTGTAGTTATCTACAGGTCCTTTTGCATTAAATTTCATATTTAATTGTATGCATTTTCCTGCTAATCCCTAATTTTGATCCTTTTGGAGCTGGAGTTCATTAACACCTTGAAAATAATGACATCAATATCTAATCCCGTGATTTGATTCAACATCAATACGTGTCCTACAAATTGCATTTTTTTTCTGCAGTAAAACAAAGTAATTTATGAAAAGAATGTGTATTTATCATTTACCAGTAGATAAAAGTCTTACAGCACTATTCAAACAAGGAGAACTGTTCTGGTCATCTGTGACAGCCTCTAAATTCATCATCAGAAAGAAAAATATCTGTCAACAGCAATTAAACATTTTCCAGTAGTGTGTAACAAATCTCAGGTGTCCAGGTACTACCTTTTGTTATCATGGATGACCTTCAGTGCTTTCATTGTTTATCTGACTGGCTGATGATTTCCAGTGTAGGTGGGTGACTCAAACTGCATCTACAGCACCTCCCCAGGCAGGGGTGCTGGAGGAGTCCCACACACAGAGGTGTCTGCATGCTTAGCCGTTCTCTCAGGAATGTGAAATATTGAAAGCTGAAGACAGACTCAACACTTGGAAGCAATTTACAAAGCTTAAGTCAATTCCTCTACTTATATGGCAAAGCTGAGAAAGAAGTTTTTTATACATATTTTCTCCCATTATACCTCCTCTCCTCTTATACCAAGGAATACTCTCACTTACGAGGACACTGGGATGAGAGTGGTTGAGACAAATGTTCCTATATATGGAAGAGTCTGAGTTAAAGATAGCTCTGGATGACAGATCATGTTAAATTCTCATCATGACCATGCTCCTCACAGTTACTCTAGTAAAGATTAAATGATGAAGGAAAAACCCACCATTTTATTCCAGAAGCTTCTCAACAGGAAAAGATACTTGAAAAACTGAGAAAGAGTCCTAAATTCCTATTTCCTCTTGTGATACCATTCATAATGTCAGTCTACATGTTTCAGTGAACCTGACACCTGAGCCAGCATTTGTGTTTCCAGTTAACAGCAATGTAAAGGTGCCAGATAATATTTGTCAAAAAATGGTGCTGTTTTTCATTTGAGAGGACGATCTCCATAGCCAAACGACCGTAAGATCAGTCTTGCACTGTAACCATAATTCAAACCACAAGCCTGTAATACGTGGTTCCTACTGCCAACATATAATGTTTGCTGAATATTAAATAAAGTGTTCACAGACTTTAACACAAGCATTTTCCTTAAATGGATAAGGACACTGATAAGCAATGTGATTGCCACTTTTATTGTCAGTCCTGAGGTATGCATGTAAATGTTTATCTTTACAGTCTGTTAGTACACAGACAGGTTTTATCCATATATTTTGTAATTTTTAAATTAGATGTGTTTGCTACAACAAATATTTCTATCACATGCCTTTTTCTGGTTTTAGGTTAAAACTTTATCATCTCCTAAAAATGACATTTTATGAAATCTGTCTTTTTGTCTTGAATTCCTGTGCCACTTAAAGACATAATGAAGACTTCTCTTCCCAAAACATTTTTTTAACAGGAAAACTTCTAATAACTAAATAGTAAGCCAAATAAAAGAGGACTGAGAAACCAGAAAATATACAAGTCTGCTCTCACTCCCTGTGAGAAAAATAGAAATTGGCACAGCTGAGGACCACACTGTTCTGGAGACAAGAGCCTCCTCCTGCTTTCCACCCTGTGGGAAATGAAGAATGGCTGGTTGGTCCACATAGCTGCAAACCCATTATTTCTCCTCACCTCCCACCTATCGCCCCATCTGCCTCCAAGACTCTGTAGGTGATCCCATGGAGGACAGATCCTTGGTGTACAGGCAGATAACATTTGGCACGGACTCCTCTGCCTGAGGATTTGACTCCTTCTCTGAGTTCAACAGCAGCAGGACCACTCTCTCCACCACACGCTTCTTATCTGGCTGGTAAAGGCTTTCTCTGTAAAGATGCCTGCCCTGTGCTCTACTCTCAACACTGGGTTCAGCAATACTGCAATTCACTGCAGTGCTGAATGAAACCTGCTTTCATCTGGGTTTCTGTCTGAGCAGGAGGAGCGGTTCAGGCTCCATCAGGGGCTTCAGGGCAGCTCAAGCCCTCAAGAGCCATGCCAAATGAGGGCTAAATCAGCAAATGCAGCCCATACCCCAGCCCTCTCCTTTGCATCCAGCTCCTACGGTGGTCCTTCCATAGAGGACTGCAGTGGGGCTGTAAAAAAAGCAGCATGGTAAATTCAGAATGAATATGCAAAGTATGTGTACATGGGCGTGCAGACAAGACGTACACTTCACAGCTGCATTTCAAAACTGGCAAAGCCAGAGTGTAAAAAATGGGAATGGTTTTCTAGGAGACAGTTTCAATCTTGATAAAGAAACACCATTTGAAGAATGAAACAGCACTCAGGGACTCCTTTTGAAATTCCTGCTGCTTCTATCTAGAGTCTTGGTTTCAGCTGTTCCGTCCGCCTCTCCGTGGGTAAATTTAAGCATCCCATAAACACACATGGTGGAAATGAAGGGCAAGATAGAGGGGAAAAAAATGGGACCAACTTCATCCTCATTCCAGAAAAATGGGGAACAAACCAAATATCAAAGCAATTTACTGTGCAGCTTAGTGGCAGACTGGCAGAGACTGATAGTTACTTAAACATCCTGTAAGCAGATTAATAATAATTATTTAATAGGAAGCTGAGTACATTGTGCCTACTTTTGTTACAGGCTGTACAGATTGCTACAAGCTGTACAGATTTCCTAGCCTTTTTAGTGTGGATAAAATAAAAAATTACTATGTGCTAGAAGCTTCTTTCTTTGCTGACAGGAACCAACTACACTTTTGCCCCCTCTTAAACAAACCAGTGTACTTTTCACTCCATAAATCTCATATTACTTCCTTCCTTTTCATTTATTTTGAACCAGAAGGAGGAGTTTCTAACAGAAGTGCTTTATGGCAGCAGGAGGAAAACAGCAAATCAGGATGGAAGCTGCATACGGAAAGTAAATCAAAAGTAATAAAATCGTGGAGATCTAGCAAGGTTTGTGGGGGGGGAAATGAAGTCAAAGTTGACTGAATCCAGAGCTGGAGAAACATTACACATGAGAAAACAGCATTAAAAAAAGGCTGCACTCTTAACAGATGAGATGGGAAATGAAGTAATAATTTATAGCAAAGATAGGAAAAAACCTGCGAGGTTTGCAAATTTCAAATGAGATGCAAGTTTGAATAACAAGTGATAATGAAATGCAAGCACACAATCTTAAGGGTAGAACACCACGGAACAATTTAATTAAAAGGAAAACAATATGCTCTGCAACACAGGATCAGAAATAACACACTGCCTGATGTTTCTGCTCAGCTAACTAGATAGTTATCTATCCAGCAGGGCAAGCAATACATTCTAGTGCTTGAAAAGTTTTGCATAAAGGTTTGAACTTGACCTGGAAAAATACGAGTAATGACTTAAAACTTTTCCAAGTAGGTATTTTCTAAAAATTCTTTCATCTGATTTTAAGTGACGCCAGTATGAAACAAATGGAAAATGTCTGTGGGCATAAGAACTTCTGCTATGCATGTATACTTTTTAAAAGTAGCTTTACTTTCAAAAGCAGAAAGCAAGCATTTACTGTGATAAATATGGCCATTTTTTTCCCAGTCCCTAAGAATGGTCATAAAAATATTCACACAGTTTGGCGAGCATTCTAAAAAGAAAAAAAAACACCTCACACCCTAGAAATATCATATATGATATTAAGCAGTGCGATAAAAGAGAAGCTTATTTTATATTGAAGGATATTAACTACAGTGTGGGATATTGCAGAAGAAGAAGGTCTGCAGATTTGCAAATGAATTTCATGCATGATTTATAAATGCAAATGTGAGTAGTAGGTGATAATGAAATACAAGCAAGCAAATACACATGATGGAGCAGATACCCCGGGGAGGTGGGGGAAGTGTGCTGCACTAAATGTACTTTTTCAAATGTAAAATTCCAGAATTAGACCCAACTGGCATGAGAAGGCAGCATCTTGATAAAGTGGAGTTACAGGAAAATAGTATGTGGATTGCACCAGATGAAGGTAAAGGTAGAATGAGCATTAGCAATTGTGTGAGAAAATACCCTATTAAGGTGTATTAAAGATAATGGCATTAATCTTAGTCTGAAAAAGAAAATACTAATTGCTCACTAAATTTAGCCAAGATTACCAAACCTCAGAAAGTCCACAAAAGAAGACAATGTATGTGGATGAATATTAACCTAAGTTAATGGATATGCGTAATTTACTGTGATTAGTAATATACAAGTACAATACCCAAGAGACAGACAAGGACAGTAACTCCTCCGGGGGAGCTAGGGCAAAGCAAACACCAAGAAGGTGTTTTTGAAGGAACAAATCCGTGCTTTCCTATATTTTGACTGCTTCTGTAGTTAATAATTCAGCTGTTGTTTAAACTGAAGAACTGTGCATCAAGAAACTTTACAAGTGTCTTTTGAAGAATTATGTGGAATTCTTTTTAGGGAGGAACTGGGGTCAGGGTTAAAAATGCACTCACCATATACAACTTTCCCTGACAAGAGAGAATTGGCATACTTTGATAAGGCTGTTGTCTTACAGAGATTAAAAACCCAGAGAGGGTAAAGTCAGACACAGCTCCATTAAAAAGAAAAAAGAAAGAAAATAAAAGAAAAATGTGAACTGTGTTACATGGGTCTGCTTATTTCATCTTGGCTTGGCATCACTGCAGTAGCTGTCTGCTGTTTTCCTACTGTTTCTTAAAGCTGCAATAATTTTTGTTGTTGGTATGAAGAGGCGGAGTTTGATGGCCTTCCAAATTTGTATTTACAAATTAAGACTTAGTCACGCAAGGCTCTATTAAAATGCAGATTATTAAAACAGAACACTGATAAAGCAATAAAAGATAAAGAGGTTAAGTGTCTAAAATTAACTTGTAACTTGATGCCTCATGTGAAGTCTATACATAGATAAAATGAAAGCTTGGAATTGTTGGGCAACTTTGACAGCTGACTTTTTAGAATAATTTTCTATCAATTAAAATCATAGATTTGCCTGAAATTGAGCCATATAAGGGCTGGTATCTGGCTTACTTTCCTTTCATATATTCCATGATGTCTACCTGAAGCAGCAATACCAGCTCAGAGAATTTAGTATAATGTTTTGGTGGCACATGTAAAGATATATTATAAACAACTAAACATGGAATGTAAGAACAAGGAAAAACACTACTTTAGCATGGATATATGAAATATTTAAGTATTTTTGTACTATGTAACAGACTGCCAGTAGTACCTGGGCACCCAAGATATCCCAAGAGGAAGGTATTCAAAAAAGAGCTTTCAAAAGGGCTGCACCATGGCCGAACATTGAAAGGGTTAATTACACAGCAGAGTGTCTACTCCATTTACTGATAAGCAGAAAATGTTGTAATTTTTTGGGTTTGTGAATTGCTGGGGTCAGTCTGTATCTTTCACACAGCAGTGTCTGTCTGGCTCTATCCCTTACATGCTGGGCAGAGACAATCCCTCTCTCGCCTGGAACCCCAGAGCCCTCTAAGCCGCTTGCTCTGTAACCTTGGCAGCTGGGGCTAACACAATTCTTCGGTTTTGTTTTTGCAACTGGGCCTCTCTAAATAAAAACTACAGAGCCTTGTTAGCCAACAACTGAGCGTGAAATCATGACACTGCAATCCCCTACTCCAAGAGTCAATCAATATTTTTCATTACAGATTTGTACGGAAAGGTCAACAAGAAGAAAAATGCGCATGGAGCAAAACAGACAAAACAGCAGAGAATTACAAAATCTCTTCCAAGCTGTAAGATTATTTTCTTTGTAATGATATAAAAAATATGCCCTTGATGACGTTTTAAATAAAAATGGAGGAAACCTACATTAGATTGGACACAACAAAGCAATCTGTACGGCCTGCACTGATGCATCTTGGTAGTACAATCTGTTTGACATTCAAAAGTTTTACTATTCCTTTGAAAAAAATTACATCATTGTACATTAAGCAAGTGCAAACATAAGAGGTGGGTTTAAACTGCTAAATTTTCTGCATGATATTTTCATTGCATTAATGACTAGGGAGGAGGATTAGGTAGAGGTACAGGGCTAAGCTGGTATATTTCAGCTTGAGAATCAGGAGCAATCTGCTCCACAATGTAGTTGCTGCTCTGACCCACTTCCAACAAGTTTTAGCTCAGTAGTATACACTGGATCACTCATTTTCCTGAACCACACTGAAAAGCATGAAGATAGAACCAAACATACCTGAAGTTACTGGTAATGCAAAGGTGATCACTGCAGACTTTTACTAGGCAAACTAGGTTTTACTTTACCTTCTACAGTTTTGATGGCAGGGTAACAATCCCTAACATGAAGCTTCATGATAAATCAGAATAACTTGGTAATCTGCATTTTAAAAACTTTATTTTTGCATAATCAAAAATTGATCTGAAATAATATTTTTCTCCTTTATTTGAAGAGAAACATCACTCTGTACCATCAAATAATCTTTGTCCAAGGAATTATGGTTACAGTAAGCCAGATATGTGTTATATGTTAGATATGAATCTATTCCAGAGCAGCTACACTGTGAATTGAACCTCATGTCTGCACACTCTTGGTGAAAAAATCTTTGTCACTTAATAATACTAATATGAAACCATGGCCTAGATCTGAAGGACAGCCATCACAGAGGGATTTGGAGGGATTTTATAATCCTATTGACAATTTTACCCTAGTCAATTTGCTTGCTGAAAGCCCCAAGACCAGCTTTTCTTCTGACAGGAACACCCTTGGAAAGGGTGACTTTATTACAGGTCTGTGTTGTTAAACTATTCCTTCTACTGGAAGAGCATCCACTCACTTGTCCAAAGAAGGTCTCACTTCTGGGTAGGAATTTGCCTCTTCATACGTAACTTCAGTTTTCAGTCTACCTTTCCTAAATCCCAAACAAACCCTCTGTCTTCTGCAACTGTCTTACAGAGTTCAACGGTTCAAAATACTTTACAAAGACTAAATAAAAGTCACTTTATAATTTACAGAGGACCAAAGTTTAACTTAGTTGGTCAGAGCATGGTGTTAATGCACCAAGGTTGTGGGTCCAACCCCCGTACAGGACATTACTGAAAGAGTTGGACTTGATGGTCCTTGTGGGTCCCTTCCAACTCAGAATATCCTGTGAAGTGTTTATAAATTTAAAACGGCTTTTGCAAACTCAACTGGACTTCGTGTCTGTGGCAAACAGAAATAACTACGGATTTGAACCACAGCAGGAACAGCCAAGTCTTTCTTGATGTCTAACAATAAGGATAGAGAGGCTCTGGAACAGGCTACCCAGAGGGGGTGGTGGTATCACTATTATTGGATGTTTTTAAAAACAGGTTAGTCAAACATCTGTCAGAATGACACAAAGCTGATTCTGCCTTGGGGAAGGCAGCATAGACTAGATGACCTCTCGAGGCTCTTCCTGCCCTATTTTTTATGATTCAGTGATTCAGCACATAGCTTTGAAACACCCTGGGGCTTGATTCTTTTCTCACCCTATGTTATTTTTAAACTGGTGCAACTTCACTGACTTCGGTAGAGCTTTTCCTCCCTGTCCTGCAGTAAGTGTGAGGAGAATCAGAACTCACATTTCTTACACAAATGGAGCCTGGGTCTACCCTCCCACTGTGCTGCATAGCTGATTTCCTGAGATAAAATTTTCTACCTCTTTAAAGCAGGCAAAATCAGTGATTTAAGTCAACCTTTCTATTATTTTAGTAAAATCTGTGTCCCATTATATAAAGCAAAGGTGAAAAAAATGTTGAGTAGAAACATTCTTTGCAATTTTCAGCAAACGTCAATTTTTTCTCCCAATCTATTTCTCTTTGTGTAGAGATAGAGCTTGGGACTGAGAAAAAGTCCACCTCACCTACAGAAGGAAGCCACAGCAAAGAGGAGGAAAGGAAACAGGAGAGCCAATACTAATTAGCAGTGCCTCATAAACAAGGACACAACACGCGGCAGTTGGCTGCAACATCTTGTAGACAGGGTATTCTAAAAGTGTTACAGACTGGGATGGGTTTAGCATGTGAGCTAATAAGTATGGAAGCTAATCACATTCCCATCCATCAGTCTCTAAGGACAAAGAAATAGATAAAATATGTCAGAAGTCCCCGAAGCTACACAGCATCTAGAATACTGCTTATTCGAAAATGTCAAAGCTACCCTCATTCCACATGCAGTCAGCAGGTTTACACAGAGCTTCAAATACCCAGAAAATCTGTAGTCCATGCCACAGTCAGTGAAATGCTATTACACTGCACTAGCTTCAGACAGGAACAACGGAAAATACAGTCCATACTGACTAATTTGTTCTTTGACTATCATCATCCATAGAAGTTACCTATCTAGGGACATCATCATCTCTCTTGTGGCGTTCATATATATATAAAATATCTCAAAAGTATTTTCTGCTTATTTGATTTTGTTTTTAATGGATAAGAAATTGTCTGCTTATTTTTTTTGTGTGAATGAATGACATTCAACACCAAGCAATAAACTCTGCTTTTCATATATTTAATCTAATTTGAACTAATAATAAAAACCAGAGACATGGTTCTTGCAAATTTACTGTCTTCAAAAAAGATTAAATAAAAATAATATAAATATAAATATAAATGCACTTGCATTTGGATTTTCACTTTCAGAAAATTCATAGAAATAAAGATTTTAAAAACTGAGAGACTTCACCTGAAATGTGCTGCTCAGGACTACAGCACTTTTTGAGACCTTTGGGAGATCCTATCTTCCGATTAATTCTAAAGTGGTCACTCCTTTTCTGTGCTCTCACATCCCAGGAACAGCTTATGCAAAACTTCATGAAAAAGATGGTGAAGATATGAATGGAAAGATTCTCAGAGGCTGCTAATTCCAGTGGTAATTGAACCTGGCATATTTCCTCTTTTCTGGTTTAACTGGGATTTGAATATTTGTTTCCCTCAAGTAAAGGTTGTGAAATCCCCTGAAACACAAAGCTATGATGAAAAGGTCCCTAGCGTGCAAAAGAGATTTCATTTACTTGTGCAGTGCTTTGAGATTTGATTCTTCACTTAAGAGTACCAGATTTCCTTGGGATGATGAAACAATATATAAAACCCCAAGGAACATGGAAAGGTTTAACTCCCACTTCTGGATTCCTTTCATTAAGCAAATGGTATCTGCAGATTTGGTGGGAGATGGCAGGGGGTGTAAGTTTTTGGCCTGAGGAGCAGTTAAAAATTAGTGATGGGTTTCAAATGTGTTCAAAACCATAGTTTATCTATACTCAGAGAAACAATCTTTTGAAGCCCTTTAATGCCAAATCACTCAGATAAACCTCTGCAAAGTTTCATGTGACAGCAAAATATACAGCCTTGTCTTTTAAGAAGTCCTCTGTCAAGCACCCCCACGGTACATCAGAACATGACTTGTCTGCTTCTGAATTTGAAAGCCTGTTTTGCCCTGTTCCTTTGAAAAGGCCTTCTCTGCATCCAAGTTTATCATAAGGTCATCTTCCTTTCTATGCTTTTTTCTGTCGTTATGTTTGCTTATCTCCATTAGATTTTGACCCTTTGAGATGGGTGATGGCAATCAGAGATAGCTGCATGGTGTCATGTTAGTTACTGCACGCTCATTTCGAACTATCCAGTTCTTCCAGAAACAAATACTGTTCACTTGAACAGGACCTTTCTTTCACTTGTTTGGTTGGTTGGTTTAGTTTGTTGGGTTTGTTTGTTTGTTGGGTTTTTTGTTTTGTTTTCTTTTCCAGCAGTGAACTGTGCACAATGGACAAGGCTACTCCTCAGCCTGAGTACTAAGTATTTTCTGGGAGAAAACCCCCCAAAGATACCTGAAGCATCCTGAGTTTGAATTCTTTTTAGTAATATCTTACAGGTTAGCTGCCCAAATCTCTTCATAGGTAAAGACTGAAGTATTTGCAATAATAAAGACTGGATAGAGAAATAAAGAGGCAACAAAATGGATAACTTTCTAATGTGAACCTTCATGACTTAATCAGAGGCATGCTTGTGTATTCTGTACTCAAGCTTTGTGCACCTCCTCCATTTGGAACTGGCATATGCTTCTTTAACCTGTCTAAAATAGCATCACTTGCTGTTTACTCATTCAGAGGATCAAGTCCAATGTGGTTAAAACAGTGAATACAGCATCTTTAAACACAGTAGTTAAAACAGGGCTACCTTGTCTTCTACAGATACATTTCTGACAGCATTTGCAAAAAAAAATGGACAAAAATATTCCCATCTGCCACCTCTCCTACTCATCACAAGCAGTTCTTCTTTGCATCAGCGTAGAAGCTTGGACCTTGACTCCCTTCATTGAAGGAGACAAATGAGGAAGTGAGCAGTCTTTACCCTGGGAACCTAGAAGTATTTTCTAGCCCCAAAAATTTGGTTATATTTTTATAAGACTTCTCACATAATTAGAGTTAAGAAAGTTCAATAAATGCAATTTAATTCTGTCTCAGTTTTTAGTTCTTAATAATAATATGAATTCCATTAATGATATGCATTCATGGGGTTGTCTGAAATTGTGCATTAACATTTCTCCTAAAGCAATATGCTTTTTATCTACATGCTATTTTCCTATCTCTCTGCATAAGGCCCCTAGAATTTCTTTTAAGATATAGCAATTCAATAATTACTCAAGACTCCCATCTACAAATTAATATGACTGCAGCATTCAAGTGTCATTGAACAGGCAGGAATGAATCCCAAATGGAAAAGCCAGCCAGTTACCTCAATAAAAACAGATTGTGTGCAGAGGGGGGTAGCAGTCTGCAAAGCTGAACACATGGCCTGAGATCTCTGCATGAAGGAATATTATTTAATATGCTATTGCATGGTACTTAGCGTGACTGAACTTAGCCCTGCCCTGAGCCAGGGGAGCCACATCCTAAGACAAATGTAAAATAATGACATTTCTCTTCCACAATACACAGAACATGTTCCTAAACAAAGACCAAAGAGGCAAAGTTATAGCAAATTTTTAAAGACTGCAATGTCAAGGCCTTGTTGTGCACTTCAGGGTAGTGACCAGGCACATTCTGCAGATAATGAAGAACTTCCTAAGAAGAAGGAATAATAAAGTTACCAGCAAATACACGGACTGATCATGATGACACAGCAACTATAAAGAAAAGAAAATATGAAATTTTGTTGGATTGAGTAGTAGATGATAGCAAAGATGACAACACATTACCATGTAAATGCTGTGGCTGGAGGAGAGTAAATAATGGTCTTGGTAGGTGTAAGTCATTCGGATTTCTTTGTGGTAGCCCTGTAAATTATACATGGGTCTGCTTTTAGGGAAATCACCTTTTTGCTCTCCTGTAGCTTTTATGCCAAATTAAAAAAATGAAGGAAGCAAACATAATTATTCTTGCTTTTGTAGTAATTTTGATAAACAGGAAGGAGTCTCATCATTAGATTAAAAAAAATTAATCAGATTATGTCAAAATGAATCAATGCAGTCAAAAGTTATGATAGTCCAGTCTCAGTCTCACTTCTCTTGCTCCTTGGAAGGCACACTTTACCTAAGGGCTACTGGGGGAGGGCTGGGAAGCTCTTTAATAAACACATTAATGCACATTTTGGTGTATGCCTGGTATTATCCAAGTGCTTAAGAATCTCACTAAGTTAAGACACCTGTAGGGATGATATGCAGAGCTGTCAAAGTGAAGCACAGCCCATATTCAAAAATGCTAATGACTATTAACCTTCATATATTAATAAATAATTAACATGCATAAAATCCTTTCACATTTAAAAAAGATACTTTCGAATCTTTCAATCCACTCAGATTAGATTATGATCTTCTTGAGCAAGCAGTTTTTTCAGCAACCCCAGATAGAAATCCTTTCTAATTCCAGGACATCAGGTTTTTCCTATCTGATTCAAGATTATTATCACAATTTAAAAATAAATTATCCAGCAAAATTATTTTAATGTAACCAAGTATTAGAAGATGATTTTTTTTCCAGTTAAAAATTCAGGAAAATCTGACTGACAGAAGTATGTGTGACAAGGTCACACATCCAGCTTTAAAGCTCCTATCATTGAGTGAAAATCATGATGACCCAGTAGAATCTAACTCTGTTATTTCAAATCTGATTAAAACCCCCTAAACTGATGGGTTAACCTTGAACGAGCAGACTTTATGGTGGTTCCCAGCAACCAGCATGGAGCCACTGTACTCTCCTCAAATGAGGTCAGGTGTCCATTCTCAATCCAGATCAAATTTGTGCTTCTGGGAAAGCACAGAGCCCATGTCAATGACTGTGGAACCATAACATAATTGTAGTAAATGCTGGGAAATCTCTTCATGCAGTAAACACACCTTTAACAGAGTGTTATTCATGCAAAATACATGAAAGCCCTTACAATATTTCTGAAATTTATTTCCTGTAATAATAGATTTCCAGTACTTTAAAAGACAAAACATGCAGTGCAAGGAACTTAGATAAATTAACAGTAATTCCATATCTATTTTCTTCATGCCAAATAAAAATAAACTTCACAAAATAGGTAAGGTCTATTTCACCAAAAATCCCAAACAACTAAAGGGGATTTATGGTCTCAGAAATGACCTAATTTAACATATTTAGGAGGGAATTTCTGTCAGCAGGGAAGTAGAATACAACTTTCATCATTAGAACAGGACTGACCACATGCACACACTCAGGGCATGGCTAATACAGAGCGTTTCCCTTCTTCTAGACAAGGTATATTCCCATACCTCAAGAAATAGAACAGACCAAAACTTGACTTCAGTAAAGTCTAAATAAATGGCTGCACCTACAGAATCTTAACAGCATTGTCTGGGACTCAAATGCTATTCCTTCATGACAAAGAACATGAGCAACACATTTCTGACTGCAGCTTCCCAGCAGACAATCCTTTTGTCCAGTGACTCCAAATAGCTCTGGGTTTACATGACATGCACCCAGCACAATACTATCCCTCAAAAAGGAGAAAGAACTACCAGTGAAGTCCAACTCCACGGTTCAAGAGACTCCTTCCTCAGCTTATTTTCTTCTTTGGTGCACTCATAGTCTTAAATTTTTTATTACCCACTGAAATTCACTCTAAAAAAACCAACTCTTAGAATAACAAAATAAAAAGGAAACACATTTTCCTCCTTTAAAACCACTATGCCAGCCTGGAATTCCCTAATGATAATGCGAGCCCAAGACAGAACAATGGCATAGTTGCTTGATAAATCACTGAAAGTTAAAATAATATTTTATAGATGGGAATGGAAATGTCTTTCAGGAAACCAAGGTTCTGCCAGGATGTCATTCCAAAACACAACAGAATGAGACACCAGAATACAAATTAAACTGTGCAACATTTCCTATGACCCTTTTGGTGGTCTATCCAAGTCACACGGAGAACTGTATGAAAAGAGAGTGGGACATTATTTTTTTTTTTTTTAAAATGAACACTGATCCATTTCCCACCTGCTGTGCTATTTCTCAAAGAATGCAACAGGAGAGTTGAAGCTCAGATCTACTGTTTCCCAAATGGAAAGGCAAGACCATGGCAACACAAGGGATACCAGTCTGCATGCATGCATACCTACTCACAAATGTTTCTAATTCTCCTCTAGCTGTACCCCATTGCTCTTGCTAAAAATTTCATGACTCTCAAGGATTTGGTTTTTTGCATTGTATCACCAGTGCTGAAGTTTGCACTTCATACACAAATAAGCAGCTCAAGTAACTTTACAGTCATGCAGTATTCTAACATTATGAGCCATCACTGTTTCTTTCAACAACTTTTGCTCAGTGATCAATTAGCCACTGTATAAGCATGGGGAGTCACCACATCCACCCTCCTGTTACTGTCATAAAAAGAAATGACCATTCCTTTATTAATATTTGGCATTTGATAAAGACACCTTTTGCTATGTGCTTAAATTCCATTTTGTGTATTACTCTAAAAGACCAGAGAATAGATTTGTCTGGAAATTACTTTTCCCCTTCTGATTATTAAAACCAATATTTTATTTTCAATTTTATTTTCATTAGCTCACTCCCTGTTGACAAAAATGCCCTGCCTAAAGCACATTAAAATAGTGAATCACAAAATGGATGCTCTAATTTACTAAATAAAGTAAAAAAATAACAGACAATGTAATAAAAAGATAAAGCCTTCATAGAGAATTGCAGCAATTATATCCCCACAGCTACAATATAACCCAAAACTTTGCAAACGCTTTGATTATTGAACCATGGCTGAAGTGAATAATTTGGCTTTCACTAAGAAAACAAGCACATTCATTCTCACTACAATGGAGAGAGGCAGTTTTAATTAAACCTTATCAAAAGATGAATAAAGAATAAACTCAATACCCATTCTACAGGATTCTATTTTCATCTGTTTAGTTTAAGCTTGCCATGTTCATGCAATAATTAACCACTGTCCAAGGAATGCTGGAGTTGTGTTAATGTTGGTAAAGATTTAATTAGTTCAATTATCTGGAGACTATTGAAGGCTCAGCACAGTACCAATTTCTTCAGGCTTTATACATACCTCAGATCAAAATACATTAAACTGAAATATAAGTGAACAAAGAAAATTTACTATTTTACTTCAGCTACTGAATGAATGTGTGTTTAATAATTTTATTGCCCTCGTTTTAAAATGAGGTTTCAGAAATAGAATATGTAAGCTGTGACTTACCCAGTCTTCCAGATTAGCTGGTGGGTTTTATTTTTTTTCCTAAGCCATCTTATATTTTAAACAAAATTAAGTTTTCTTTAGAAAAGGAAACCCAGTGCTTCTTTAAGCAGGAAAAAGTATAGTTCCTTTTACATTTTTTCTCCCCACTGCCTACATATTTTACATCTTTCAAGGAAAGTGAGGCATTTAAAAAGCATTGAAAGCAGTGACACAGACAACTGTTTCAATCTGTCAGACAGCATGGACAGACAGTAGGGATCATTTTAGAAAATAGAGCGGCCCCCCAGCGGCCTGACCTTCCTGGTGGGAAAGCGAACACAGCGCGGTGCTTGACAAGCTCACCAACAAAGGAGTATATTTAGTCCCCCCAAATTCTGACACGCTTCTCACAGGAAAAACGCAAACTGGGATGAGGCGTCGCTGACTACGGCTAACAAAGGGGGAGTTCTAATTGGAGATTGCACCGTTACTGTGAAACAAAAAGGGGGAGATGGAAAGTGAAAACACCACTTCACTACAGGCAGGCTGTAAGCATTGGAGCGAGCCCAGTTCCTATCTTTTAAAAACTGTTCAACTCCATACTAGATTCTATTCAACTTGCAAACCCTCTGGATCTGTATGTGCAGCTCTTGCTGCCTTTGGTGGGAACAGAGCCCAGGAATGGGAGCATTAGAAGATTTCCCTCTTTGTGTTACTAAAATATTATCCTTAGCTATTCTTTAGAAAGGATGTTTGAATAAACCACGTTCATTTTCCTGCAAGGTTTAAATGACATGTTTATTACTACCATGGTCCGTCCTTTGTTTTCCCAACAGCGTATTTTGGAGTATGAGTTCTTTATAACCAGTGAAGGCTGCAAAAAGATGGCCAGCAAGTGAGAAAGTCACAGGAGTTTATCTCCTTGAGGAGCTTAACACTGTTGGAGGATGTTATCATTTTCTTATGAAGCAATAAAAACTTATGAGTTAATATAAAAGTAACTGTTTTGAAATTGCATACTACATTATAGCCAGTCTGGATTCAAGCTGCTTGTCTCTTTAGGCAGTCATAAACTGCTTTACAGATTGCACTGCTATGCTTCCAATCAGTAAATACCACTTGGTAAATAACCCTTGTGAAGCCCTGTACCTTATTTTCTGCTACGCACTTCAGCTTGAAAAAGGTAGACACTTTAAGGAATAAATTAAACTAATAAGAGAAGGTGTGAACTGCACCCTGAGTGCCAACTGATGCCTCAGTTCAGCTACTGTTTTTACCAGAATTTGATCTCCCCTTCCAGTTTTCTCTAGGGGGGAAGAAAAAAGGGAGATGCTGAAATTCATTCAGGCTTTTCTTGAGTCCAGATGGCAGATAATGCTCAGCAATCAACAGGATATACCACATTTTCCATCAACCACCTCCCCTTTCTGACTGATTTTTAAGTTGCACCAACAGTCTGAGGACTGGAGGTGCCCTATGGCCTATTGATTGCAGACTTACTTCTGCCTGTGTTTCTGTGAGAATTTATGACAACAGTGTGGGAGAAAATAAGGCTAATAGACAATTAAGTATTTAATGATTCATATTTATCATTAGCTGAAAAAAAACTCAGCTGAAACATCAATGTCTGAGTAAGCGTAAAGAAGCATTTCAGGTTAAAAATACCACCTCAAACAAGTCAGAGCATGTACAACCAAAGATAAATTTCATCATATGTGGACTCATTTAATAATATTAACAGAATTGTAATTTTTCCCCTTAATTATAACTATTAAGTAACTGTAGAGTAACCACGAATATATCCATACAGGTATATCCAATGTCATATTCTCTGGTGTCTTAGAAATTGCTTCATCTTCTTTCACAGAGTTTCAGCAAACCTTAAAAAGAGTACTCATTTTTACTAGAGAAAATTCAAGCTCTATTCAGGCCAGGATGTTGCTCACCCTGACACAAAGCATTACCAAGAAACGTTTGTTGCTTTACAATGACTGTTAGTTACAAAGCTGATGAGAAAATGAGCTAAGCATGTACAGACACATTTCTAGAACAAATTATGCATATATATATATAATATTATATATGTGTGTGTGTATGTGTATATACACACACACACACTATTTCCATGAGTATTACCATCCAAGTAAATAATTCAGTACTAGCTAAAATCATTAAGGCTATGGCAATCACATAAAAAAATTGCAGCAACAAAAAGCAAAAGCCATCTATTTCAGGTGCTATGCTGTTAGATGACCTATTTGGTGCCTAAATATTAATCATATCCCTGAGATGGTGTTGTTTGTCCCATGTGAAAACCTTGGAAACTGGCAGTATATGCTGTAAGTGTATTGTCATTCTAAGGAGGAGTAATTTGCCTGCCACCGCCTTTAAATAGTTTTGGCTTTTTTTGAAACACAATTCAGTTATTTTATCTGGAAAAGCTCTAAGGCATGGACCAGGTCTGCTACAGATTAAGTACAAAAGAGGTTTGAGGCTTCTGGCTCATCTCTCAGGTGAGAAAAAAAACCCCAGAAAGTACAGAAAAGATCTTAGTAGAGACACAACACTTTGCCCCAACTAAATTTTAAAACATTGTTTTTAGTTGGTATGAAACTGCTTGTTTAAAAAAGAACTGTTCTTCAAGATTTTGTCTGCCTCAAGCCTGAAGAGTATCTGATTTTTGTGCTCCCTGCATTTTGAGAACATAATTCTCCCGTTTTTCCTTTTTTCTCCTAGTCTGAAAACATTTTGTGATATATGAGTTCGGCCAAGAAGTATTGGGGAACTTTGCCTGCACCATAAAAAGGAACTTTAGGGTATTTTGTGGAGATAATGAAAAGAACCTGTTCAGGGCAAAACTGTTCAGGTCTGCAGTGTAAGTAATTTTTACCACACAAATTCCTCACTTTTGTGTTAGCAAAGAGGAATACTTTGAGTCTTTCAGTTTAGGAGATCTTCAAACAGACAACAGTGTGTAAACAATCCTAAAGTACATAACTTTACTAGAACAACCTCCAGCCTGTGTGCAAGGGCTTCAGAAAGGCCCCTTCATCAGATTTCCTTCTGCTCTTCACACTGAACAAAGCCTTGGCTGACAATACCGAAATCTCCTCCTTTATTTGGATTAAACCCCCTTTGCAGGAGAAGTATGCAAATGCTAGACGTGTTTCTCTTGCTGAGGCTACTCTAACCCAGCTATCTTTTCACTGTCTATTTTCCCCCAGCAGACCATCCTATCGGCTGACAAGGGGGACCAGCCTTTTAATTCAATCTTTCACAACACTGACAGTTGGATGCTGGGGCCTGCCATGAACTCTAAAAGGAGCTCATTTAGTCATAATTAACTATTCCCTGCATATTTCCTAAGGTATGGTAATTGTGCTAAAAGCCAACAAGTGAAGCATTCATTCTGGTTTTCTTTTAAACTTTTATTTTTCCACAGCAGTCTCTTTCTCCCCTCCTTCCCCCCAACCCCCCGCCTTTTTTTTTTTTTTTATTTAATCTTTTCTTTCTTTCTTTTCTTCCTCCTTGGAAACATTTAGAGTAAAGAAAAGGAATGACGGTGGAGATAGGGAGCTGCAGAAAACTGTGATGTGGGCAGTTCAAAAGGCAAAGTCTGCCATACGATACAGGACCCCATGGCAGCACTGAGCTATTCAGCTGGGTAAAACATAAAGAAAAATGAAATGAGTAGAATAGAGCTATGTCATTAATGCAGAATGATGGACATCCTATTTGGGTAACAGGGAGTCATGAATATACATTTCTAATTCCTTAGATATGGTGATAAGTGATCCATGTTTCCATTAGCACCAGAGTATATGTATTTGAACAACCTAAAATCTTCAAGTTACGCAAATGTAAAGCGCTTTGCACACTATTCCTCCCTCCTCCCCACAACACGAACATATACCATGTCCCACTGCATGCAGTGGGGTTCTCACAGGGATAAGGTATGATGGATCCAGCTCATGTTTATCACTGGTGAGATGGGAAGATTTGGGAATCTGACATGCATTATTTACCTTAAAAGGCAAAATATGATCTCAAGTCTGCCCTTATCTGTTTTCTGGTCTAGTTTAAATGAAGGAAGGGTTGACAGCACTCTCTGTTTACTTACAAGCCTTACATCTGTTGAGATTCCCCTGCTTTTCAGAAAGTTTGCGACCTACCAGACACCTTTCCATCATAACTGCACATAGTGCATATACAGAAGCAAGAGAAAACTAAGCTAAATGTCTTTGCATTCCAACTTCCTTTCCATTTGGATGTGCACCAGGAGCAAAGAAATCACTGGCCTTTGCAAAGAATGCACGACACATGCAGTGTGTGTGTGTGCTGGGGGCAGTGTGTGTTAACACTGCAAATCCAGCAACGGTGCCAAAAGGGCCAGACACAGCACTGAGGTTCCTTATTCTTATGCAGCATTTTTCCAGAGCCAAATAATATGGTAGGGCCTTCTATAAACAAGGTGAGTTGGATCTGCAAACTACAGAATTTATATTCCATGTTTCAGGCATAATGTAACAAAAAAAGTCAATAAACAAAGAAAGAGATAAGGAAGAGAGAGGGCAAAACTTCAGACAAGGTCATGTAACAACTCATTTTGCTTATGTTCACATATTAACAATCCTGTTTTCACTTCTTAGTAGCATTCATCTACAAATATACTACATTTGCTTTAAACCTGTAAAATATTTAAGAATTAAAAAACTGCAATTTATTTTTAGTTTAAACACTAAAGTACACACACTGTTCTGAAAAAGGAATCTTAATATTGAAGAGTAAGGTGGGTAAAATGTTTCTACGATTATTTTCTCCTCCCATTATTTCTAGACTATATCAAATTTGTGGATCGATATGGTTTTTTATGGCAGGCAAAAACACAGTAAGACCCAGGCTCTTGCTGAAACTCTTAATGATCTGTTTTGTCATCATGATCTGGGATTTTGTTTTCGTAGGGGAGGAGGTTTGGGGGTGGGGAATGTTTGTTTAACTTCTGCACATTATTGTGATCACAACACACAGTGGATTACAGAAAACCAGAAATTTAAAACAGAGCATCTCCCAACAGAGACGAGCTGAAATCGCTGATGTTTGTTTGTTACAAAGAAACTGCGCTTGGTTCCATGCAGATAAAGGAGGTGAGAAACACCACACAGATAAGAAACTTTGCAGATGTCACCTGGCAGAGCTCGTGCTTTTTTGCCCACAGTGTTCTAGCTGCTCTCGAGCAGTGTTGCTTCCTCCAGTGCAGACCCTGAAGACCTTTTTTCTACCCCTAATGGTTCTACAAGGACCTGTGTGTTCAGACTGCGCTGCGTTTACTCCCTTCCTTCCACAGGAACTCATGGAAAGAGAATTGGGTTTCCAAATCACTCTGCTCCATTGAGGCACATTTCAAACATCTTTCTAAATTCCCAGCTGTGCTGCAGTTTCTCTGCCCTGCATTTAGGAGTCTGGAGGAAGGAGAGAAGACTGTCCTGCCGTCTGGTGACATGAGCAGTGCTGTGACTCATTAGCAATTCTCCTACTTTTGATACCGCACAAGCTGGTACAGTAGTTTCCCAGAAAATTGTGAGGTTTGGAGATGATTTTGGGGAGAGGAGGACAGCCTGCACAAGAGATGGACTTGAAAATTCTGGAAATCTCAGCTTTTATGTTCTCTGAGGCAAAACAGCAAGGGTTAATGAGCAAAAAGCAATGCTTCAGCTACTAAGAAAATTGAAATCAAGACTTCTTCACAAAGTTCATACTCAAGGATTTTAACAGGGTCAGGTCAAGAAATCTTCAATATGCTCAATCTATCTAAATGTACCTCCTTAAAGGTTTAGTAATATATGTAAATAATTTCTGGGGTGTTTAATGTAGGGGGGAAGACTTAGTAAAAACACCCAAATTGGTGGTGAGGCAAAGTCTTAGAAAAGAAATTTGAGAGAGATATCCTTTTACTGCAGCCCAAGTTAACAACAGAGATGAAAAAGATTAAAAAGCGAATGATATCAAAGTCAAGAACTACACACATATATTTAAAAAATGGTATGGCTCAATCCTAGGTTCAATTTATGGATTGTTTTATACTGCTCTATTTAATTTGAAATATAATACATAAAGCAAAAGTTGAAATGTTACTGATTGAACCACATTTCATCAACAGTTGCTCACATTACACAGAGTTATTTAGACGACCTCAGGGCTCACTGGATTTTTCCAACACTCTCTACATATGTGCGTATGCACTTTCTAAAAAGACAAAGGCAATTCATACAGAAAGTGTTTTTACACACAAGTAAGGATAAAAGGAGCCACTGATGGAATATGGGCCACGTCTTAGAGCTTCTTCTCGCCTGAAAAGTGATTCAAAAAGATTGGTAATATCACAGAATATACACTAGCAAGTTCCAGTGATTTCTCAGAAATCCGGGGGAGAAAAGACATAAAAATCACATGATGACTATTTGACTTTCCCACTCATTGCTTCTGCCTGATCTTCCCCAGAGAGTCAATGAACAAACCAGTATTTATTTAGAATAGAGAAGTCAGGGTTTGAGTGAATGACAAACTGCAGGAATAATAAGTTTTGAGGGGCAGTAAGGAATTTATTACTAATTTCTTCCTGGCTACTATTCTTCAGTTGAATTATCCAGTTCCTAGAAGGTAAGAAAATATTTGTGTCAGTTTTGAAAAAAACAGAAGTTGTGTAAAAAGTGGGGAGTAATGGTTAAATTCTTTCTTCTGTTCCAGACTACACTTCTTTTTCTTGCCAGAAAATGTAGATATGTGGGAAATATTAGTTATTTAACTATTTTTTCTAATTGTGAGTGATAACTTCTTTGGTCATGAACCTAGGACAGACACAGGTCACTAATCTGCGTCACACACAGTCCTAGAAAAGAGCTTATCTGCACCGGCCAGATTTTCTGGCCAAAATATCCTTCTGCTCATGTCCAAGCAGCTGTTGCCAGATGCAGACAGACACCACAGCTACCACAAGTCCCTCAAATATACCTCAGGGTTAAAATCTAGCAGGTCTGTCCAGTGCTTGCTGGTCCTTGTCTTTACTCCATGGAGCTAACAGACTTGGAGATTTCCCAGTTTACTGTCTTTTCCCAACAGAAGCATAATTTTCAAACTCCATACAAATAATTTAAATGCTTCCCCAAACAAAGCAGACATTAAGTAATGAATACTTTCTGAATTTTTCAAATTGGTTTCTGTCTTTTTACTTAAATACTTAATACTTAAATACTAGCTGGGCATCTGCAGAGCTACCCAGGGTGGGAAAAATTCTACCACAGAGGATATTTGATTCTGATATTGTGCTCTTTATATTCAGCTTTGCAAAGGACTGAGCCTGTGTGTTCATTAGTGCAGACTACTGCAGCCAGTGTTCACGGTGCATATCTCAAAGAACTTTACACTAAAAAGATATCTGGAAGGTAAAGAATGCCCTTTTTATGGCCCTTTAGTAACTTTTCTTTTTTGCAAATTAGCAGACTGTTAATGCTGAGCTTTTTACATGAAATACAAAACAGAAAACACTTATCTGTAAGACTCTGTACAAATATTTTGATTAAGAAACTCCTTTTAAAAATCTGATTCTGATTCACATTTGGTGGAGAAAGGGAAACCCAACAGCCTGTGGTTACTCAATAAAGTAAATGCTAGCTACTCCATTACCAACTTAAAAACATTGATGGCTGGAAGAAAATGAAAGCTGAAAAAAATCAGCAAGACTGAACAGTAAGCAAACATTCCTCAGCATCCAACCAAGAGACTGCTTAAGCATGAGCTCCAAACTTCTGAGAGAAGTTTAATATACAAAAGACAAAATTCCCTAACAAGAAGAGATACAGTTTGCAAATTAGCTCTTCAGGAACCCTTTCAGCTTTTAAGTCTCATTTTCTCAGCCTGAGATGGTGTTGTTGTGTCTACATGAGTTTTGATAAGGGAGCCAGCTCTACTCCCATTGCAATCTCTGGAATTCTCCCATTGTCTTCAGGAAGAGCAGAGCTGGACACAAAGCTGCACAAAGATACCACAAGTCTGGCAGGTACCATGATCCCACCTTATTTTCTTAACATTTCTGAAAAAAACTCTGTGTGGGAGGAAAAATCTAAGCAGTCATTTCTACCGATACGCAATATGCCTTTTATATGAAAATACAGACCAGTGAAGCAAATGAATGGTTAGCAATATTAATAGCCAGGGGCTTGTTAAACTGCCTAGGATGAAGAGTTTGCCTGCAATTTTACCACTACAGGATATCTCTGAGAAGACTAAGCATTTTGTAATGCTGATATTTTATATTTGCATTCTTTAAGTCCCTGGCAGGCAGCAGACCCTGTAGTCTTCATTTCAGATTAAATTTTATACAGTAAGCCTGAATGCTTTATTTATTTTTAAATCCATACTTTCTAAGGGTATGTAGTTTTTCTTGGAAATAAAAGTATATCATGCAATTGAAATTGCATTCTGATTTTATGCAGTCCAACTAAGCATTAAAAATGAGCTCTTTTATAATTCAGCTTGCAACAGGAACATGTTTTTTTACAACAGCAGCTTGCAGAAAACCCCCAACCTCACTTCATCCAGAAGACAAACCACTGCCCCATGTTAATAATGAATGCAGCTCATATCTATTGCATTCTGTTAAATTGCTAAAATTGCCCAGATAAACCATTTGAGAGTATGTCAGGTTTAATTAATACAACATGACCTGATCACTTCCACAGTTGGGAAGAAAGAAGTTGGCATTCTTTAAATCCAGAGCTCAACCTGGAGATTATGCTAAATTGCTTCATTCATAGTCCACACTCCTCCGCACATGTCAGGAGGACAGCATTTGTCCCCTCTAGTGATAAACAAATTATACATGAAATCAATTCCACTTCACAATAATTTTCCCTATTGGGTATTATCTTTCCTCCTCTGCTCCCTCCAGTTAAGCTTGCATCCTGTAACTTGCTAATGAGCTGGGGGCTTTCTGTTCCAGGTGGCACCCCCTGCCTCGAAGTCGTGACATTTCCCATTTCGAATGCTGCTGGCATTTTTCGACAGCTCCTGCTAACCAGCCTTTTTGACCTGCACTAAGAGGAACTCATCTGATCGAATGCTCTGACCTGCCAATCACGCCAGCAAATGATCTTCACAGTCACTCCCAAGGCAGGAGGGGGGAAAAAAAGGGAGAGCAGGAGAGGGGGAGCGAGAGAGGCAGCTAGAGAGAGTGATGGAGCAGGCAAGCAGGCAGCCTCTGCAGCTACCTAATGAGAGTACTTTAAGTCTCTGAGGCAGCTGAAACATTGAAAAACTGGTGGGAAAATTAGGACAGAACTGAATGCCTGGTGCTGTTATTATTGCTTTCTTAACACCCTGAGATCATTTTGAAAGCAATACCTCTGAGATGTGCCATTTTCAAAAGAACAGAAGTTAATTTTACCATATAAATAGAAAACAGATATATTTTTCCCTGCCACAATCAATATGCAAACCTCATAACTCTGCTCTGCCAAATGGCATTCTTTACAGAATTAATTAGGAGCAGTAAGCTCGTTAAATGAGTATCTTCACCTAGGGATGATTATGAATATTTTTTTGTTGTTGATGGGAACCATAAATAGCACTTTTAACCTAATTTAAATGCTGGCAACATTTACACCTTCGTATTTACAAATGTCTGCTCACAGATACATAAAACAACAAATACAGTATCTGCAGAGTCTAGATGTCATTTCATAAACTGAAACCAAGCAGAGTCATGATAATGACTCAGTTGTTTTGCTTTTGTTCCTTTCATAATGTGACAGATTACTTAGTGCTGAATCTTTCAAGCACACAAGGACAGATTTAATTGTGTAGATTTTCTTTCCCTTCAGACTATAAGCTAACTAGATTTTAATACACATGTAACTCTCATACTGAACAAGAGAGGTATTAAAAGCAATTGTAAAATAAAAATTTCAGGAAGAAAACTTAAATAAAAAGGCTGTTGTTGTATTGTTACAACAAAAAAAGCGCCAGAAAATATACTGCACAATAAGTCTTTATATTAACATCAAAAGAGGGTTACAGAAGTGCCTCTACAGAATTAAAATCTAGGTTACTAATGGCAGAGAATGTTCACTCATAATTGCTAATTCAAAATACATATATGGTCCAAAACATCCTTAATAATTTATAACAAGACCACAAAATTATGGAAATGCCCAATTTTGTTTTCACTTCTTAAAATATCCAAAGATGTTATTCCAGGGCTATTCTTCTGCATTAAATATTTTTATTTGAGACTAGTATTTTTTCCTGAGAGTTTTTTGAGTTTTCCTCCTGAGACTTAACAATTAACACTAAGAAGATGTGGGAAAGCCATCCATCCTCATCCCAGTTATGGGGCAGAGTAAATTAATGTAATTTATTAACTGATTTGTAATCTACTGCTACATTTTTAGGCAAGAATCTTCCCACAACTAGGAGTATTCAGAGCACATTTACTTTAATGAGTGTTGCCTTCAGATCCAATTTTGCAGTGGTTGGTGTAGTTAGTTTATTTCATGGAGAATCAGGCAATGTAAGCTACAGACCCAAAATGGCACCACAAAGCTTGTCCTCCACAGAAAAGAAATCTGGTATGTGGAATTACTAATTTTTTTTTTTTTTTTTTTTTTTTTTTTTTAATTTGGCTGAAAGTAAAATGTTCTGTTAACACTGAATCCTGCCAATTGGTGCCTGAGAGGTAATGCCTCTCATTAGCTTTGCTGTCTCTCTGGGTTATGGGCTGTGTGTCAGCACTGGAAGCCTCCGCTTTGTCTGGAAACCTCAGTTTCTCCCCTCCACTGGTTCCACTTTCCTCTTAGACAAAGCCTAACTGAGGAGTCACGTGAGGAAATAATCCTAGAGGAGAGGTGACTGTCCATGGGAGAATAGGGAGAGTTGAGACCTGCTTTTGCCTCCCTCCCAGTCATTGTCATCTATACATTGTCCTCGCCGCATTCAAATGTCATCCCAGACTATCAGCCCACTGGAACTCAAACGGCCTTTCATGCCTAGACACTTCTTAAGCATGAACAGACCACAAAGACTGTCTAGTGGGAATTGCTTGCTATCCTAATATTAATAATGCAATATGGTACACTTATGGCACAGAGGATTCCACCTTTCGTCTCCTAAATTTATGAGCAAACAAACTGGAAAGGCAGATAAACAGCACTGCAACTGAGCACATGCATTCATGCAAATATCACTAATATCTTTCCTACAGCATAAATGACTGTAAAATTACAAACCTCTACACTAAAAATTATTTGAAAATGAATCTTCACAGTGCTGAAGGCAAGTTATCATGCATTATAAATGAACTGAAAACAGGCTCCATAGTATGCCATGGTACAAGGAAATATGGTATTGTCCTTCTGCAAAAGTTATCCATAGTAGTAGTAATGCCTTGTTTTCCTTCTACCAGATCTGAAGCTGATTTTTCCAATTAGAAAAAAAAAAAGTCAATAAATAGTTTTTAAAAAATAATGTCAATAAATATGTAGTCACTAGTTTCACACAGAATGTTATAGAGTATACATAACTGCAGGGAAGAAATCAGCATCTCCTAGCAATGGAGATTTGAAATACTTGTCCTACCAACTGGAGTATGTAACAATAAAATGTGAAAACCTTCCCCTCTCTGTTTTGCTTCTTTTCTTTCCTTCTTCTTTCCTAAAGAGACACCCATGATTTTAGAAATCCTGATTATGCCTACTTATTTCCATATACTTATTTCCAAGCACAGATGCTGTCCTGGTCTTTCAGTCTCCAGGCTGGACAAGAATTCATCACAACTGGTGTTCAACTTCCTTAGAGAGAACATCCTTCCCAATTCACTTTCCAAACCTCTGTGCCTTAGGTTACCAACTTTTCTAACAAAGAAAGTCAAGAGACAGTGCATTCTACTACTTAGCACGGAGTGCAATCAAGTGACCCTATTTCACATGACAACAGACAAGGTGAGCTGTTACTGAACAAAAACACCATTAAACATATTTTCTAAGCCTTCCATCAAAAACATCTTCTAAGCCTCATGAGCTCCTTGACCAGGTGGTGGGTTTCCTTTACTGGGGCATACCTGGGGGCCTGAGGGACAGTTCCTCTATCCTCAGTCCCCACATGTCACTTAGGTAAGATGGGCAGTTTATACAAAGACAGCCTTGCACTGGACAGCTATTTGCTCAGTTCATTTCACCCTCTGTGCAGAGTCCAGAGAATATGGGGGGATTTTCGTTACGGTCGAATAGAGGGCAAAATTCAGTCTATACCTTTCATTTTAGATTAATAGAAATAAGATAATAGATATCACAAGGAGAATGTAGACCAATGCCTGGAGTTTTTCCCTTGTGTGTTATATTTAGGGTATATTCTAGCAGTGTGGTGAGCTCATTCTTCAATATTAAGTAAAGCACAGCTGGAACAGTCTCATAAAGCCATTATGTTGTTAACATAAGAAAATAATGGCACTGAAAGTACCAGAGAGCCAAAAAAATATCTTGGATTCTGCAGTTATCTTTCACAGCTTAATACTAATTTAACATTTTACAAAACTGATGTTACAATTTCAACTCTTTTTAGTACTATCATTACTGGACTCAAACCTAAATTGCTTTCAGCTGCCCACCACAACTGCATCTTATTAGCCTTTTCAGGAAAGCCAATTTATGCAAATCCAGTATTAGTTAAATAATTAAACTGACCCTCAACATTCATGTATAGACACTGTCTGGCACTGAAAGATGCTAGAGAAATTTAAACCTCCCATCTTCAGTGCTTAGGCTTCCATCTTTTCAACTGCAGCAGCACAGTAACTGTTTATACACATCTATCTGAATCCATCTATTAAAAAATGCATTAAAAAATTAAACTGGTAACTGCTGTGCTTTTATAGTTCTGCTTTTCTCTCCCAATCTGGTTTTACACTGAATTTAAAGATTTCACACATATAAAGCACTACTGGCTACTTTCAGCTTTTGATTAAATCAACAGTGACAAAATATGGCTAACATGCAGTCTCTCAGTCCAGAATTTCTCTTTTATGCAGACCTTTCTCCACTGTAATTACTACAGTTTTATCCCCTGAAGCTACAGAGATGAAGACTTAGATGCATAGTATGGTTTTCCACTGTGTTTTAGCAACACTGGGCTACCCAGAACAGAGTGAATGCAGGGGAGTGGAGAATGAAAATGACTTTTCAATACTGACTGCTGGACACACACACACTGCTGGACTACACCTTCCCTGTGGCTTGACTAGGGCAAGGCAGGCAGAAATTATGTTCCCACACAGCAGTGCTGATGAGACACTCTTAAACAATTTATAAATATAAAACTGAGGACGACAAACAAAAATGAAGCTATTTGGATGGGGACGCAACAGCAGTGACCTCTCTAGCTAGCAAAGAGAAAAAGGTAATTTTACATAATGATTCTGTGCTGCTGAACACACCCCATCAGAAGGAACCAAATAACGAGCATTTTTTGCCATTGTAGTGGTAACTGTCACCTCTTCAGCTTTCTTGTGTTTTCCACAGCTGAGCTGGCCCCAGTGATGCCATCGTCCCCGCGATTGGCTGGGCTGGTGTCAGTTGCTGGCTCAAATGGGCAGAGAAGAAAGAATTCAGCATCCTGCAATTGAAATTCAGGATTGCTCGGATGCATGTGCATGTGGTGGAGCAATACAAATAAAGACCACTTTTTGTTTTGCTTCAGTGAATTGTCAAAGAGATTTAGAAAGCCAGGGGATCTCATTATGGTAATACAGGTTAAATACTTTAAAAGCATATGGTGTTACCATCCTGAATGAAGCTGTCCCTGCTGGCTCCAGGAAGCAGACAATAGGCCAGAAACACATCTCGTGTCTCTGGTCCACCAATGGGAACCAGGGATTATAAATCACCACAAGAAAACATCACGTGCTATCTGGTATCAGGTAATGCCTTGTCTTTTCAATTACTATTTGACTCATCCTTTTCCAGAGAGGAACAAGCTTTAGCCATGTATTCCAGAAGCCAACTGAAAACAGACCTCTAGAATTTCTTAGGGTCCATTCTTGTCTCAGTAAAACAGGACCTGGAAAGATGGATGACTGTAGTATATGCAGTAAAATTGAACCAGACATGTAGAGATGGGAAATACTTCCACAGAGATGCTTCCTCCTCGTGGAGAAAAAAATATCAATGAAAACCATTAGGTACAAAAAAAAAAAAGTTTTGCTTTATCACAAAACTTGAAAGATGCTTAGATAGAGTCAAAAGACCCCATCTAATTCACTGCTGACAGAATTCTTCTGTGTGCAGTGATGCTCATTAACACATATTTGCTAATTTTCTCCAGTAGAGAGCAGCCTCAGTATTGACCTTGCTAACTCCAAATGTCAGGTTTTTCCCCATGGGCACTGGAATAAATGTGTTGTCTCTTCTTGGAGCCCAAGACAGTGACACACTGTGGTCCACAAAGACCCTATTAGTAGTCCAAGTCTGACAGATATTATCTAAGTTTTCAGAAGTATGTTCTAGGTTACTGCTTTTTCAAGTGGTAAGTTGATTTGTGAGTTGCAGACAGGCAGCTGAAGCACTAGAGTTTTTTAAAGACAGCAGAAATTCTCAGAGAGGCACCAATTTCTGAGGGTTTAAGACAAGCTCTAACCAATGATGATGGAGCCAATTACAAATTTACTGCCTTTAGTGTCTTGCCTTCAGCAATCTGCCAGAGACTGCTGCTTCCAAAGTTAGCAGATGATGTCTCAACCATCCCTCCCCTAATCTTTTTGCCTCCCTAACCCTAAAGAAAAGTGGATTTAATTCAGTGGGTGCACTATCAGGGCAGTAACATCTGGCAAGTGTGTGGGAGAACAGCAGGAGGTGTAATTTCTTATCACAGAAAGATTTGGCATAGCATCTTAACTGGGTCTCTCAATTTTATTTCACATTTCACCCCCAAAACAGGGAAATTAGGAACACTAGGAAGGAAGGAGGCAAGGAAGGAAGGAAGAAAGGAAGGAAGGAAGGACCAGACAAAAGACATAAGACTAGAATTTTCTTCAGCACCAGGTTCTGGAGGTGGCTGAAGTTGGTTCCTTGTTTGTGGTTCTTTGTGGGTTTCTCTAATAAATTGTTTTACCATGTACAAATGTATAAAAATATATAAAAAATAAAACCTTTCCTTTACACATGTGTCAAAGGATTTAGTGAGCAGATTTTTTACAGATTTTTCTCTTTCACAGCTTCCAGCTCTTCCTAACTTCCCTGCCACCTCTATATATGCATAAAGTCAACCCACAAAGCTGACTAAAACACATGTATGCCAACCTTGTCCAGGAGACAAGCTAGAAATATTTGTTTGCTATGGTTGTTTTGGATTTTTTTTTAATAATCAAATTTATTTCCTTGCAATATTTGCCCCTTCTATTTTAATTTTGTATTCTGATTTTCCTTTATCCCACTAGCTGGGATGTTATCTGATTGTGCTTGCTGACATCTTCACATCTTGTACTGTTTGCCTCCACACCTCTAACTACTTGCCTTTTTTACCTGTTAACTTCATGGCCCTGGAGAGCTACTGCCATCCTTCCTTTTGCTATTCATGCATCTTTTTGCTTCACTGAGCCTTGTGAATGGAGACTTTGACAGAATATATTGCAATAAATACCCCTTCCCTAATGGTACTCTCCTGCTGACTGCAACTCTAGTCTTCTGCTGGAGTAACTGACTCATAACACATCCATTTTCCTGACTGAACATCCTACTTGCCAGCCACTACTCTACTGCTTAAAATCACAGCCACCTGCCATTCAGCAGACCTTCTTTTCACATTACCAAAACTGCAGTCTGTTTTCCCAACTCCTTTCATTTTCCACACTGACTCACACCTCTACTTGCTTGGTAGTCTCATCCCTTTAAAGGTTTCCACCCATTCTAGTGATTCCTCACCCAAATCCATTTTCTATGTCCACAGTTCTCCTGCTGCCCCATGTATTTGATTGTCATCTCATTAATCACCAGCTCTCCACATGGTACAAGTGAGAGAGAGGACCTCTGTTTGGTACTAATTCTTTTCCAGCGTTATCTGCTGGTCCCCATCTCATGGCACAAGTCAAATACTACAGCAGGGAGCTGATATGTTATTGCACTGTAAGCACCTAACAGAACAAAGTCCCAAGCCACAGTGGAAAACTGTAATCAATAATTATAATCAACTGTAATCAACGTCACAACAAGTGCTAAGTGGTTTCAGACCTTTCACAATGAAACATGCTATTCTGCATTAAAACTGTGGTTGAGCAGCCACAGCTGCAGTGATGTATGTAAAGGGTACATTTGGGTTTTCCCTTTCTGTTCACATATAAAATTTAAAACAGTAATTTGTACATGCTCACATAGGTATTCAGTAAGAATGATCCAGTGGTTCTCTTTTGAACTATTTTACATGCTCATTTGCAAATACAAACCTCCTACTGCATATTTTATAAATGAAAAATTAGATTTGGTTGGAAGCAACAGAAAGGAGATTCTGTATATGAGAATTGAGATTCTGTACATAAGCTTCTACACAAAAGGTCTTTAGCACAGATGGGCACATTCTAAATATACTTTAGATGGATGATATGTCACGTTAGAACAGACAAGGTTGAAGGGATGTCTGCAGGGACACAGCCCCAGGAAAAAGTGGGGATTAGCTTGTCAATAAAGATGTAAACAGACTGCTCTGAGGCAGGCTCATTTCTGACATTAGAGAATCTTAAATGGTTTGTTGGCGAAGGGCTTGTGCAAAAATTGGGGCAGGCTGTCAGCACCAAAATCTATTCATTCCAGTTTTTCAGTAGTTACTGCCTGTCAGGCAAAGACTCTGTAACATTGCAGGGTTAAAAAACCCAATCATACATAAGCATACAACAGTAAACCCAGATGTAATTCATTGGAGAAAGTTACAGCTGATATTGAAAGAAGCAGACTTAGCTAAATACAGACATCACGTGGATATCAACTACATTCATGTGGACTATATCTTCAAACAGATATATGAGCAGCATGTGCATTTACCTCAGCTCCTAGAACTTCTGTAACAAACTGTTATAAGGGACTCAACAGGCAACAGCAATCATGTCTTTAAAAACAAACATGCAAAAAAAAGGCAGGCCTTGTTTTTCTGAATGAGAAGAGTCTGCACTTTAAGTATTTTGTGAAGCACTCTGGCATGAAACCATTTAGAGAAGCATAACAAGCAAAGCTATATAAGCAAAGCTATATAAGGGAATACTGCTAATCTGGAAGAGTCTGCCAAGTGCTAAATCCCACTGAACAGCCACTGGAGTGGTGCATGTGGGCAGAAGACAATTAATGTCATTGATACACCACCACCATTCCCTTGCTGTAATTGGGTAAGTAGCCTCTCTATTCACCTGGCCTTCCCAAGTTCTGTTCTACTCCTAGAATACCAGAAGTCATATTACACACTATTTCACTGCTGAATATCTATAGTTAAACAAACCAGTTTTAGTTGATCCAGTGATATGGATCATAATCACTAACATGACAGCACCTCTTTCTCTATCAAGAACATCCTTCTCCTATCAAATCTTCCAACCTACTAAATAAGAGAACCATAGAATGATTAGGGTTGTGAGGGACCTTAAATCATAGAATCATAGAATTTCTTGTCCTTGCCCCAAAGTTTAACAACAGAACCGGCAAGAGGTATTTTCTCTCTGCATATTTTACCAGGGGAATAAAAAGTATCAGCTCAAATGAAAGGAAAATTACTGTTTAATATACTAGTGCCAACTTCTGCAATATTTTCAACCTATCAGTGACACTCATTCCTGCTCAGAACTTACACTCTTCATAGGGATGGTAAAACTGTGAAAACAGAGTATCAGCCTGCACATGGACACTTGCAGTTGAGTTTTGTATTTTGTTTCTCTAAAGGTAACTAAAGAGCATTTTCAAATACATCTTTTCCAATTACCATGTCTTACCTGCATTATCAGCTGTGAACATAGGTATTCTTCAATGTTTGCTGTTTGATACACCTTTGCCATAACTATTGTTTTTTCCAAAGGCTCTCATGCTTTCTCCATTCTCTGGTTGTAGTCTTACATTCGGTACAGTAAAAATAGAAGACACTGTAAAAAAGAGTGTCAGCTCAGAAACTGTGATTTCTTTTTGCAGTAAAAACAGTAATTTAAAAATAATTATTTAATATACATGGGAAACACAACGCAGTGAATATATACAGCCTTTACATGTACCAACTATATCTGCAAGTAAGCACTGTACAAATTCTGAATGGAAAGAAGCTGAATGCATTTTGATGGAAGTTGTGTGATGCAAATATTCTTAACTGCATGCATCTTCAAAAATACCTGTTTCCAGACTCTGTGTATTTGTGCTCTACACCACTACACAATTGATAACTTCCACTTTCAAATTTCTACTGAGAGAACTTAGAAATAAATAAGAAGGTAAAATATGCAGCAAGGTTTTTCAATAATTTGATATCACAGATTACATCTTCAGAATCTTGATATCAGATTCTGTTCAGTAGAACTGAACTATCTTGTTTGACTTTCTTTTTTGAATTACTAAAGACAACTGGGCTTGTTAAATATATCCCAACAACTCAAAAATCTTTTACATTAAGTAATCCCCTTCCACATGAGCTAGAAAAACCTTTACAGCCTCAATGTCACACCAGGCAGCTAATTATTAGGAAGCATGATGATGATAATCACAGGAATCAAACTGCAGATGGTTAAGGACTGACACATTGATAATATGAAAACTCATTTCTACTTAGGATGCTTCAATCTGATGGGGAAAAATCAATGACTTCTAATATATCCTGAAAACAAACCTTCATGTAACAATATCCTCAAGAGAGCTGCCACTGCATGATTCCAGAAGGAAATACTAAAGAACTAATCAGAGATGTAGGAGTTTTCTTTTTTGCACTAACAACTGGCTAAAACTAACTAAAAGTTTTTGGAACCACTTTTTCATCTCTATATCTTTAAAAGACCTGGCTATTGCTTCATGCACAGACCTTCCCACTGTAGTTTGCCATCTCAACTTGCATTTCTTACTCTGCTATCCTCAGTAACACACATTGTGGGTGGCAGATATTCTATGCAAATAAATGAATATGAGCTCTCAAATATAAAAGGAGAAAAGTGGGAGGACTGATCTTTTTTTTTTTATATATCTAGAAAATAACAAGTAGACATATTTACTAAAAAGGTTTAATCTATAGATTACTGCTTAGTTTTGAGGTGAATGAAAGCTATGCTGCATCATAAATGGTGTTGTTTTCCTAGACAAGGTGTTTTTAGCAGAACAGCACTGCTGTTATCTGTTTAATGTACTATTTGCAAAAACTGAAAGTGGCAACCTTTTAGACAGAGCTTATCTGGAAACTGAACTTCCAACCCAACTGAAATTATGCCTTGACTTGAAACTAAACCAAGTAAAAAAAGCAAAATTGTCCTTCTCACATAAACTTTGCACACATTTTTAAAGTAAACCTCATTAAAAAATTATACTGTAAAATATTACATAGAATACAAATACATAGTACTAAAGGTCAAAACCAGAACAGAAAGTCAAACACTTTATTTTTACTTTTTCAGTGCAGGCAGAGTCACCATACTTTTGTGAAATACTGTGATTCCAAGAAAACAATTTTCTGATGGAAAATCATTTGACTGATTCATTCTATTTGCCACTCTATCGACATATGAGTCTTTCCCTGGTTTTTAGTGCTAAATCCCCAAATTTGCAATTCAGCATTTGGACCAAATTGGACAAAATATATTCCATGATGAATATTATTCCCTACAGAGATTTGCAAAATAACAGTGGTGTCCAAATTAGAAAGCAGTAACTTTGTTTGCATATAAAGATTCAATACATTTGTAACTATATTTCATTAACTATCAATAGTATTTCTTGACATAAAATATTCGCACAGAGAACCAGGATCACAAACATTGGTAATTTCACTACACAGTAATTTTTCCCAACTCTCCAAAGTATATGACTTCTTTGTTTTGTAAATATGTTTACAAGTATATCCAAGCCATACTAAATAGAAATGATTGTAGTATTTGATACTGGGATTGTCCTTTCTTGCATCTGGATTTATGCTTCATAATGATTATCTACTAGAGACAGAAATAGTCTTTCTGTAACTCAGAATTTTACTGGAGGCATTTAGAAGAACCTTGCTTTAAAATATAATGATTTTCCATCTTTATTCTCCCCCCTTCAAAAGGCTTCACTGCTCCTGATGTTTAACGTTATGCAAAGACGTGTTTCTGCCAATGAATATCGCCTTATGGTTATGCTTCTGCAAATAACCTGCTGTGAGCTGATAAAAGGATTAATGCAGCCAAAATTCTTAATCTGTGAAATTACAAATTAAATTCTCATATTAAAAATACCACCCTGAGGTATTTTTTGTGGTTTTAATTCCCCTCTGGTGTTCTGCATACATTGTGCTTGTTAATGAGTAGGACAAGACTGTCTCTGTTGGCAGCCTGCTGCAGAGTGATAATGTGTAGGCATTTACTTCACTGATAGAACGGGATTTAACCACTGACTGATAAACTAAGTGGCAAGTGGGTAATAAGTCCATATTAACAGAAAAGTACTGCTGCAGAATTCAGAATTCAAAATCCTGGCCAGGCTAAATCACACAGTCAGAAGGATTGAGATGTCACCACTGCAGAGTGATTTTTGTTTTCCATTTAGTGGAAACAGGATAAATGAACTGGCATTCTTGATGTTTCATTAGTTCTGAAGAAAAGAATCTCTTTGCACCGGTTTCTGCAAAGACAGACTTTCAACAGCAGCAATAATTTACAGTGAACCTTTAAATTTTCTGCTTATCAAGTACCATAGTCAGCAAACTGAGTGGTGGGTCACCATGGCAGAGGAGGAAACTGGGGATCTTTTTGAAGAGCAAGAACACAGACTGTGACATTGACGGACAGAAATTATTGGTGCCATCTTGATTTTAATGTTCGTATTCCACAAATGGGAGAGTGCTCTTCGGTACAGAGCTGGGAGTAGGGTACGTGGGCAGCCAAGCCCCAGAACCAGCTCCAAGTATGAACTACAGCTGCTGAGGGTGGAAAAGACAAACTTTAGGAAGACAAAAGTTTTCGTACTGACACTGCTGTAAACATAATCTATTGTGGATGAATATTCAGAAAGAGAGCTTAGTTTTCAGAAGGAAACTTTTAAATCAGCCATAGTTACACACACATTCCGTTGTTGCATCTCGAACTTTCTGCCTTGAGGTACTGGATTTAGATCTTTTGCTAATGGATGCATGTTTGAAAACAAAAGAACGTACAGTGCTGTAATGCAAGCATGCATCTCTACACCATACTGAGTTAAAGCAAAACGCTGACTGTTATTCCCTTGTGAAACCTTTTTTTAATAACAGAACCTTCTCTGAATAAAAAATATCATTCATTTTACTATTTTTCCCCCAAATAAATAGTATTGTGCTTTTAACACTGAAAAACAACATGCAGATATACAATATAAGTGATTTAAAATTACTAAAAAGATAATTGACAGCATACACGGTGATAGGAACATTTCTGCCAAGTCAACTGGAATGCATTCTGTGTAACAAAAGAAGCCAAAGGATGTATGTAAATAGTGAAAGCATTCTTAGTTAAGAATATCATCTGCCATCCTCTTCATACACAGTCTAATTCAGCAAATTAACTGATTGTTTACTTTGTGCTCCTCAGACTTCTGAATGCTGAGTCCTTTCTTAAAGGTTACTGTTATAGCACAGAGATTCTGTGAATCAAACACAGCTGGATTTTTATCCCGCGTGCTGCAGCTAGTTAAGAAGTACTCTATGTTATAAAGTGAAAAGCACTAAATATGTAAATTGCATTTTTCCTTTTGCTTTATGACAATTCAGAGGATTCTATTGGCTCCACACATAATCAAATACAAAGATAGCAGGCTGCAGACTGCAGAGCAGAGATAGCAAAAAAAAAAAAAAATCCATTTTGTCCTGTGTCAAGCTAACTATGTAATTTCAATCTACACAATTGCAGTCACGTATTCTGTGTGTGGCTCTGTGTGCCCATGAAGCTGTCTGCATGTGAGAGTCAGCATACACATATGCATCTGTCTGAACCAGAATCTTTGTTTTTAATCGATTTGGAGGTGATTGTACTCACTATCAGTTAACTCCCATAGCCGTGGGGGCAGATCACTGAAGTACTCATGGCTCAGAGCTGCCTGTGCTGACAATCTGTTCTTTGGGAAACACTGGAGTAGTTTGGAGGCTAGATCTTCTGCATGGTTCACACAGCTCAGCCTGAAACACAAACAAGAACATTTTTCTGAAAAACAGTATCATTTTCTGTTTACTAATTCCATCTTCAGTCAGCACAGTTGAAACCCCAAGCCTTAATAGCCAGCAGCGCTACCAGGAAAGCTATTCCTCAGGTTATGGAGTTGATTAATTATTTCTGTATTGACAGCTCAAAATTTATACAAATTTTACAGCTACACAGCATATAATATGCCATATCACATATGCCCTGCCTAGTATGCTAAAGCTTCATGGGCAACAGCATCTTGAAAGCAACTGTTTTGATCCTTCCATTTACATTTTATTGAGCATACTGACAGACTGAAAATTTACAGTGCTGGAAACAAATGCTTATTACCATCCAAATACATGAAATCCAGGCTTACAATAACAGCAACATTCACACAACTTTGTGAAGTATCAAATTTTAAAATCCAGTGATGCTTAACGTGCAACACATGCATCGTGTTTCACAAAGACTTTCAGGAAGTACTGACTTCTTGTTCCTATACTGACATGGCAGGGAGTTGACTCTTCATTAAGTGTTAATGCAATGCAAACATTAAATTTAAGTGAGTTATCTTTTCTAAGCTTCCTACAGAAATCTTACTGTTTCACTGGGAGCTAAATCCTTGGGAATATTATAAGAAAATATGATCTGAAAGTAATAGATTTGAAGGGAAGAGACTAAAATGGTAATCAGCAAGATGTGGCTTGGGTCTAGTAACCTACAGCTGCCTCATAAATTTCCAAATCCAACAAACTTTTTGTAATGTGCAGTCAAAAAGACACGTGCTGAATCTTGTCAGATTTCCTTGTAATATGAACATCATATTACTAGGAAACTTCATAAATTCAACTGTGCCTTTGCTCAGTAAAGATCTCTCATTGGGTAAATGCTGAAGCCTATAAAAGATTTTTTTCCATGGACTGGTTTCCTAAAACGACTAGATAGTAGATTGCAGTCCAAAATAACACAGCATTTGAAAAAGATTATGTTATCCTCTAAAATCAATAATCCTACAGCATGTTTCATTTTTGTCAGCTCAAGCTGACTTTCCAGAAAACAAATTCAAGAAGATGGATTAAACAGCATTGCTCTTTTATTGGGCTGACATGGCATAGTTTATATGAATCAGTATAGGCACAGGTGAAAACTGTCTCTTCAACAAGGAACAGACAACACTGAAACAAAAAAACACTAGATAACACTAAATTTAAAAAAAAAATGGTTAGTATAGTGAGAATTACATTTAAGTTACAAATGTCATAGACACAACTTTTTGTCCATGTCCATACCAGAGTCAGTGCAAAAAATAAAAAAAAAAAAAAAATCAAAAGCACCTCTACTCAGTTATGTACTGGCATATGTATGATATGCTGATATTTGCAATAATTCAAAAAATATGCCACTGGCTGTCTTTTTAATTTCTAGCAACTGTATGCTAGATAGAAATTTGAATACTGTGCCTATCTGATCTCTTCTTGGAAACTGGCAGGATATGTGTCCAGAAATGACCCAGGGATGAATTGCTTAGGAGTGCTGACCACTTTAAGACATTTATATCTCATCAGTCATAATCTTCTTGAATTCCCAGGATTAGGTTTCAGAATTTCTATTTCAGGTTAAACAGATGCTGAACTCCAGTGTTTCTGATGGGCACCTTTTTTTTCTATTTTCATTTTTAGTTTGGGACAAATGAAAAACATCTTGAATGAGTCATTGCTTATAAATTACATCATAAATTAGAATAATTCCAGACCATTTAAACTATGAGATTGTTGAAAATATTCCTTAAACTTTTGTGAAAATTATGGATAATTTCATTACACAACACAGCAAAATACCAAGACAAAAGGTTATTATTAATGAAGAAAAGGAAAAGGAGGGGTAAATATTCAAGGAGAATTGGTACTAATTCTTCTGCATATCCAAAATTTCCATGGAATTTGGTGATGATGGTTATGCTGAGTCTGTGAGGCCTGTCTTGCATCCTAACATACCCTGCAGCAATTAATCATTCAGAGGGTCTGCCAAACCATTTCACCAACATGATTTTTCCCCACAGAGGTAGCTGCAGGCTTTTTAGGAACTATGGTAAACCTGCTCTGTCTTGAATGAGAGCTACTGTTAACTGAGAAAAATGCACTCACTTAAGCAGTGAAATTCCCTCCAATATAAGAATTACACCATTCCTTGGCTCATCCATACATATAGTGGAGATGCTAATTAAGTAAGGCAAAACAAAGCAAAAGAAAATAACATTCAAACAGTAACAAATTCTGATTTGCAGGTGAAATGATGGATGACATCTGTAGTTCCTCAAAGAGAGCGATGCTGACATTTTGACTGTATTAATGGTCACCACTGTACCTGGCATACTGCTAAGATTTTTTTGCAAGAAATTCTGAATAACTGGTATAAATTAAAAGTGTTTTGAATAGGAACAGTTTAGAAAGACAAAGCCACCTTCCCAGTTTAGACACAAAAAAGATACATGTTTGCTGAAATCAGTGGAGAAACCAAAGATAAACATCAAATAATCAGCATATTTTACATTAACATAATATAAATCCAACAGAAATATCTAGAGCAGCAAAATGATCACATCGACTAATTAAATAATTATAAATAAACAGTCATAATTAGAACTGATTTTATAATTAATAAATAGAAAGAAGACAATTCATTGCACAGTCTGAAGAAATGGTTCAGTCTGCTATAACTATTAGATCTATTTGCCCTGATCACATTCCAAGTAGTGCTGGGAGTGTGGGGTTGGTGTTAATTGTTTGTCAGTGCTTTGAAGATTCCAGTTGCTACATTATTAGGATTATGTATCCAAGCATTTATAGATTTTAAACTCAGAGGGGACCATAACGATCAAGTGTCACCTCTTGTGTAATACAGGCCAGAGAAGATCATCCAAGGAACCCTTGGATCAAACCACCACTTTCACCTAGCTCAGCTGTATCTGTAAAGTTCTACATTAAAATTCCAATTTTGTTGATGGAGCTTTATGTGGCAATGAAAAAATTCTTCTCCCAAACTCATGTCTTCAGCAAAAGTCACTTCTGGAAATCATTGGGCACTGCAAAAAGCACATGCATGTGGGCTCCTAAGGTTGTCAGTATTAAAAACTGATGCCTTAGTGGAATGCATGACTAATTTTGCTGCTTTGTTTAAAGACAAGCTATTCTCTACTTATGAAAAATGTACTGTATGATCATGTATTAAAATTACATCTGCTACACCAGAATTGTTTGGAAAACCCCATTTAGTGCATAACCTCTGCGGTCGGAACATCAGAAAGATTGCTTTGTTTCTCTTCTTCTTTTTTTTTTTTTTTTTCTGCCAATAGTCTCTTTAAAATATGCTCCTTAAAACATTAACAATTAGTCTGCTTTAAGTTTGAAACCTGATTCCTCAACAGAGACAAAGGCTAAATTTTCTGATGGCGTTCGGTAGTTAAATACCTAATATAGAAGTTAACAAAAAGAACTGAAGAAAAAAAAAAGATTTCATTTTTAAATACACCTCTTTCAGTACGAGACAGGATGGAATTTCATACAATATGGCTTTGTGTCTAAAACATAATAGCATGTTTTGTCTCACAGCAGTTGGGCCATATAGGAACTTGGCATGCATGATATGGCAAGTCTCAATATTCACGCTTCACTTGCTGTCACACTAATCACCAAGGAATAGTTACTAGCCATGACAGCATACATACTTTCAGAAAATGTGGTGTACAGCAGAAAACAGAGAAACCGTTAGCAATGAGCATTAAATAATATGTGGCTATTGTTTTGAGAAATACTGGGAATATTTTGACACACCTACTCTGATGACATTTGTGAAACACATTGATTTTCAATTTAATCCCAAATGCTATATACAGCATTAGCTCAAGAAAAACAAACACCACATGAACCTGTGTCACTTGAAACATATATGAATCTGACTAGACTTGAGCAGTTGTAAATCTCATTGGATTACAAGAATTTGATTTAATTTCAGAAAACAGGCTTAAATGTCTTTCTACTGCAAAGGAAGGTCAGTATTTGGTCAAGCAGAACATGACTAAGATCACTGAAGTTTGGTTTAAGCTCTGAAGCAAAAAAAAGTTTGGGGCATGTGCAGTGAACTTCTGAACTTGGGGTGATTTGCTTTTAAATGCAATGAAGAAGGCAGTTCAAATTCACATTAATAATTAAGACAAATGGGCATTAAAACCAATGGAGATAATATGCTGGCTATACACTCCTAGCAGCATGAGGTAAATACTTCCCAAAGCAAAAATAATTTACTGTGCACATTTTCCAAGTGAAAATATGATTATTGCAGTGTATCATTAATTCATTTCTCGACTGGCATTTATAGCATGGCCTAGAGGAGTGAGGCACCTAATTCCCTTTGGAAATCTCAGCTGTTTCTTTATTCTAAGCAAACTCCTGCAACCTGAAGTGCTGAAAGACAAAACCACAGTTAACCTGAACAATCACGCCATTTAGCAGAGTTTAAAGTTTAATGGTATGAAGAGAACTGACAAACTGGTGTAAATCAGGCAGGCCATATGGCAACCCTCATGGCTCATTTCACAGAGGATGCTTTGGTCCCCTCAACAACAGGGCTCCTGCACAGTCCCTGTGGTACCTCACCTCCCAGCGCACTGCCACAATGGTTCTGCTCCCCATTTTCACCCACATCTGTTTGAGGACAGCAGTCTTTCCCCCTGGGCCCAGGCTTTATCCTCTCCCAAGTTCTGTATAAAACTGTACAGCCCCATGTATGGTAGCCAATACTTCCTTTGCAAATTCATTGTCTTCTAACCAGCTGATACAGAAACGCCCTCACGTGCCTTGATAGTTTATACCTCTGAATGTACACACGATCCTGGTAGCAGCAGCTCTGTGAAACACCAATCAGAGCAGGGCCTACCTGAGCAGCATTTCCCTTTTACGAGCTCCAGCAGCCTGTTCTGTTGTTGCCACCATGCCGAGAACACCTACCGTCTTCAAAGCCCTGCCGTGCCAGCTCCAGCGTGCGGGAGCCGCTTCCCCAGCGCGCCCCGTGTGCCTCCACGGAGCTTTTGCAGAGTTTATTTAGCCATCAAGGAACCACCACAACGAGTGAACGCAAGTTTTGATGCGAGGCTTTTAGCTTTTGATACAGATGAAGGCATAAAGCTGTACCTCAAGACAAGAATCTAACAGAGCAAAGATGTTACCATTTTTTCAGTGTTTTACACAAAGGGTATCGAGGACTGAAACTGATGAACAAAGAGAGACAAAACCATTTGAAGGCTCACTGAAGCAGAGTTTTACTTGTTGCTGATCAGTCACAGAATACAGAATTTGCTCTACAGTACAGTAGAGAGGTACTTCAAGCCAAACTATACAATAAATAATACAATCGAGCAGAGCCCCTGTGACATGTCTGTGTTGGGATTGCACCCCACACCTGCATGGGAATGCCAGCAACAGTCCTGAGTTGTGCACGTTCCTTAGAAAAGGCATGTCTCCAAACACCTGATGCCCCTCTTGCTCTCCCCAAATTGAGATGCTGGCAACAGTTTAGATTCAGGAACACTGAGCTCTCTATACATGCAGGGTGGGAAAATCCAGTCTCCAGGCTCCCTAGGCCATCACTTTAATTGTACTTTTCCAGCTGAGCACCTGAATAAAAGCAAGATTGCCACGTTAGCACAACATCATGCTCTTGGATGAGCTAGGCTGGGACAAAGCCCGCACTAAGGTGGCTATACTGCTCCCAGTGTCTGTCCTTGCTCTGTGCTCCTGCTCAACACTACACTCCAGTCTTCAGACCATCATGATTTCCATGGTGGAAAATGAAACCATCCCTTTGGAAATTTAAAAATTAGCTTGATCCCCTTTATCTGTATTACTGTATTACAGCATGAGCAGTCTTATCCACCAAAGTAATGAAAAAGTGGTCAAAATATTTATTATTGCAATAAAAGCCATGACAACCAATGATGGGTATTCACTGATACGGAACAGAGATAAAAATAACAGTGTCAGTGTTGGATTCCTTGGCATTGCTGTTGATGTAGCAGAGGTCAGAGCCCCATTTGGAAAGCTGTGGAGGTAAGCTCATTCAGTGCATTCCAGGAAGGTAATAAGAACCCTGGCCTGTCTGAACCAATTCTCACTCGACAGTTGCACAGATGCCATGAGTTGGAAAGCAGCCAAGGTGAATAGCATTTCATGAAAAAAGGTGAATGTAACAAGTGACAGTTCTAACAATATAGACAACTAGGTTTTCTATTTTAATTAATATATATTTAGCCCTAGGTATATAATGGCATATACATATTTTTAAAAGAATCTACTGACCCAGTAGGTAAACCAAAATTACAGTTGCAGCTCCTGAACTTCTCCTGAACAGAGAATTAAGATGCTTAAATTGCTCCTGAGTCACATTAGGCTTCAGAGACTCAGTTTGGTCACTCCTAAGCTAGACAATGAAGTGAATCCAACCTCTCATGGTGACTCACTTTTGACAATAGCCATTCTGCTCAATTACAACTTGATCGTTTGTATGTGTCATCACTGAATGCACCTCCAGACAAAAACTTAGATTTGAGTCTATTTCTCCCTGACTCTTTTGCACTAAGTTTGATGTGTTTTAGTGTCTGTATCAGATGTATTACTGTATTTCTTCAACACAACGACACTTATGATATCCAGCTTGGAAGGTCTGCTTCACAGACAAAGCAGAACATTAACACCACTACAGAACACACCACTTTTAAAAACTGAATTTGGCTGATTCGATGTTTAAAGGCTAAGTTAAAGAGTCAATATACAACAGACCTTAAAGTATCCTAAGCTTTCTCCTTCTGTATCCTGACAGGCACCCAGGGTAGCTCTTGCTCTGATGCCTCAGAATAAATATGCTGAGTTACAAAAACCTTCCAAAGAAACCTGGCACAAACTATTGACAGCTCTGGTCAGGAAGGTTGCTTTTACTGTTCATTGACAGTATTGCAAATATTTTTCCTTCCTTTCCACTTCTTACATTTCTGACACAGAGCAAGGTTTACATTTGATCCTTGGCAACTTTTTGCCAGGATAATGTATGCTGGAGCATCAAATGAAGCAAGAAGTGTAGAGTCTACATGGTAGACACTAAAGTGAAGAAAAGCTTATTTAAACAGCAAACATAAAGTACATGTCCAGTGATAACATACCCTAAGCTATTGAGAATGTGTTTTTCTGTGATATGATCACATAACTTCCTTAATTCCTGGGAATTCTGAGACTGATAGTCCAGGCAGCATGACTGCTGGGTAAAGTGTTTTGCTACGGTTTAAAATCAGAAATGACTCATTAAACTAAAAGAAGATTACCTTAAGTAATTCACATTATTTCACTCATTTTTCAGCAGTTTTTCTCAGATACAGGTATTTCCCAGAAAAAGTATTTCCTAAGAAATTTTAATTAGAACACACATTACCATTTTGTCTCAATAAGAATTTAGCAATTACTTCTTTTTGATTTTACATGTCACCACCAATCAACTATTTTAATTCTTTCAGCATCCCAATTAGGCCAGTGTTAAAGATACTAATTATGGAAGACATAGGGCATTACTTACACCACAACAGACCACTACTAAATATGCCAGATTTATAGTTTACTGGAATTTCTTTGTTAGGTGTAAGTGCAATTAATGAAGAAGAACAACATAGTGGTGACATCTAGTCAGAAGCTTTTGATTATTTTGAAATTCTATAAAGGGCGTGAATCTTCTGATCAGTGAATGTTTTTTAAAGGCTGTCTTTGTGCACCTCAGCAAATCGAACAGAATAACCTTGAAAAATAAACAGAGCTAAAAATAATTACTAACACCCCAATCATTTTATGAGCTATTATTTCACCAGAAAATGGAGAAAATATAACTTTAATCCTGAACAAAACTCTTCAAGGTTTATGTTCTCTATAAACCTTTCACTGAGAACTGAAAATATAAGTTAGTAATGCAATAAATGCCCTAACAAATATATCAGATTTTTCACTTAATGCTTTTTACAGGCTTAAACCAAACTGAGTGAAAGAAAATCACCTTTTACAGTCTGACTCTTAAAGGAAGAATGCCTTTCTGTTATGCTTTTTAAAATAAGGCATGGTGAATTTATATCAACTTCAGTGAATCTTGGGGCATGATGAAAGGAAGAAAATACAGCAGTGGAGTTAACATTCCATACTATTCTTTCTTCACATATTTATTTTCTCACTGGCTGGACATAAGCAAAAAAAAAAAAAAAAAAAAACAAAAAAAAGGAAGGAAGGACTAACCCTCCAACCCCAACACAGAAAAGGCTGAAATAAACATTTGGCACCCAATGCAGTCAAATTCTGTGCTTTTTCTCATCCCACCCTCAACAACCTGAATTGCTTCTCTCCAAACAAATCCATGCAAAAGATATTCTGAAGAAAAAGAAAAAAACCCCAAACTCTGAATTTCAAATTTGTCAAGTGGGTGCACCCATCAGGGAAGTAAACAAAGTCTTCCTTATTTTCCCTTATCCAGCTGTCTTTCTGGACCTATTGCCTTTAGAAAACAAACAAAACAAAGACAGAACTATGTGCTAATAAATAAACATTAATACTGCTCTGTGAATCCCTACCCTCTTGTCTGGTATTTTATCATCTTGGGTTTGAGAAGTTTTAATTTCATTCTAATGTAAATAAGAACTGGTCTGTTTGCTCAGAACTTCAACAAGAATTTGCTACAAGGTTTGCAGCATGCAGGCAGTGCCCTGAGAAGGGTGACCTTGCTTTAGTCAGGGAAGCTGAAGATCATTTATCACAGTTAACCTGCAAATCTGGCTTGCTGGGGCCTCAGATCCATCAAGCCCTTGGAAGCAGCTACTTGTCCTGTCCTCCCACTGCTGCCCAAAACACTGGATGGGTCTGATCTTTTCTATTGCTCTATACCTCTCAGCTAATAAAATATATTTTTGTGGACATGGAACTAACAGGAGTACTTTGTATTTATTTATACAGCTCATTAAAGGCGGATGGAGATTTGGAGGCGGAGAATGCCCCAAGCCTGGAAAGCTCAGGAAGACAGACCCCAGGCATATGCATGTATTTAACTTTATGCAGATGAGCTGCCTGGCTGAACCCAAAGAGCCTGAGCAATTATGTAAAAGCAGGCATCCTGGTCCTTTTGCAACTACACTCCTAAGCTAAGACATGACAAGGAAATGATGCAGGACAAATAAACTCCGAGAGGAGGAGACTGAAATGGTTGTAATGAGAGCATACAGGCAATATATTCAAGCTATGCAGTCAAGAATACTTTATTATGTATTATTATGTCTGTATTTAGATAAACTTACATCACATAGGACTAGCTGCAGCTCCCTGACCCTCACCCAGGTGGTGTCAGGAGACAACACAGGATAGGACACCACGTTCACACCAGCACTGCCTTGTAGAAAGTGCCATTCCTTCTCCAGGTCCACTCTCCCAATCCAGCACACCACTTTCTCTTCACATTAATGGAGACAGAAACTTTCTAAAGCGAGCATTAGGTCCTCTTTGAGTAGGGAGACCCAGTCAGACTGAAAATCCAGTGCCTGACATCTAAGGCAGTAATACTTGTTAAGAGACAAATATGCTTGTGGTAATGTATGAACTTGACTTTGAACTTGAACAGGGGAAAAAAACCTTGGTTTCCTAGGCAGGGATCAATCACCATGGAAGGAGAAAACAGTGATCTCTCTAGAATGCAGTTTGGAGAAAATGTAACATTATTTCACACTGATTTTGTTAAAAGAGTGAAACCTTACATGTCCACACATACCTGTATTGAAACGCCGGTTTAGAAAGTTGCTTGAATTTAACACAAGCATTTTTGCCTTTTTATCTATAAACATCTTGGGGGTGAATCACCAAGTCACAAACTCCATCTATTTTAACTATCAATTACTGAAACATGTATATTTTAAGTGCCTGTACTTACATATGTGTGAGGATGCAGTGCTAGCTGACACTCAGAAATTGGCTTGCAGTAGGGAAGAACTCAACCTTGAACTATTTTTGCAAATCCTATCCTGTCAAAGTATCATGAAAGAGAGACAGCTAAGCAGGGAGTTACTGCTATTTAGGCATAAATCAGCATAGGTGATTTAAGAACTAAAATCAAAATTGTTATCTGTCGTAGTGACCACTAAAGGTCAGATTTCCCAAAGAGACAGCTATCACTAAAAATTGACTGCCAGCTGAGCTCAGGCGACTTCTAACAGCCCAAAAAAGCAGGTGGATTTTCAAAAGATAGTGCACACATGGAGCTGTGGTCATGAGTGCTGTCATTGAATTGGATGGGCAGGTAAATAAACACCTGGTTCTCATTTTATGGTGTTAAATGAATATCAAGGTTTTCCAAAAGCAGATATTTGAGGCTGACAAGTTATAGCAGGTTCCAAACTGAGAACAAGAAGCCTGGAGTCAAGGACCACAAACAACTGATAAATTCACTATCTAGGCATAAGCCCATCTGATTCCCAGAAAGGAAAGCAGGAGTCTGCCTGAAGTATCAAGGGGATGGGAGAAGGCTTAAAAATGGGAAAGAGATCACTGACATAAAAATAGGGAATAAGAGCTTTGTGAAGAAAGAGAAGAAGAGGCAAAATTATGGAGGATTTTGAAAATGATAAGAAGGGGCTCAAAAATGAGGGAGTGAAACAGCCAGTGTTGGGATGAGACTTAAACAATACACAAAAAAAAAATTAAATTGTATTTACTGGTTGCAGGACATGACAGGACTGGTTGTAGGACATGAGAAGTGTATTATGATAACCAAGATCAGAGTGACAAAGTTTGTTGGGGAAGACAAAAATGTATCTGTGAAAAGCTGGAAAGAAAAAAAAAAGGTAAAATGTGTATATCATTCTGGATGCACAGGATAGGGATATTTCTTAATTTTCCTTTCCTAAGGCTTCAGGCCTAAGTGACAAAGAATACTAGCAGTAGGAAACTTCACTGGGAATATGCTCAGGTGTGCACAGGGAATGGTAAGGATCTCTGTTGAAGCCTTATTGCTGAACTGAGCAGGGCTAGTGAAAGAGCCTGACTGCTCAACTACTCAGCGTCCACACTGCCCCTGGATTTTCTGGCCCATGGCACCCAGCATGCTCCAAACTCCCTCCTGGACACAGTCCAGGGAAGAACTCGTGCCAGGGACCATTCCCAGAAGGCAGCAGGCACTATGCTCCTACAAGCAAGGCACGCCATATATTACACTAGAAAACACGATTCCTATGGTCTGCAACACGAGTCTTACTTTATTCTGGAAATTTTGATTTAAAAACCTAATGCTGAACAACCCCAAAATAATAACTGCACCTGCAGCTGCATGGGGAGCACATAAAGCCCACAGGAGAAGCACGCCCAAGTGTTACTTATCACAGCTGTAGCCAAGGTCTGCCACATGGCCTCGGGGCCAGCAGATAGTCCCTGGATCTGCTTTAGTTTGCAGTACAGACGTGGGCTGTAGCTGACAGAAAAATGATATTCACAAAACACTATCTGTCAACATCTCAGGAAAATTCATGCCCTCATGGTTGCCGAATAAAGCTTGACTCAAAGGCACTGTAAGGATCAAATACGAAAGAAATAAAAGGAATGCAACAGGATTCTGCAAAAGTCATAATGTTGAAGGAAGGCCAGTAATGATCCAGAGCATGATTTTTTTATGTCAGGGTGGTGAAATTAGTTTGAGGCACACTAGCAGTACATACTAATAAACAGAACTTTAAAACTGCTATAAAATCTAACTAAAGAAGGCAATGCAAAAGTGATGGCCCATTCTTAACATGCAATGATGTCGGAGTGAAAAGCATAAATTTAACCTACTTTCACAAGATTTCCTTACCACAGACCACGGATATCCAAGTATCCATAGCACAGATATCCAAATGGGATCAATCTTTAAAAACCATTCTGTATTCCCAAACAATAGGAACAAAAAAGCAAACAATATATTTATGAGAACGTGACAGAAGTAAAAATTTTACTTTTTCAATTTAAATTCTTCACAGTAAGATTCTGAGTTTAGAAACCCAACATGAAAAATTAGATTCTTTATTCATTTGTATTTTCAGCCTCCTATTGCACCATTGATCATAAAACAAACACAGCTGGCATCTTTATTATTTTATTCACTGAAGGATTTAGCTGGACAAACATCACAAAGATGGTGGCTGTTTTCATTGAATTTATGATCAAATATGCTCCAGCATAAGATCAACGCTGTTACATCAATTATTACGAGATGTGAATAATTTAACAGAAAGTTGTCTATTTGTAAATCAGATCTTACAGATGGAAATTCAGCTGAGGTAGCAGCCAGTGGATATACACTGTATTACAGAATTTAAAAGGATGCAGGTCTTTTGTGAATCACATTTAGTGATAAACATTGTCATTTACATTTTGCTATCTAGTGAGCTGCTAATTCTGGTAATTTCAAAATTTTATTTTAAACTTTAATTTAATAATCTTGATCAGAGGAGAATTTAACTGTACTGATGCTTTTCAAAATTATGGAATATATTTCCTGTAAAGGCTTAATTAAAAACAATAGACAAACTACCAGCATCACCATATTTTGGGGTTTTTTTTCCGTAGATTTTCACCAGAGTCTGTTGTTCAGCCAAATGCCAGGAGAGTTATAATAATTTTAACGCAGAATGTGTGCCTTAGGATATGGGATTGACTCAATGCCTGAAAGAAAAAGGTCAGTTCCCTTTGGAACCACTTGCCTCCTTGCCCTCCAGCAATGACAGGTGCACCAGCCCTGTGCTGAGGCTCGTTATTCACAGTGTGCTGCTGCAGATACAAAATCCAACCTCTCTGTTTTAATGCAGCAGCAGGGTGAGAGTCTCCCATCTTCCCCGTTTGACATGGGTCAAGCAGGCATTGAACATACATACATGACAACCTGCTTGCAGCCAGCATCTCTCACAAATTCTCAAACAATAGCTTAAAACTTTCTTAGCTAGGTCATTTAAAGAAATTGCTAAATTTGAGTATTAAACTGTTTGGCTAGCAAATAACCTAAAGTTATGAAAAAAATCACTGTTTTCACCGTCTCCTACAATGATGTGTGTTTCTGCATCACTAATAAATAAAAAAAGAGAAAACCTGCACGAAAAAGCAAAAATTCTCATTTCTCTGTACTATATGTCAGGCAAGACATCAGAAATCTGAAGGCAGAGACATGGAGCAACACAACCAAAAATGTAGGAAAGGAAGTGATTAAGATTTTCTTGAATGAATTTTGAGAGACAGTCACAGGAGATGCTCATGAATGGCAATACCTGAATACCCACAATCCTGCCACAGAAAAGGCAGTGGTCAAAATTACAATAAAACCCCCAAAAGAGATCCTCATAAAAGTCAGTAAAATAAGTATTTGCCCAAGGCAAAGATAATTTACAATGTTTATATCACTGCAGAAATCTTAACCATTGTCATAAGTCTCTGGCTGGCAGCAGAGACAAACAGCATGAGTTTTGAGATTGCCTTAAACCATCTGCAGTGGTGACAAAACCCAGGAAGATTATTCATATTTTTATACTTACTGCCTTTCTGCACCATCTCCCAAAATTATCTACACTTCTGAGACCCTAAGATGAGAATCAAAGGAACTGTTCAGTTAAAGAAAAATTATCTGTAATACAGAACAAACAGCAGAGGATAATATGAAGCCCCCTATGCCAAGAGCAGTTGCTTAGCAGTAAGCACTTTTGAATGCCAACCCAGTTCTCAAGTTGCCTATCGATTTCACTCTCCTTTTGGAAAAATCTTGCTTTTAATGGCTACATACAAATAATGAGAGAGCCAGCAGTAAGGTCTACTTCATTTGTATTACTGCCTTCACAGTATGTCTTCAATTCCTTAGACAAATATTTTTAAAACACATCTCAGAGACTCAGTTTTGTCAGCAATGTCATTATCTGGAGAAGAGAGATTTCAGCAGATAAGCCAACAGTACAGAACTCAAGCAAGAGGGTAGAATGCAGAATGTGAGGGTATAATGATGCCTGGTGCCTCTGATCAGAAATTATTAGACTTCAAACCAAGAAATGAACACAGACACTGTGGCAACATATGAGTAACAGACTACCAAAAACATAATTCTGAGAAATTAATAAAACATTGGCATGTAGAAATGCATAAGGAGCAAGAACAACTGGAAACATGTAAAGAGTTGATCAGAAGGTACTCAAAAACATTAATGAAGAACATATATTGAAAAAAAAAATCATACCTGGAAGCACCAAATAAACATGTCTATCTGATACATGTCTCAATATCCTAAGGAATTCCTAGGGAATTAGCGAGGATAGCAAACAAATGTAAGGCATCTTTTAAAAGTCTTTCCAGGAATTCTACACAAGAATAGCTAATTCTCTTTCCTCATTTCTCTTCATAGGCTTATTACTGTAGGCATGTTACTGTAACATTACCTAATTTTGCTCTGCATTCTACAGTATGGTACTAGACTTAAAAAAAATATAAATATATGCCCATATTTCCTTTCTGTTTTTCAAATAAGAGAATCTTGGCAAATATTTGTTGGACATTGACAGAGGAAAACACAAAGAAGGGAAATAGGGACAACAGAAACAAAAGACAATATGGAAGCAAAATCAGATTTCAGAAGAAATAAGACAGGATGGCAATCAAAAGAAGAGGTGACTAATGAATAAGACATCAGATTTTTTTTTTTTTAAACTGGACTTAATAACTGATGGAACAAAACAACAAAAGATAACCTTTGCTGCAATTTCTATTAAAAAATCTTGCTCTGTGGACGAACACCAAAGGGCTGGGATGTGATACACCATCTCATAGACTGAAAACTGGCAGACAGACCCACAAGCAAAGGGTAATGATGAGTGGCAATGTACTGAGTTGGAAGGGAAGTGTCCAGCTGTGTGCCAGAGGGATTAGCGTTAGTCACAGTTTTATTTAACATCTTTATTAATGACCTGGGCTAAGGGATACCCTGCATACCGAATCAACCTTTAGATGGCACTAAATGCTGAAATCACCACAAAAGACGAAGGCATCAATACAAAGAAACTAACAGTAGTGGGATATGTGGGCAGAAAAACTAAGATAGAGCATCGAACACTGCAAACAGTTATTTCCACAGAAAAATAACCCCAAATGTGGATAGGTCCAGAGATTAGTAATGCAAACAAACTCTAGTACAATGCCAGATACTGAATTAAATGTTGCAGAAAGCAACAAAGAACATCCATATACATTGGGACTGTATTTTCACTGCTGTCATGGATGGGAAAGGTACAGGGCAGTAACAATGTGATTTTAGTAATGAAGCAGCATAGAGTTATTAGTACCCTGAAACAAAAATGACAAAAGCTTTTGTGATTCAGTTTAGGAAGCTTATTAGTATTTTTAACTGGGACAAGAGGGTGTAACACAATGCCTAAAGCTTAGCAACACAAAAGAGGGGGAATTTAGAATAAAGCAAAAATAAATTGACTGTCAGGATAAACATTGTATCAATGGGGTCACTTAGGAATCGTCTTCCCTCTAAGTTTTAAAAGGTATAACATTTTAACACCGCACTTGCTCCAGTTTGAATGAGAGATTGGAATATAAATCAGAGAGGATTTTTCAGCTTGGCGAGGGGATAAATGGAGAAACTGCAGAGATCTTTCCCAGCGCTTGGCTCCAATCAGCATCCCGTAATTCCGCAGGAGAAAAGGCGCCCAAGCGCAAAGCAGCAGCTGCCGGCGCCCCGAAAGGAGCGCAGCGAACCCCGCCGAGCGGCCGAGCCGACAACAAAGGGCGCCGCTGGGCCGCCCGCCGGCTCCCAGCGCCCCCTGGCGCCGCAGCGCGGCACTGCAGCGGCCGCGGCGGCCCTCGGGCTGCTTACAGCAAATCGGCAAAAACCCCGAAAATGCCGAGTGTTTTTTGTTTCCAGTGCGGCAGTATCACTGCAAACCTTCAGGAGACAGAGGCATATATACGCCTCCACATGGCAAATACTTCTAAAAAGTGTTTTCATTTTGTGTTCAGTTTCCACCCTTGCTCCCCCAGCGCGATCCGTGGTCGCTCCTGGCGCCGGCACCCCAGCGATGTGCTCGCAGTGCGCGCAGGGGACACAGCCAGCCCACCTCTGCTCGGTACTGCCCGAAATCCTTATTGCCTCTTGGCTTTGTCCATCAGAAAGGTTTCCACAACGACAACACTAAAGCTTTTTGTTTCTATTGTGCTGGACAGCTTGACTATTCCTTCACTGGCACCACAAACTATGTTACAACCTGCAGTGCTGGTGTAGGGATGGGAGGTGAAGGGATAAAAGTGACAATTAGAAGAGTCCTTTTTCTTTAATCAAAACCCAACTAAGGCAAAGATTTTCTGAAAAACCCAAACAACAGAATCCCAAACCAAAAATGCTTCCCAAGTCTCAGCTCTAAGCAATTCCATAGTCTGTGCCATGCTTGAAACAAGGTACAGACTCAAGCTATGTGGATTTGTCTCTATTCACTCACTTTGCTTTCTTCTGGAAGTTTTCACTGAATAACAGTCCCAAAATAGTCCAGTCCATCCTGGAATGCAACTTTTAAACACCCTGGCCTCAGAAGGGAGGTCTCAAGTACAGAGGCCATCTTGTTAAAGGAAGAAATTCTCAGCAGTGGGACTGGCTGAGAATAAAGTGTTATTTATATAATAAATACAGCCATTTTGGAGAATTATGAAGTATTAGTCCTATTTATGCAGAGTAGAGTTTGTTTTCAACTGCACCTTTTCTTTCCAACCTAATTTCTCACAATACAGCCCATTATGGCAGAAGGATCTGAAAAAGCTTTTTATACCCTACCAAATATACACAAAGATAATTAGTTCTCTTTTGTTATTCTTCTGTAAGGGTTTATTATTGTGGAGAAGCTTTTGCAAATTGAAAGTGGTTGCATTGCATTCTGAAGGCAGAGCTGTTCTTGGTTTTCATTGTGTAGAGATAATTGAACAGAAAAGTTCAGGAAAAAAGGTGAAAATATAATTCATTATGAACTCTATAGGAAGATCAGATTACCACATCTTAGCTCTTTTTAGACCAGTATTTTATAATTACATTCCACAGTATATTATGTCATGCTATGTAGGTGAAGGCTTTGTACTATATAGAAGCAAACATCAATGCAAGTTTTGTTTCTTGACTTTATAAGCTTTACTACAAAATCTATAGATTCCATCTTACCTAGTAAATACTCTCTTTAGGTAGTTTGACAACCAGTGGTAAAGTCTCCAAAGAACTTAATTCACTGTAAGTGGAAGTTATATTATTTCTCTCAAACATGTCCCAAAAGTAGCCTCTAATGTTTACCAAATCTATTTTAAGAGATTTAGGGATCTGACTTATATAATGATCCTGCTGGGTTTCAGTTTGTCATGGCTGTTAAATTCCATGCTTTTAACTAATTTGCAGTTAGACCAGGAATTAAAGAGCCATTGACTTGTGTCCAATATTGTTCCATTGCCTTGCTCTGCCTTTAAAATAATCTTGTGGAAGCTGATGTTGGATAGGTGCAATTATTTTGCCCTCAAATTACTATCTGCAACTTTTTAGAAGGTTTGGGGTTGGAGTTTTTTGCATCTCTTCCTTCTGCCTTACAGACATGAAGCTGGTTCTGTCGATTTCAGAAGAGTATTATTCTTCCTTCTACTAACCTTCCCTTACATAAATTGCATTACAATGCATATTTTGAGGCAAAAGCCTCTTTGAAGGCTTCTAAACCCTTATTCTCACCCTTACAAGCCATGACCTCAAAACATATATATAAACAAGATAAAGAATCAGTCTGTGCCTGAAAGATGAAACAGGAGATAGTGAAACTTCATTGTGTTTAGAAAATTAAAGGTGTTCTCTTCCAATCTGGGAGCATGAAGTTCAATGTCACTGTTGTACAGTTTCTATGTGAAAATGCTTTCCTTTTCTTTTTAATGCAATTCCTCCCCTATAAAATGCAGTAATGGGACTTCACCTCAAGAGATGTTTAAGCATATATGTAAATCCTCACAAGACCATAAACACTGTTCTTTAAAGTATATCTTTCAAAGCTACTAAGATGTAGAGAGGAAGTAAATCTGTACCAAAACCAATGCATATTTAAAAACAAAAGGCTATATGTTTCCTGCCCATCTCAGGTCTCACGTTCATTGCCCTTAAAACAATTATGTATGTGATACATTTTGTGTCATCAAAAATCTTCCACAAATTAAATCAAGAAGTTTAAAAGTTTTTTTTTTAATTTAAAACTGGAGACTGCTGCTTTTTGAAACATGATAAGAAAGAAAAAAGATTTCTAGAATGAATCAGTCCATCCATGTGTTAAATTTTACATCTGGATCATAAACCCCTGGGAATATGATGTCTCTAACGGAAATGTTTATACATCCTTAACTACAGCTGTGCAAGCAAACAGCACTCTAATACTGCACATAGATAAAGATTTACACTGGAAAAAGAGAAAGCCTTTTACATTTCAAATGTAAATGATACATAATTTTGAGGCACTGAATATTTCCTATTATAATAGAAGTATGCACGTGAAGCACTGAACTCTATGTATTGTCACTGCTTTCGGTCTTTCAGTCCCTTCATTTATGCTGAAAAATTGCAAATCCTTTATGCACAGAGCATTGAAAATGTATAAATATTTTTGAAGAGGTTTCATAGAATTTAAAAAGCTCTGGTCTTATTTGAGTCAGCCTGTGATGTGATCAGAACTTGTGTCAATTATGAAATCTCAGAGAGTGAGGCTGTTTTAAGCAAACTTGGTTTTGTTCTTTTTTTCTGTATTTTATGAGAAGAGAAATTTCATGCAATGGTCTCGAAGGAAATATAAGATAGCAACTTTTTCAAATTCAAACCAATTATTGTACATATTAATACATAACTGCTGCATTTTAATAGTCTAACTGCTGTTAAAATACAGAAAAAAACTTCAGTCCAGGCCTGCAGGATGGATGAAATAGCATGCCAGTATCTATTCACATTACTTAGGCAAATACATGCCTCCAAGCAAACACATTCAAATCAATATTAGTTTCCTTGTCCTTCTTTCCCAATGCAGATCTAATTGCCTATGTTGTAATATAATTGCTTCTCCCAAGCTTTTGGATTTCATTAACTACTTTTAAAGAAAAAAACAGCTTGCAATTTTTTTGATTGAAAAAAGACAGAATACAGACAATTATAGAGACATAATTTTTAAAAGGAAAGCTGTGACTTTCAGGAAATTGAATTGTATTCCAAGCAGTAAGATTGAAATAGAGTCAAACATTTTAAGATGCCTGCAAGGATCACAATTGACAAAATAGCCTGAGATATTTACAAAAGAGATATTTACAAAAAGATATTTATAAGTGGAGCTAATCTTCCTGTTGTTCCCTCTGCAGTAAACAGGAGATGGACTCATCCATGAAAGCCACCAAATTAGGCTCCTGGGTTGAACTGGAGAAGCCAGGAACTTTTTTAAAAGCTATTGAAAGTCAATTAACACAGGCTGGTGACACTTAACCTTTGTGGAGGCCTGAACTGGTTTCAGTGCCAGCTTTATTTCTCATTGCAGGAATGGGGAAGTTACTGCTAGCCAAGGAGGACCCAGTAGTACTGCAAAGTGAGCTACAGGGTCATGGAAGATGCCTGGCACTACAGAAGTACAGGTTTTGACTCCAAGGACAAATATTGATGGTATCACATCCAACAACTAACACCTAATTTTAACAACAATCCTGCTACATGAAGAGATCCCTCCTTCAGTCAGCCACCATTTCAAAATTGCTGGTTTGTGTTGTTTTTTTAAATGAAAACACTGGTCCAAATGGGTTTGAGAAGGAGTAGACAGAACAAAAGGTAGTAAAATGGCAAAGTGGATATAAACCTAACCACATTTTGGAAAAGTGACCATGCTATGGATTTTACAGTTGTAGACATACTTCATTGCTAATAAACTAGGATATTGAAAAAGCATTTAGATTTCTACACTATCAATAGCTTTTTTCCTTTACAACAAGGAATTTTCTTAACCAAAACATTTAGTTTCTTCAATTTCAGTGGTGAACTTGGAGATGTTACAGTCTCCTGCTGGTTTATCTCTTGAACTGCGTGATAAACTACCAACAAGACAGCCAGTTAGTAGCAAAAATAAAATTTTGAATTAGTACCAGAAAGAAAACAGTGATGCTGGTGCAGCAAAGGCTTAGCCTTGTTGCAAAATTTTTGGTCAAAAGAGAGTGGAGAAAAATTCTAACAGGTTTTCTGGCAAGACAAGTTGTTGACATAGCTGGAATTGTCCAACTCAAACTCTGTATGCTTTCTTCAAAATATAAAAGCTATTAGTTGCTCAAGACAGTGCAGTCCAAATATCCTGTCTACAAAGATTCTACATGTGTTGAGAAATCTTCTAGCAAACTTTACACAGATGATTACTTAGAATAATGCCAGTGGTGTGGAATTTAATCTGAATGCTCAGCAGGTAACCTTTCTGGACTTTGAGCATAATACCTTTATATCAATGTCCATCTGATGTAAATGTGAACACATTCAGGAAACATTAAAAGGAAAAAAAAAAAAGTGTGGTGAATTTACATCGACTTTTTTCATTCATGATAATTAATATTACAGCAGTATGGTCAGCAGCTCACAGCAAGGACCTGGCAACAGGTGATGATTATGTGGAAACAACACTCAAAAGTGGATTAGAAACATATTATTTAAAAGTTTCCTAATTGCTATAGATGAACAGAGAAAACAAGATTCAAAACTGATGGCCCAAAGCAATAACACAGCATTCCTCCATGAGCTCAATACACTTGCCAACTAACACCCCCAAGAAGAAAATACATTGCTATGCAGTTTCTTCCAATTTACAAGTAACTGGCAATTCAAATTTGGCCTATTTGAAAAGAATAGAGCCATTTTAAGTTAGATATGATAACTTCAGCATACCCTTGAAGAGTCAAAAGTGCAATTAAAAAAAATACTTACTTATTCCATGCTTGTCTAAGGTTTTTAGGGCCATACTGTGTAAACCGTTCTGTAAGAAAAAGAAGTATATTCAGTTACTTCACTAAACCCAGGATTTTTTTTTTTTTTTAATATTTCTTTACTGTCAATTTTCATAATTTCATCATTTCTATGTATCTCCTGCAGCTCAAGTCCTAAGACAAGGAAAGGAAACTAACCAACAAGCAATTGCCATATAAACAGAGGGAAAGAAAAAACAGAACAAAACACCAAAACCAAAAAAAAGACCCCACATTGTTAAACCAAATCAAACCAAACCAGCATGACTTAAAACTCCTTTACTGTGGCATCACCAGAAATGGAAAGTTTTACAATTATTTCTAAAGTAGTTTTTGACTGCTAAAGGAAAAAAAAGAAGCCTGAAATATAGTAACTTTTTCTTCTTCATGACAAATACAATTCTCTACAGCCTCACTGTCATATTTTTACGCTTCTCAGGAAGCGTAAGTGTGGGCCTCTGACACACAGGGGCACACGGAACATGATGGTCACATAAGAGTCTATTTTCTGAAGAATACATATAAATAATGAGCAGAAGTAACAAGTGCAATGACAGCTTATTTACTCAAACATTAAGTTCTTTAGTTCAGATAGAAGTACTTTCTCTCTCACATCCAAGAATATGCTTGGCCTGCAGTAGGAGTCTAGTTGAAAAAGGAAGATGCTGTGTAAGCTGCTGCAGAAATGAAGGGCCAGTCCTTCATTAGCCTTTTGAACAGGAGCTGAGTGAGTCTCAGGTAGCAACAAATGCAGTTCAGCTGCAGAATACAACAACATTTTCCATGGAAACTTGTTGCACGGAAATCTGCCATGTAGACTGGTACACACCATGGCAAACTACCCTAATGTGATTGCATTAGTTGCTGTGACAAAGTTCTAAACTCACAAAGTAATCCATAAAATCTTAAAAAAAAAAAAAAAAAAAAAAAAAAATACTTCCTCGGGTCTGAAAACCGTCTGTAAGAACAANCCTCTCCAGCCACGTACATGACATTTAATAGACCCACTGTACAGTCACAACAGCAATTTTTATATATATGCACACAGATATGCATGCATCTCACTGTAACAAACAGCTGGAAATGTAACTTTGAAAGAGTTGTGTTCAAATTCCTGCATTTGTATACCTGCTTGTATCATTTCTAAAGCTGTCATGTACACTTCATATACAGGCAGTTCTAAAGATGCCAAAACCAAGGCAGAAGCAAAATCCTAGCATCAATGTGGATGCTTTGATTTTCTTTCTTATACCTATTTTTCAGTTGTTTTCCCCTTTAACCAAAAAGACAAATACAGAAGGTTCAGATTTCATTGGCTTCACTACTGGAAGTTACTCATAATCAGTAGACCTGCAAACTGTGTCTGCAGGACACTTCACGTTTACAAGTTTTGTTGCTTTAACCACACTGATGCAGTTAAACAAATGAGGTCACTCCCTTTTACAGATGTGTGACAAGTGTACTGGAAACTGGAGGCTACATGACTACAACCCTTCAATTTTAGTTTGCAAATGGGAATTAAAAACATGTATGAGAACAGATACTTAAGCATTAAAACTGTGAGAAAAATAAAGACTTTCTATACTCTTTAAGTGAATTGTCCAACCAAAACACTGTCAATTCATTTATGACAAAGGACTGAAAAATAAAATGCAGCTAGAGAGTGCTGTGTAGCAACATGTCTGAGATACACATGGGAGTTCAGCCAATAAACTGCAAATTTGCACATTAATCTATTTTGATGCAGAAAACTCTGTGTGGAAAGAGAATTGAAGCGACTTGAAGCATTGCTGAGAAGGTAAGCTAGACCTAGAGAGAGACAGATTTTGATTTTATCTGTCATTCTGCAATATGTTTTGGTCAGATACTGAGCTGGTTCAAACTGGCACAGCAACACTGACTTCAACAGAGACACATCCACTTGAAACATTTGAGAAGTATCATATACAACATATTTTCTTGACCAGACTATCAGATGTTTACTTTAATCTATTTAAACTATTTTTTCTGTGGGAGGAAAGCCCCAGAGTCATCCACTTGGCCAAATTGCCTTAAGGCTTTAATGTCCAAAGATCTGCTCCAGTTTTGCAAAAACTGTTGTTATGCCAGATGAATTTTTTTTTTTACTGAAAAAATGTTACACTGGAACCAGTTATGTGAATGCTGCTATAAGGGACACACATGAGATGAGCAAAACAAACTTCTCAAAGGGATCTTCCTTTGCTGTCTACGGTTCCAGTCTAAAAATCTTAAGTAAGTACCTTATACATCATATTTATCAGGCAGGGGGAGGGAAAACTGGGGGGAAGACATGGAGAGGACAAAATCCTGTCTGTGGAGAGGCAAATAGTAGTTGATAGTCCTTAATTTCAAACTCTGTTGAATATGCTGTGTGACTGCAAACCATGCTTCTCCTAACTATTGGTATCAACTCTTTCCTCTCTGCTCCAAGCAGATTAGAGGCTCCTCAATTTACATGCTTTATACAGAAAGAAACCACACATTGATAAAATACAGCTCACATTTTTCTACATAATTTTATGGTCATGGCTCCAACCAGAGTCTTACAAACTTTCATGGACAAGTTAATTAGATGTGACTATTGTGTGAATTAAGCCCAGCCTCATGTACATACCAGCTCATAATATTTTCCTGAATTTGTCCTTTAGAGAATAAGGAAGCAGTGAAACCAGCTGACTTTGATTTCAGAGCTGCCAGGACAGAGAAGCTACGATAATCTTGTCCTTGAGCTCCTCCACCATGGTGCAGTTTCTCAAGTCCTAAACTTTGAAACCACTAAATGATATACCTAAAACCACCAAACTTGTAGTCCCAACATAGGCAAAAAAAGAGGTAACATAACCTCCCAGCTTTTAGCTGAGCATCTCCTGCTTGTGTCCAATTAATCACAGAACCAGAATTCAGTCTCACAATTACATCCCCAAGTTTGCTTCTGAGTCACTTTTCAGAGTGAATGACTCTCATACACCTGTATGGATGCCTCTGTCCTTTACTGCTCGATGGATGGAATAAAACCAAATCTAAAGCTCTATGTGTCTGACTGTCACTTAACTGCACAAAATTACATTTTATGATACTTTCAAGCATATAGCTTTGGAATTTGTTTTTCAGAAAGCCCCATTGATTTGTTCATAAAGAACAGTCATACAAGGCTGTATGTGAGATAAAGAAAGCTTTGCCTGACATGCTGAGAGGCAGCAGTACTGGCAATCTGAATCTCAGTCCAGCCTTGTGGAGGAAACCCTGTGAAGCAAAAGCTTAGTACCTCTCCCTCAGAACTGAAAAGCAACCATGCACATGTGAGGATTTCATGCAGACACTCACATGATCAGCCACCTACACAGCCATCCTCCAGCACATGCAAACCACTCTCAAGAACACAAGGTGCACCATCTTCTGAGGCAGCTGCTCACTCTCATCAGGCTGGGACTAAAGAAGCATGAATAACTGTATGTTTACAGAGCAGGATTTGATCTCAGATGTATTTTGAACTTTTATAGCTCAAATTGTAGGTATATATATTAGAGTTCAAATATTTTGAGGTTATTATTATATGTGTTTATTTTGAATAAAAACTCTGAAAGACCAACACGGTAAGCATATCTGAAATTTAAAGTAAAAAGTGTGATTTTAATTTCCTTTATGCAAACACTTCAACATTTGCAAATCTTTTGGGAACAAATTCAGGAAACAAAATTTGATCGTCTGCATTTTTATCCCACATACGCAGTCATCAGCCTCACCAGCAGCTATGTCTCACTGTTACAGAGCTGGCTTTTCACATGGATACTGTATTTCACCTAGTGAAAGGTGAATTTTTGCTTACGTGAAACAAAAAGGAAATGATTTTCAGTTTTGTTTAAATCCTGCAGCACCTTAGAGTGTTTACCATTTGCTTCTTAGAAGGCCAATTTAGCCAAATCTTGACTAAGTGGCATGTCCATAATCAAAAGCAGTGTAAAGAGATGCCTGTGTAGGACTTCATAAATAAGAGTTAACCTGTAGGGTTCATATTTGTTGCTGGAAAGATGTAGAAAGGTCTTCCTGTAGCATAATTGTTGCTGTGTGAATGTTCCAAGAGTATCCAGAAGGACTGGGCTACCATATCACATCCACACCCTGGGAAGCCCAGCCTCAGAACCCGGACTCGCTGCTCTGCTGGGCACTGCACGCAGCCCGCGCAGAGATGGGCAGTGGAGCAGCTACACAAACCTTCTTCTGGCAGCATGAGGATCTGAGCTGCTCTTTGCTTCAGACCTTGCAGCACAGCTTAATCAATGCCTCGTTTGCCAAGGAGGTTTTTAGGACTGTGCCCCACAAGCAGCAGCATCAACAAGGCTATTGGAATGACAACTGCAGAATGGAACCAGAGGAAGAGAGGAAGGAAATTTCTTGAGCTAGTTGATTTCACAAACTGGATGCATCAAAAAAATTATGTTCTTAAAACAACTTCTGCCAAATCCTAGCCAGTTTGAAGGCCTAGGGAAAAGTTAAAAAAAAAGCCTGTCCAGAAAGCTCCTCCATTACACTCAGCAGTATTAAGTGGTCTTAGAAACAACAGTATTTTTTCTTTCTTTCTTTCTATTTCTCATTTCCTTTATACAGGCACTGCACAGCAACACTGCAATATGTGCATACTCACTCGTGTGCCCACACATATACCTACATGTTCTGCACTGCAAACATCATTATCTGCCTGATAAACTCGTTGCATCTGACAGCCCTGCATCAAGGGCACGTTCAAACAGGAGCGAGTTTCAGCAGAACTCACTAGTGAGCTTATTAGCAGGCCACTGCAGGAATACTGGTCTGCTGTGAGATTTGAAAAAAATAAGCACTTGCATTTTAAGTAACATAAAACAAGATGAGGGATTTTTCCTCTTTTATCAGTCAGGAAAACACATGAACTGTTATACCTTTGCCACGTTTGCTTTGAAAGGACCTAAGATAGGCAAGAAAAGCTACAGAAGGAATTAGAGGCAGAATACATTTTAATTTTTAGCTCCTTTTTAACAGTATTGATAATCAGCTTCTAGTCTAAACCAAAGAACTTAAAATGCAGTTTGACTTCAAGGCATTTTTTTTGTTGTTAATCAAAATATGATGGCTAATATGCATTCCTTGATTAATGTTCTTCTCTATTTAAAACCAAATGTGATTAGCTTAAATGCAAATATTTAAACATCACCATAATTAATATTTTGAAAAGTCTAATTCATGATTTCTTTGAAAGGGTTTTCTTTACATTTAATTTGAAAGTCTAATGTGACTAACACTGTATTGTGATATTTAAGACATATACCATTTTTAGAAAAGATTCAATGCTAAAATTATTCAAATTACGTTAGCTAAAGACATAAACACAAACATCCATGTTGACAAGTAGATTCTCAAGCACTGTAATACTTGCAGCACTAATGTGCAGTTTGAGTTTTTGGTATAGTTCAGTCACAACCAGAGTTTTATCAAATGAGTTGGACTTTGGAGTTTTGTATGCCAAACATCTTGAGAAAAATTGCAAACCCCTCCCCTCCATCCCGTCCCCTCTTCTCCCTTCCATTTGCTTTGGAAGAGCACAGGTTGTGTAAAGAGGAAGAATAGCTGCTGTTTCCTAGACTCCCTCCTGAGCACGAGTAGAAAATGTAATTTTAATACCCAGCATTGTCTGAAGCACTGGAGTTTTACATCAAATGGTTCCACCTTTTAGCAGAGCTCACCCTGCCTCCTCTGCATATAAAATAAGTCACTTTAACTTTTCAGCTTAATGTAATTTTGTTTAAAGAATGGTGAAAACACTGACAGGTCTGCTTCCCTTGAGTTGTGGATGCCACAGATTGAAGAAACACTAAATAATTTGTTTTAAATTGTAAATGTAAATAATAGCTTTGGCAAAAGAGGGGGAGAAATTCAAAATTAATTCTCCTTTACAAATAGCTCCCCTTATTTCAAGTATTCAGATTGCTGAATACTGCATCTATACCAGTAATTTAAATGAGCTTGAGACTGTTGTTTGGCTGTGATACCATCACTGTCCTGTAGCACTGCTCCAGCACCTTCCATTTCCTTCCTCCAACACAGGAGATGGGAACTTCTTACAGGGAACAGTCCCTGGCCCACACTAACTTCCTAACCCTAAGTAAGCTTCCTAATGCCCAGGAATTAATTATTTGTAAGTGCTAATTGTCATGAGCTAAAGGCATACCAGAGGCTGCTCTAACAGTTTAGAGGCTCCCACATCGCCAGGGGATATTCTCTGGCATCAATGTAGATGAAACAAACAAGATATTGATTTAGCATGTAACAAAATGCTGACAGGCTTTGGATAAACTCTGTAGGAAAAACTGCTATGAAAGTTTGAAAAGCCATATGTTCTCATACACAGTATGTTCATGCATTTGTGCCAAAGGAGTTCAGTCTCCCAGTCCAGCCCTACTCTAAATGAAGACTTAATCTTTTGAAAAAAGTCTGTCTGTCAATCAGCTGTTAAGATTCATGTAGGCAGATCATATTTCTAAATCAAATCTATATTTATTGATCACCTGGGAAGCAAAGTAGAATTCCTGAGTTAGAACACCAGCTCTGCAGTGGTTTTGTCCATCATAGACTCATGATCTTTTAAAAAATCCACAACATACCCATCAGTCCCTGGCAAAATCTGTGTTATGCAGTATATTCTATCAATGCTTTTTTCTCACTGTTTCTTTTTCTATTCCTCTTTCTCCTTAAGGAGAGACTCTTTCTCTTATCTTTTTCATCCTGGCTTTAGGGATTCTCTTTTAGTGCTCAGCAGATGCTTCCATTGTCTCATAAAGACACCTTTTCAGTGTATTACTCTCTATTGTATCTGATCATCTGTGGAACATTGTGAGGTTTAGGCTCCTACACCATCAGCCCAAGATTAAATATTTAACTTCCTTTCACTTAGAAACGGTATTGTAAAGAAACTGATGCAGAGTGAACATTACAAAGCATTCTCTGTTTTCTTCACTTTCCTCACAAGTTTCTTCCTCTCCTTGACCATTACCATCTCTTCATTGTCATGGTCACTTCATTGATCTTCTATTGTGACCATATCTTGCCTTCTCCCACTTTACTCACTGACACTACCTCCTGATAAATCTCTATTTAGCTTCCCAGGATAGAGGTAACACAGCATCAGTCCCAAACACTAACTGAGGATGTCAGAAAAGTGAAAACTTAAGTGTAGATATATATGCAAAGGCTTATCTTGCTCAATTATTTGGACAGGACTCTGAATCCAGGAGAAAAGGCTGGAGAGGGAAAGTTGATAGGACTCCAGACTAAGAAAAGTGGGAGATTTAATAACAATGAAGAGCATAATGCACAAAAATTCAGGAAGACTTGGACACAAGACTGGCAAGGAAGCAGCTTTTTTTGGAATACTGCTTCACCTCTGCTCATATAGATAAGACATAGTTAATGCTTACCTTAATTTCATTCTTGGAGATACAGCTCCAGTGATATGATAGGTGTTTGAATCTGTTTTAGCTCAGCAAATCTACATATTTCCTAAAGTATTGCAACAAAAGAGTAAATAGTGCAAACATATTCTCCAGGATCTAGGGGATCATGTTCATAATTTTAAGTGTTTTGGTCCAGTAGCCTGTAATGTGGGATTTGTGTGGATGAAAAATCAAGATTTTATTGAATCAGTGACTAGCACTTTTTCATAATTCCCTCAAACTGTTTTCCTGTTTGAGAGCAGATAATTTACTTTCACAGATCCAGAATGGCCAGGTTTCAGTTTTGATACCTGAGTGCAGGAATACCCTCTCAAGATTATAGCATCCATAACAGCTTCAAAGGGAATCACAGAGGTAACCCAAAGCTACTGAAATACTCATGAAGTCTTTCAGGACTCTCAAATGCATTATTCAGACTATCCTTAAGTAACTTGCTAAGCAGGACAAGTGTGCATGTGTGTCTGTGTGCACAGGTGCAAATACAAACTGAGAGGACGGAGGCTGAGGCACAGAGAAAGCTCAAAGACCAGGCCAACTTTTAGCTTTAAATATCTTAAATATTACTTGGAGTGTTTGTAAGACAGAAAGTAATCTCAAAGTAGGCAGTTAAAAAAAAGGTCAGTTGATTTCTGACTTTTTAAATGTCAAACAAAACTATGACAATTTTCTTTTCACTGTTATAAGCTGTTAAAATCACCTAGGTTAGGGGTTTAAATGACCTAGAGCCATCCAGAACTAGTCTTAGGAACATATTTCTTATTCAGGCTCAGAAATGTTCCTACATATTAAGATGTCAGAGATCATAGTTATTAGACCACTGGCTGCTTTCCATAATAATCAAGACCCATGGCCACTGTAGCAGAGAAGAGACTAATACCATGTTTTTCAGACATGGTTTCTCCTAGAAAACTGTGATTAGCTCTCTGCAGCACAAGACTGTGCCCTATCAAATCACAGTGTGAAAATTAGTTATTGAAGTCTCTTTGCAAACAAGAAATACAGTGAAATTCTGTTTTGACTCTCAATGGTCTTTCCAAATCCACAGGCATTTAATGTGCTCAGCATTTTTTAAACTATAGGAACCATTTATCACTGATACTTTCTGTTCAAATGCTTTTGTTTTATGCTTACACAACTCAGGTTTATAGAATCAAAGCCTTGCCTGAGTGAACGTTGACATCCTCACCACAAATGCTCTCTGCACTTCTCAATTTATCACACTTACTGTTAGCAGCTATGAGTTTTAAAACTTGCAAACACAGGAGTTACTTAACCCCATATCACTGTTTAAACACAGTAATTTCACAAATCCTCAAGAATAATGGAATTGGTTCCAATTTGGCAAGACATTTCCAGATTCTTCCTACATTCTTTTGCTAAGAAAAGGAACAGATTAAGTCGTCTTCATAGAATCACAGAATATTCTGAGTTGGAAGGGACCCACAAGGACCATGGAGCCCAACTGTCAAATATATTATTAAGGCTTCAACTTTCATTTTTGCTCCTAAGTCAGTCAGGAAAGCCAGAGTATAACAGCAATTTCAGACCATCAGGGAGGGGAGCATGGCTGGTTGAGCATCTGTGGAAGATGATGCAGCAGCCTTGCCATAGCCAGAAAGCTTTTGTGCACAGAACAGCATGAACTAAACCACATTTTTAAGAAGCAACAGAGAGCTTGGTATCCTTGACCAAACATCTCCAACAACCCCAACGGCCTGAGCAAATAGTATTCATTCCAGACAGCCCATAGGTCAGAGGATTTTGTGCAGAGCATACCTTAGATGCTGGTACCCCAGAATGATCCCAGAGGGATGTGCTTTGCTGCTCTTACAATTCCACACTTTACCAGCATAAAATCCAATTACTCAGTTTTGGGGTATGTAAGCCAGTTTTGGTTGTCCAGTTAGATGATGCTTTCTAGTGCTGTTTTTTCAAAAACAGCAAATGAGGAACCATAAAACAAACAAAAAGTCCTTTTACCAAGGTTATCAAGGATATAGGGTGGTAGGAAGGGAGTGCACAACGCAGTATGCGTACAGAACAGGGATTTCATTTTCTGAGTGCTCCCAGACCTCCACAATGCAAGGGAATTAAGGAGCTCAGTGCTTTGCATTAACAGGTCCTAAAAAGATTAAATGATTGCCAGCAAGAATAGTAATTACTCTGACCTACAAATCTACATACTTCACAGATGTGGAAAGGATCCGAGAGAACAAAGGCCACACCGTGCAGGAATGGTGAAAACACTGAGTTTTCTGGCTTGGAGGCACCTTTCCTCCTGTCCCCACTCTGCATTTGTATAGATACTATGTATTCATAGCAGGAAAAATCCATAGTCTGGGGTGGAGAAAATAAGAGCAATTCTAACACAATGCCTATATAAAAATTAGATTTAATGAAGTGCCTACAGTGGATTTATTTCCTGATGTTCTTCTGCAGTAATAAACCCACATCCCTTGACACATTTGGAAGTTGAACTGAAAAATGAAACCTGGAAATTTCTTGGCTGCCATCTACTGTTCAAAACTTTCCTGTATCTCACAGATGAATAAAAACAAACCAGCCCTAAGAATAGTCACTGACACCTTCAGGCTTTCTTCTTTTCTTCACTATTCTTGCTAAAACCAATGTTTTTTGGACTGCTATTACAGATCACTATGTGAGGATTTCTGTACGTGCTCACCTTTCAATCAGTATAAAGAAAGAGAAACACAAAAGCTTGTAAACTTAATGACACAGTGTTTAAGGGAAGAACACTGTAGTATATTTAGTATTTCAGTGGAAGATTTAAGTTTACACTAATTCACTAGGGAGCGTTAGAGTGTGATTTCACTATGCAGCAGTAAGTCAGCAGTAGGACAGAGACTAAAAAGCAACGTGCAAGAAAGCTGTCTGCATTCCTGTTTCTCAAGGCTCTGTGTCTCTATCAGGGTAAGCCCCACAATATATTTGTTTCTCTCTCTCTCTTAGTTTGAGAGCTATCTAGACCCCTTTGTCCTTTACAACTCCTCTGCCTCATCTCCTGCCTACTCATTCACCTGCTTTGCCAGGTTTTAAAAAATTCATTTCTAAGGTCACCACTCAGCAGTTCCCAAGACTATATATGTTACATATATAAACATGTACACATTTATAGCATAATGAAGCTCACCATATCCTTCTAGTCTCTAGGGGACAAACTGATCCCTCTCACAAAAAGGTATCAGAAGGTGAAACAGTTTTTCAAGGATGGTTCTAGAGTTTGACAACTTCAAATACAACAGAGATTAAAAAATTGAACTTTGCAGAAGATACTAAGAGATGTTCTAGTAATAACTTCAGCTTTCACAATTCCTTTACTCTTTAGTTTCCTTTAGTATTAATCAAAGTTTGGTGTGCTCTGCTGGAAAAGTAATCCTCACTAGAGAATCAGCATACTACCAGTCTGAAATGTACAATACTCAGTGGCTGAGGAATGCAAGCAGGTCAGGGCTCATACTGTAATAAACAGAAGAAAATGAAAAAGAAAGCAAAGAAATTAAATGAAAGAAAACCCCCCACCCTGAGCACAATAAAAAGTAAGCAGCTGGCAGAAGTGCATTATGGTTCATGCACACCAGGTCATTTTGATCGTTTCCGGTCAGGGATGTAATTATCTCTGTTGTGGACTTCCAGAGAGGGAATTTGGAGGAGCTTGGTGCTTCAACCTACCTGGTTTGAAATGGGGTAAAGAGTGGACTCCAGGCCACGTATCTTCATTTGGTGTTCCAAGTACCTGTACACACAAAAAAATTTTAAAAACACATTGCTTTAATGGAAAAGACTTAACAAGTCATAGCACTGTAGAAAGCACAATTTAAACATCAAATAGGCATCTTAATTAGGGGGTAGGGAGGAAGAAGAAGGTACAAAAGGTTAAATGATTACAACAGTTCCAAGGTACCAGTGGAGTCAGAAAAGAAGATGGGAGTGCTGTGCTCCTGTCACGCTGCCTATTTAACCAATGGATGCTAAAGCTACTTTCCACTGACAAGTATCAAGCTGTCTGAGAGCACTGGTGTTACAGAGGCTAGATCATTTAGCTCAGAAATAACTTCAATCAAAGATAAACAGATAACAAATAGATGCTAAGGTAGAAGATTTACACAGATGGTGAAGAGGATGCTCAAGAGCAAACAGTTGTTATTCTAAAGTGGCTGCAGTGTACATAAAGTTAGTAAATTTTTAGGAGAGACAGATTTTATTGACTTGTGCATTATATTTTGTTTCTATTAATTTCAACTGTGCTCCATCTTGTAATGTATGTCAGACCAACTTACAGCAGCGAAGTATTTACACTTCTCCCAAGCATCTTACAGTCTCTGCATGCATGAAAAGTTCCCTCTCCATGTCCTTGGCACAAATAGCAGTTAAATTGAGAGAACTGCTATAAGTAGTTCTCCCAAACCTGGTTTTGCTTTATAACATGTAACTGTTAAGACTTGCTTTAAGTAAAGTCAAGAGGAACACGTAAATTAACAGCTCTAGAATTACATTTCTGAATGAACTGTGGGATTTGATATTTCACTAGTCAGATCTTTCTTTTCAAAAATTTACACTCAATTTCTAACATGAACAAAAACGCTAGGGAGTCTTTTAAATATTTGTTATAAGTTCAGGCCCTGGAATAAAAGGTTGAAGCTCTAAAGTAAAAGTAATTCACATTAGTCTGGTGCTTGTTTTGCATTGTCATCAATATAAAAAAGCCCCTCCCAGCCCTGCCCCTGTCTGTACTGCAGGTCATCTGAATAAATCTTTTGGACCTGTGATATTCTGTGGTCACTTACATTAGCCTGAAACAAGCCCTAAGTTAGCGTGAAAATCTTTAGTCAAAAAAATGTGAAAAACAACATCTACTCCATTTGGAGCTGAAGAGATTTATTTTAATTGTATCTGCTTCAAAATACATCTGAATTAGGAGCATTAAAGGAAGGACACCACTCTAGAATTCTTGTTTCATTTCTTAAGCTACGAAAACATTTGTTCATGTTGATAAATTCAAGTTGAAAAAAAAGCTTAGAAGCAAGACTGGCAAGGTAAAACAAAAAATTTTTTCTTCAACTCTGCCAGAAATTTAGAAATAAGTTTAAAAACTTGAGGCAAAATTAAGTGACCTCTAAAATAGATACAGTTTTTACCTGTGAGGTTTGCTTTATGAGTCTAAGGCCTCAAATTTGTTTAGCAGTTAACAATATGTTACAATGTGTTTCTAATCTAAGAATATTATCACAGAGATATTTTTCCCCACAATCAAATACAACAGGCAAACAGTCCAACTTGGATGCAGTACGATCAGTAGGAGGTGAAAACAGAGCATCAGGGTGACAAAGGTGACAGCACCAGTGCAGCTGGAGAGTATACATTCACATATTTATGTCGATGTGCAAATTTACTGATTTTATTCGTAAATACTGTCTGTAGCACATTGCTTTCAGTCCTTGTGATATATCTTAATTGGCACTTGAATAAGATGAACCTGGCCCTGCAACCCTGATTCATCACAGCACCTGTGTTCATCTCATTATTGCCATTAGAGAGAGCACAATTCTGTCATTAAACACTGAGGAAGTTAGGAGACATCGTCGACACGATGTCACAAAATCAATTTGCAAATAACTCCCACTTACCTTCTGCATTAATCAAGCTCCTGGTGCCAAGCACCTCCCAGACCACGAGAGGGAGCCCGTGGATCAAAAATAAAGATCCTTGCATCAATTTAAATTTAGAAATACTGTTCTCCACTTTGCAACCCCTCTTAGTGAATCAAAGGAACATACTCTTATTAAATAAGATATATTGGTTATGAATATATTTTTTCTGAATATTAAAAGAAATAGCCACATTCCTCTAAAAGTGTGTTCTTATTTACCTCTTATATTAGATGAGACAGAGGCAGCTAAGGAACTGTACAGATGAAAATTAAAACCAGCCAAAAAAATCTGTAATTTTCACTTTTCGCTTTTTAAAGGAACCATACTTGACTCACTATTTCTTGTTTCACTAGTTTTCCAATTCATTTCTTTAATAATATTCCAGCACATCTGCTGCCACAGTGTCTATGAGTCAGCTGCAAGCAAGTTCTGTGCACTGGGGCAACTCAAACCACCTACAATATTTATACCTTCTCCCAAGAGTAGCAGTCAGGCTGAAAACAACTGCAGCTTTCCTATTATCTAAATGCCAACCATTTTTAAGGTAGAAGCACTTGGTAAGGATCCTTCAGGCAAGGATCTGAACACTTTATTTTAATGCATGGTACAAACACTGTAAAGATCATCCTTTTTCCACACTTTTTTGGCATACCAAATACAGAAATTCACAATATGTGACAACTAAAAAATGAGGAGGAGAGGGCAGCAGAGAAACAACTGTGGTTTTGCATAAGATGAAACAGTCACTGATCACTCAGCATAAAGAGATTTGTAAGCATCACCTTGTAAGTGATTCTCCTAAGCAGTAACCAATCCCATTTTGATGAGTGGGATTAAGCAATCCAAAGCAACGAGTTTTGACACCTGCTGTAAACAAAGCAAAGTGGAGTTCATACATAACACCACAGTGGAGAAGAATCTGCCTTGTTTTGCAGCTTGCAAGAGAGAATTAAGGCATCAACATGGAAATGGAGAGAAAGGGAGAACTCAGCAGTTTTCTGGTTTGACTGGAACATGCTGGCACTTAGCAGTGGAGACTGATTACCCAGACCCAGGTGACAGCTGAACACAGTGACCTCCTAGCCCCAACTTTCATGGTCTACCACTTCTCATCCCAAGCATGCCACCTGGAGTTCTGCCTCCTTTTTCTTTCCATTTCATGTTCCAAAACCATAAAAATAACTACTGCTGTCACGGCAATCAAGCCCCAGCTTAATACTGGAAATAAACTTTTATTTAGCATTGAGAATTATTTGAAAAAATAAGACTAACCTGTTTGCTTTCTCTGCTGATAATTTGCTTACAGAAAGGTAAGCATTCAGCTTGCATGGTTTCAGAGCCTATTTTCTTTATATTGAATTACTAACACAAGAATAATCTACAATTCTCAAATTTGGAATGGATTTCATGTTTTCCAGGGACCAGAGTGGTAATGGTTTCTGCAAAGAAAACTCCAAAATCTACTGTGGTCCTGCTGTTCCACACTGCAGACAACACTCTGGGCTCTTTTATTCTCTGACAAGGGAGAAAAAATTATGTTCTCATTTGAAACTTGCTATTAAAAATTTGGATCAGATTCTAATTTCATTTGTAGGGTGCGAAGTCAATTTATATAAAAGTAACAGATTTTAGATATGTCAGGGTACTGAGGGTCAAATGCCTGTGCTGCCAGTTGATACCATCAGGGTTTGGCAGAAAGCTATAAAAAGAGAACCCGCTGTTCAAACCTCCATACACAAGCATGAGTTAGAAAGATTTCCCAGGAAATGCAACAAAAATGCATCAAGAGCTACTGCATTGCCTTGCTTTTTTCAACATAAGAAAAAATTTTGGGGCTAGCATCTGGTTTTGCAAAGACTCACCATTCCCTGGTGTGCAAGGGAATAATTAGTCCACAGTGAGCTTTGCACCACTCTACCAACACAATTAGTCATGTCCTGTGTCCTGCATCGAATGCAGAAACATCCCACGTTACTGCCATGTATCAAACAAGCAGCAGGGCAAATCTTTCCCATCAGCTCCTTCCCAGTTGTTGGCACAACTAATAAAGAAAAGCATTTCCCTTTACAGGACGAGTTTGGAATATACAAAGCTGCATATTACTGATGTAAAACTTTAACCCTTGTTAGAGCTGATGATCCTCAAGAAAGGGGACAGTTTGGACTTCAACAAGACAAAGACCCTGCAGCCTGTGGTATTATTCAGAGCAGAATGAAAGACAAGACCAGAATGCAAATGAGCTGCCTTTCCTTAGACAGGAGTTATGGAAATCAGGCTAAGTAATAGGCAGAATTTTAAATTTTTTTAATGTTAGGTCAACTTGATGAACAAACAAAGTTTATTAAAAAGAAGTGACAGGAGAATGCATTTTTTTCCTTTTAAAAAAAAAAGGGGGGGGGGGGGTTTTTGAAAAGGGCCCTGCAATTTTAAATGGGAAAAGTTACAAGCTGGATGTAAAAATGTTTTCTTATTTTACTTTTCCTTTTAAGGATGTTCAAGATTTCTTTTCCAGTCCTCCTTTTTGTTGGATAAAACATACTGTATTAGGTGAATCTTTGGCTGTGATGTACCATGAGAGACTACAGCTGTTTGAGGAACTGAACTTAATCAAAAGAGGAAGAGAATAAGCATTGCAGACCCATTTCCAAATCAGCAATCTCTATCTGTTGCGTGAGATATGGACATTTCAGATGTTTGGTTTTTCAACAAAAATCTGCTCTATTCTTCCAAAACATATATATCTAATGAAGTTTTCAACTTAGTCAAAAACCTGTGTGTTCTTTTCCATTTCATTAGAGGAAAGTACATTACTGCTTTAGATTTGGCTCTTGAGAAGCAGTGTGAGTTCCAGCAGCTCCATCACTCTCAGAGCTACCTCTGAACACAGAATGTCTGTTCTGGAAGATGGGAAGCTTATGTGATCTTTCTTCTCACAGTCAGTCCTGGTGCTAAGCCATTTGTCCAGATGATCCACCTACAGCCACATTCCCCTCCCAAGGAGCAGTCAGGTAGGTCTGAACCACATCTTTCATAATCTGGGAAAGTTCTGTATTACAACTTGATAATGTCAGTGAGCACAAAGTATGTGTAGCAGTGAAGACCGGAGGATGAGCTTCATCCTTCGACTTAGCATTTGGTTTTAGTATAACAGGTTAGAAAATAAATTCAGCAACAATTTGTGTATTATGTGTGCTGACTCAGAGCCTGCTGACTGACAGCTGCAGTGAAGCTTCCTTTGACTCTCTGCTGGACACAATGGTGACAGCTGAGTGTCAAATTTAATATCCAAAGGACAGAGTCAGAAATGGAATTACCTCAATACCAGTCATTTCGTTTATTTCTTCACATCAGGAGTCTAGAGGTTTGCTTTCACAGCTCAGTTTCCATAAGCACCTGTAAATCTATTAATTTGGGAAGTGTACTTACAGGTTTGTTAGATTGGGGCTGAGCACATTTTACCCTTGGGAATGTTGTGGAAGTCCCAGGGTTCACAGCTGCAGTGAAAAAGTCACCTCATCTTTCACTAAAGAAACAATTTCTATCAGCTAAGATGGCAACAATATATTTATTTGGATTCATGAAAAGTGAAGACCACGTTCCTATTCATTGTCCTCAAGATTTAGAATAATTATTTGCAAGTTATTTTGTGAATGACCTAAGCATGGTCTTAACCAAAAAAAAAAAAGAAAAAACGAAGGTATTAAATTCTTTCAAGAGCCTTAGGAAATACCTGCTATACAGGTGATGAGGTTGGGACACAACAGCAACACAAAAGAGAGAAGGCACCTCCTCACCAACCCCATAAAACTTGTTCTTGTTGTACAAAAAATGATGCTGTTTTGTGAAAAAATGGAAGTTATTGAGGTTTATTCTCTAAGGTGAAAAAAGAAGCAGCAAGAACAGATGAGGCTCAACAAAAGCCCAACTCAGGCATCAAGTGGAATGTCACCATTCCATTATATGTGGGTAATAGAACCACTTCCTTTGAGCACAAGAAGTGATTTATGATGAAGCTGTCTTCTAAAACAGGTAATGTGCCAGAATGGATGAAGGAAGCAAAACATTCCCACAAAATTTTAGTAACACCCATTCATGGAAAAAAAAAAAAAAAAGCTCAACTAATATTTGTGTTTTAGCTCTGTCAAGGATGAAAAATGAGGTACTTGAAACAGTAGAGGGCCCAACTGTTCTTCACTTCCTTTCCCCACTGTGGCAAAATAAAATGAAGTCTTGCCAGGAAACCTTTTTAATATGTGATTTTTTCCAACCTTACTTTCTGTATATAAACATTATTTCGGTAGCTGTCTGCACTGCAAAGTTAAATTTATCCCAACACTGTTTCCATACCATTTGCAGCACAAGTAAGCTCATCATTCTCTTCATACCCATGGTAACCACAGCTACCTTTTTGAGGGACCCTGGCAGAGACACCACTGCAACTGTGCCAGCCTGGGAAGGACAAGGGGGACTGGAGACTGCCCAGGCATGCCAGGCTCTGCCCACTCGCTCTGCACATGCTGGGAGCCACAGCTGGGAGGAGGAGGAGGAGGAGGAGGAGGAGGAGGAACTGAGCAGGTGCCTCCGCAGACACAGCACTGCAGAGCACCAGGACAAGATTAAATGAAATCCCCAGCCTTACAACAAAGCACCAGGGGGGTTTGACATGCCAGTGTCCTGAAATGCTCAGTCAGGGAAGAGTTTTGGTTATTCCAAAAAGTACCTATTAAATATTTACTACACTTTGACAGGGCTCTTTCTGTGATTTGATGAGATGACTTTTAGAAACTGATTCTGTCCATTATCCAAACTGAATTGGAATGAGTGCAAAACTGGAGTGTTTTATCTAAATGTCACAATGAGAAAAAAGCAAGTGTGAAACAACTTGTAGAGGGCTGTGACATCCCCCTCCTACAAGGTGTCAACCCATTTCATCATAAGATCCTATTTTAGTAACTTACAACATTCATAAACGTTCACATGGTGGAAGAAACTGGCTTTTTTTAATTTAGTGATTCTTACTAAAAAGTTTATGTGAATGAGACGAATGCTAAAAAAGCCCCTAAGAAAAAGGATTCAGCAAATTTACTTTGAAAACAGAAGGGCCTAAGTGTAGAGACATAATCTGCAATTAGCAGCAGAAGGGGAAAAAAGAAACTACTGACAGAGACTGCACTTTCCCTCAAACCAGTGAAACCATGCAGCAATTTTGACAAATCAAAACCTAGTTAAACAGTGATGTACATGGTAAAAGGAGATTGTTTAGCTCCAAAGTGGAAAGACAGCTCCTCTGTGAGGGATGCTCCATGCTGAACTGCTAAAAGCACAACAGAGAACCTGTCCTTTCAGCTTTCCCAGCCATCTCTGCTCAGGAGTCTCCTTCCATCAGCAAACGATCCCATAATCAGAATTTAAAAATTCTGACATTAAACTAGACTTAGTGTCTCTAATATCTGCTTTGGAGCTGCAGAAACTATATAAGACTTCAACAGGATGAAACTGATCCTTAATAAAAAGAGAAAAGAATTTGAAAGCTTTTACAGAACTCGAAGCTGTGGATCAAGAAAAGACTGGGAAGAAAATTCATATAGAAGACAAAAAGCTGAGGTCCAAGGAGAAAAGTTTGGTCTTCTGGCATTGACAGAGCTTGTGAGCTCTCAAGTAAGGTTACAGAGAGGGAATGGTTTTGCCAAGAAAGAGGTTGGTGTGAATACATGTGAAGAAGCAGCTGCTGCTGATAGCTGTGATGGAAGGTCTCTACTGTCTGGGAACAAACAGAACAGTTTTCTTTATTACAAAGACAGCAATTTTCTGCCAGAAGGACCCCATGGCTCACAAGTCATGCTTGTTTACACATTCTTTAAAATCTGCTCTGATTTACTCTGTACACATAGGTATATACTCTGCATTTCACACTTCCTATCCTGTCCAGGTTGCAAAGCCTTTGGAATAACCCACCCAGACAGTCCTCTCCTAAATACGTTCTCTAAAGATTTATTTCTATTTTTTTTACTGGCTTTTTTCCTTTAAACTGAAAAAGAAGAATAAAAATAAAAGCCAATAATCTGTGGGAGGCTTTTATGAAATGCACTTCCAGAAGCCCTGCCGTGCTGGCTTAGCAGCTGGCTCATTTGAATTCCAGGTATGCACTACACAGGGGTTTTTTTGGAAATGCTGGCTTATCGAAAAAGCAATGCTCCCTTTGGATCATAAAGCTGGCTTTATGGTCTTTTTGAAGACCATGAAACTGGCTCAGTTAACACACATGAATTCCTGCCTAGTGTTGCAGTGTCCAGTTGCATTGGCACAGGCCAGGCTACACCATGGCACTTAAGGGCTTAAAGCTGCCATTCAGCTGGAAAGCCCATTTAAATAATTAACACACAAGTATGCATATTCCTGTGAATCACCATAAAAACAGCAAGAAAAACATTTTTATTTAAAATAAAATAATGTCTCCTCACCATGGTGTCATTTAACTACAACTGTCCAAACAAAGCAGAACATTTGGGATCCCATCCACTCCCCACAACGCAGGGGATTGCCACCACACCAGCACCTGACCCGCTGGTTTTCACAGAGACCAATCCACATTTCCCCAGAACAAACCTCCACTCTGAAGCAGGGAATGCACACTGCACTCCTCTGACACTGGAAACATTTTGTCTCTGGCCTGGTGCCCAGCCCCAGCACATGGATTGTTCCTGGTTATGACAACACACCAGGACTCGCCGCTCCCCACGCCCAAGGAGCAGCACACGCACGGCACAAGAGGAGCTCATGGCATGTGCTGCCTGTGTGACAGAAATATACTTGCAGAGGAAAGCTGCTCTGCTAAGGCAGACAGAATACTAGAGCTGGGCTGCCTGAGCTGCCTGAGCTCACTGTCTGGGAAAAAAAAAAAAAAAAAAAAAAAAGCAGTATCATGAAAATTCTTTTTCTCACCTAAAAAACCAAGGGAGGCAACATACACTGAATCCTATATATGAAGCCTGGTGCTCAACGTCACAGAACAGCATGACAGTAGAATCTGATCAGTTCATCCAGAAGTTTGCCAGCTCCTTATTTTGCCAATTAAGGTCTTGATCTTGTAATAATCTCAATTTTGAATAGATTTGTGCAGCCACGTGGAGCTCAGGGATGCAGCAGGTATTTTATCAAGTTTTTTTAAGCAACATTCTGCAGAAAATAAAGGCAGCCATTGGTACTGCCATTTGAAGAACGTGCAGGTTCAGGTGTTACAATGTTTCTGAAACAGTGAGGGCATTGATAATGAGCTCCAGTTGCGATGGGTATGTCTGATGGATAAGGGTACTCTTCTTGGATGTCTAAATATCCAGCTGATTCCTACACTGAACGTTATCAGAATTCCCAAATCCAATCAGTTTTAAAAATGTCTAACCTTATCACTTAAAATCCGTTTCAAGTGATACAGTTTTAAGTGTGCCTCCTACAACAAAACACAGCATGATGCTTGGTGTATTCACTCCAAACAGCAGTATTTTGCTGCTACAAAAGAAAAGAGTTTTATACCATCCCTCTGAATCACAGGCACAGAACAAGCAAGCAGAAGGAAAAATGGAAGTACAGAAATATTTTTTTCCTAAAAATGGGGGAAATGTCAGCCTACGTCTGATGGAGAGAGAGTGGCTATAAAAGCAGCTGAGACATTTTAAGTGGGGTCAGTGCAGAATCGCAGGGAGTTACACATTCTCATCCAGAGGATGGTAAGATCTATGGGAAGACTGGCTGAACACAACCTATGTCCTCCACTGCACGATAGTGGGCAAGCACACCTCACTCAGAGCACTTTGGAAATCTCCAGTGAATTCTTTGCTAAAACATCTACCCATTTTCCTGACACTTCCTTTACCTATTTCCTTGCAAATCCATTAAGTGGAAGGGGTCCACTGCCCTGACACCGTGAGGTACGTGCCCAAACACTGAGATCAGAAGTGGGTATTGAAAGAGTACAGAATGCTGAGATGGTAAAATTTTCAAAAATTGGAAACTGATTTAACCATTTGTTGCTCTTTTAGCACTTGTGGCCTTAACAAGCAGATGGCAGACAGCCTAAGACTTTTCAGTTTGCTTATTTAAATGAAGGTGAAGGCTGGTGTATCTCAGCTGAAGAGGCAGCAGCACTCCCAGTTTCAGTGAGCCCCCTTGCTTGTTTCCACGTTGGCACACTGAATAACTTTGTCCATGACTTCTGAGCTACCAAAAGCATCATGCAGGCGGGATTAGGGAGTAGCCATCTCCTGTCTCCAATTAAACTTTAAGCCATCTTCAGGGCAGCTGCAGTGGCAACTCCTGCTCTTGGTAGCATTACTTTTGGGCAAAAGGGAACTACTTCCCAGGAGCTGCTGGCACTGATCTTCTCTACTCACTGGAGAAGGGAGCTGAGAGGATTGGGATGCATTTGGAGAACATACTGCCTACAGCTCCAAAATTAATTGAGGGGGCTTGCACTGAAATCATTAGTGATGAAGTGTGAGTGAATGACAGCAAATTCTCAAAAGATTGGAACTACTTAACACCTAATATCATGCTCCACTTTTTTTTTTCAGAAAAAGAGAATAAAAACAATCCAGAGGGGAAAACGGATAACTAAATAAATAGGAACACAAATAGAGAAAATTTGTACAGATACATGACAATGAACTTTAGTGTCACTAATAGTCAATAATGAGGGAGAGGAAGGGAAAGACTGGAGTTACAATTTCTTATCCTCCATCCCCAATGCATTAAGGTCCAAAGTAATGCATGGCCTGAAATATTGATGACACAAAGGCTGAAAAGTGATGGGGCATCAGATACAAGAACAGTAAAATGACAACTTTAACATGAGCTATTACAAGGTGCTTTGGAGGTAAATTCAAAAGATCTTGCTGAAATAGAAGAAAGGGAGATGTTACACCAATGAAACATGGAGAATCAACTACACAAGTTATCAGAGAGAAAAATCAACCTCTCAGCACTGTAGGCACAGCTGATCTCTTGGACTATGTGAGGAATGCAGATGAGCAGCACAATGTTATCACTAAGCTAGTTAAAAGGCCACAAAAACAACAAAACCATGAGAACATTAGCAAGAATAAGATAATATAAAGGAGAAGTGGTAGGAAGCTGCAACAAAAGTACGTTTTACTGAAAGTAAATGAAGCCCAGTGAAGAGATGATGTGAAGAGTAACAAACAGGTGCTTCACTACCCTTAATTTTCAGCTACATTCACCAGTCTGAATTTTTTTTTATGGAATAGGGTATTGCAGAGTTTTCATGAAAAGACCAATTAAACAAACAAAAGATGATTTTTTCCTGGTTACAGTTTGAACTACTTTGAACTGCTGGGCAGCTGACAAAGTGATACGATGCAGGGAGGTCAGCAGGACTTCATCCCTACCCCTCCCTTTTCCAGAGGAAGGAGCAATTCTAACACACTCTAACGAGTGTGCTGGCTCAGCAGCATAGCAATGTCATTAACCAAATATGTCAGTCTTAAGCCCAGAGCAGATTATACCAAAATCCACAGGATCTCCAAAATCCAAATTATTAAGGCTTCTTTTCAAGTAATTAGGCCAATATGTTTTATGGATGCCCACCAAGAGGAGACATGAAGGATACCTAAAGGATTGATAAAATCCTTTGCTGCTGCTTTCCCTCTGATTTTCATGAAGGGCCAGTTCAGTGATACAAAATTCATGCACTTTTGTTTCTCCTATAAGAAAAGCACAATTACCAGCTATTGTAAAACAATCACATTCAGGATACACAGGTTACAAATGCAAATATAATGTGTTCTAAGATGAAAATGAGTTATAGTTCAAATAACACAGTTTTGAAAAAGAAACGTAAATTTAGAATATTTTAAAAAACCTGTGAAAGGAAGTATGCAGGCATTATTCTAAAGTAATACATCTCCCTTTAAGATGTAATAAAGTTTAATCCAATTGAAAGCTTACAAAATCAACTGATTTCTCACCTATCAAAAGATACAGAAATCTAGCTGTAATCTTCCAGTGTTTTAAGTAGATGCTTAAATTTTTCTTTGATTTTTCCTCATCAGGTTATTCATACTTCTGTGAAAACATACCTACTACACCATACTACATTCTCTGTTAAGAATTTACCTTATGCTGTTTTGCTCCATCACCAAGAGTTTCGAGAGTTTGCACCGCAGCGATTTGGGTCCTACTCTTCCCTGAAAAAGCACTGTGAAGAGCTCTCACTGTGGTCTCACAAAATGTATTATTAGCTTTCTGTGATGTACTTGGAAACAGACCTCAGTTGCCAGAGACACTTCTGCACAGTGATATGCATGCACACTCCAAAGACAAACAGCGAGCACAGGACATTTTTGTTCCTGCAACTGGCAGCTGGAGGATCCTGTTCTGCTTTAGCCTCCAAGTCACTTTAAACAGAGCACTCAGAAGACTGGGGAAGGAAGAACCAAAGCACAAGAATAAAACTTAATACTGCATACCTCAGAACCTTTTCTGTCTATTTCACATTCAGACATGTAAGAATACCTACTGCATTAAGATCCTAGTCAGGTAATTCTCCTACTCTCAGTATCTTATTAGGCCTTTTTTTTTTTACATTTTCTGATGTATCAGAATACATTTCATTTCTACAGCCCTTTTTCTTTCCTTTTTCTACTTATCAATACTGATTTTGTCTGCAGGATTTTCTTTTCTCTGTGCAAGTCTCAGAAGAAATAGCACCACACAAATAGTGGGCACATGGAAATTGCATGACAGCATTGCTATATGTATAATTAAAACTTAGATGAGGTTATACGAAATTTTCAACACATGAAAATTTTATGGCTAAGTTATTCAACCATAGCCATTTAACGAACTAGAAATGCAGCTGTCCTTCCCAAGGTGTATTAATGTTTGCCCCTTGAACACTTGAAGCCTCTTGAAATCACTATGCTTATATCAAAATTTATATTTAGCTCATAGAAACACACTGAGGATAAGCAGCTTGTGTAAATGATAGTTCAAGACAATCTTATGGCAAGTGCTCAGAATCTTGCTAAATTAATACCTGGTCTAGGGCACTGATTAGGGAAACACTAAAATAGGTATTAAAGTCTATCCTTACTCCCATTAGGCTTACTGCAAATGGTACCTCAAGCATGAGCATGGGCTGAAGGGGAAGTTTCCCCCAGACACCTTGACAGAAAGAGCCACTCACTTTTACCAGTTCGTAGGAGGGTGGAAGAAATCACCTATTATTCTTGAAGTCTTTTAAGAAACATGTGCAGACAGGCAAGACATATCAATCTTATAACTCTCATAACCCATCTCCAAAGTCATCATCTAAAACAGCCTAACATTGATTTTTAGACATTTTCAACCTTAAGGATGTTTCGACTTTTGCTACAGATCATAAACAACAATTTTGGCCATCAAGTTGCTATTCTGAAAACTTACTTTGGCAAGCAACATGCAATCCAGACATAAGTAAAAGAAAAAAGGGAGAAGATTCAAGCGCAATGAACTTTGTTTCTTATGAAAGAGAAAACAGTGCAACTATTTGATGCCTGCTCATTTATTATCTTCCCTAGCAAATAAAGCCAGCATACCAGAGTAAGTTTTTGAATGTACCTGTGGTTTTTTATAGTACAATATTTTCTTGTAGAAAAAGGTTTTGGATAGCAGATCAACACTTCTGCTCAGAATTGGCTTCAGCTCCACTGGTAATATGCACAAATTGCTTGCAACTGCTTTTTTGTTCAGTGTCACCTGCAAAAATGTTTGCAATTATAGCTCCATAACACATGTGGATACAACCTGCACAGAGAGGGATTTTACATGGCAAAGGAGTATATTTCTATGGTGTAATGGGACAAGAAGGAAGGTGCCTGCAAAGATGTGAATCAGTGCACTGATTTACACCAGGTACTGATTTGCACCAGCTGAGTCTCAGGATTTGTTTTTAATATATTGCCTGTAAATGCCCTCTCAAAGGCTAGAGGAAAGTCTGGAAAAGAAACAATGCTTCCTTATAATTATAGCCCATTTCTCATTCAGCAACTGAAATATGGCAGAAAGTAAACATTCTGATTCCAAAGAAAACCACAAAGCCATTGTTTTCCACTGAACCATGTCTTAATTTGTTTTCTTCTTCTGATAGCCAATTACTCCTCATGTTTTGCACTACCAGGCTGATGATAAGCCACACTCTTGCAATGCCAGCCCAGCCATGCTCAGGGTTTTGCTCAGAATTAGGAGGCTGGACAGGAACATCTTGCAGGCAGATGACACCTATGTGCATGAGGTTCTGTGACTAGCTGGCCTGAAATCCAGCCAACCCTCAAAACATAAAGATGGGGTTACACATTAATTTATTATTTCCTCTCCATCTCTTCCCTCCTGCTACCAGCTGGTAGTTCCCCTGGCAAGTGTCCATAATACACTGGTGGGTATTTTTATGACTTTAAACATGGATGAAGGGGAAGTTGCATGTCCCAGTTTCTAAAAGAAATGTTAACAGAGTGTGAGATACATATTTTTTTCTAAAGCCTCCTTTCCTAACACAGATAGGCAATACTCCTCTAGAAATTGTCTACTTTTTTACAAGATTGCTCTTTTTCAATCCCAGGCCGAGTTTGTTCGCCCAGTACCATATGGGTTTAATGGTATAAGGCAAAGAACAGCACAGACTGTAGGTACTCAGACATGGTGAGGATAGGAGCTCTTCATAAAAAGTAAATGCAAATTGTGCCCCGCTATATGGGGAAAAGTCTACTCATGCAGTGGTTAGTCTCATGCATAAAACAATATAGTGCAGTCAGAGAGCAAAAACTGAGCTGAAACTCTGTAAAAAGAAATTTTTAAAATCACCAGAATCCTTTACAAAGCATGAACACATAGAAGATATACTTTGTTTTTTAAAGTTCATTTTAAAGGTTAATTTTGCTCTTACTTGCCTAGTTTGGAATTACTTTCATTTGAAGTTTGGCTTAAGACGTAAGGCCCAGAGAGGAACCTTGTAAAAGTGGTATCAGTGCAAAACCTGCACACAACTACAGTAAAATACTGAATAAGTGCTAACAACTTCAAAGACAACACCCACAGGTAGGGAAGCCTGCTATTTATGTAAGTAATTTTCAGTGGTGCCAAAAAGAAGTGCAATATTTTGCATGTTGTTGTTATAAAGCAAAGGAGAGGTAGATGTATTAGCAGGATCACACTTCTCTCATTCTAGTCACATATTGTGTTACAGAAGATAGAACTTAGCAGTCATGTTTCTGCTTAATTAGTTTCAAAAACTCCCCTCATTTTCCTCATGAAGTCATTGGTGGGAAGCACATAGAACGATATGGGACGAAAACACAGACTATGCCCTCTAAGCAAGAGCTATTTATATTACAACAGATTCATCTAACCAAAGAATAGATGGCACCATAGACACCACACCCACACAAAATAAAATTTCAGCTCACGTTCAGCCTCACAATTACATCTATTCTATCAAAGATGAACAACCTGTGCTTCAGAGCTGAAGTATTTACCAAGTTAAAGAAAAACATATTTTAAATAATGGAAAAAAAAGACCAATAAATAAGCACATTTTCTTTGGGTCCATAAAAGGTCAGAAGAGGTATTATTTTCAGGCTTCAGAGGATGTCAGTGACATGAAGTAAACCTTCAGATACAGAACCACATGGAGAAAACTCTGCAGCTTCACAAACACCTGTTAACATCAGTCATGGAGGAAAACACTACTAGCCTGCACTACAAGGCACTTCATGCTTGTAGTCATATACATACATATATAAAATAATATTGCTAGCCTTTTAAATCTTCAATAACAGAAGCAACACTTCCATTCCCATTGAAATTAAAATGTCATTTTTCATGGCTATCTGAAATGACAAACTCTCTTGAGTCTTTGCTGCACAGCTCCATGCAGAAAGTTGGTGTTTCTGGTGTTGCCCTTTGGCACATCAGGCAGCTGGGCTCAACAAATGCATCATGTTCTCTTTTAATTACTTTTTAATAGTGTGCATTATGGTACCCAACAGAGCAATAGCATCCAATATCAGAGAGGAACCCTCAGCTTGTTCGATATGTGTGTCAGGAAAGACAGAAACTTCTGGCTGCAATTTCCCACTCCTGCTGTGACACACCACCTGCAGTGTGATGCTCTGTGGTGCACATGCTTCCCACAACCATGTTTGCAGAGAGAATGCCCATTTACAGACAAACTAGCATTTAAATGCCATTGTCCTGCCTGTGCAGAGAGCTACAAAATGCCAGGAGAACTCTTTGTACATTATTCTTGCAGTGAAATCTAATTTGCAGTGTAGTTGGCACCAAGGCTAAAGTTCAGGCAATACACAGATTATTCCCTTATCGGGAAGGCTTCACAGCCTGGGAGGAAAATTCACTTTGATGAATTGTGGCTCTCAGAAAGCTCACGTAAAAAGGAAAAGACAGAAATACCTTCCCACTTGAAAAAAAACAAAACAAAACCAAAACATCTCTGCAGAAGAAAAATTTAGCTAACACAAGAAATTTAACTCTGATCTGTTTTGAATCTCTTAAGAACAGCAAGTATAAAACCACTTATATAAAAATCTGAGCTGTAACCAAGTTGCTATCTCCAGTGTGGCATGCACAAGCATACTGCAGGCTGCTTAGTGTAATCAGCCTTAACACTCAACTAATTCATACTGATCATCACCAGATCCAAGGAGCTGTCAATATTCTGTGGTACAGGGCTAGCTTGAAGGCATTTGGTGCAGCTTGAACTTCTAGACATAATCAAATTTTATATTTACAATGGCACATTCTCCTTGATCTGAAACCCTCAAAGTTTGCACATAGAGATATGCAAGCTAACAAATGATCAACAGGAATAAACTACTGATAAAGATCTTAGCTACTCCTTATCAGAAGCCAAATGATATTTTCCAGTTTTGGGTAGTTTTATTTTGATTCAACAGATTGCCTCACATATTTTTCCTATTCTCATGGTTTTACTGCTCAATGTGCACTTGATCAAAGTTTCAGCCTGTCTTGTGCACATATTACAAGACTAAATAGGAATGCTAAGATTGCCACTTCATGTGTCTTCAGTCCATCAGACTTAGCACCTTGCAACAAAAACCCAAGCTGCTTGTCTCAGAGAATGGCAAAGCAAAAGGTTTGCTGGAAATGATGATGACAGGTCATTAGTTTAACACTTGGAGGCAAGAGGCTTGTTAGCTCTTACAGGCTGTAATTACAAAAACCAGCGACAGAGCAAGAGGAAATGGCCTCAAGCTGCACCTGGGGAGGTTCAGGCTGAACATCAGGAAGAATTTCTTCACTGAGGTGGCTGTCAAGCATTGCAACTGGCTATCCAGGGAGGTGGTGGAGTTACCTTCCCTGGAAGGGTTCAGGAAATGACTGGGCGTGGCATTTAGTGTTATCGTTTGGTTGACAAGATGGTATTCAGTCAAATGTTGGACTCGACCTTTTATGAAGGATTTTATTACTTAATTTTATGATACTAAACTTTCCTCTTTTATTTTCTGTGATGCATTTCTATCCAGAAAGTAACTCCAGTTTCAATATGCAGGAAAATGCGGGAGCAAAGATGTAATAAGATACTGATTAAACCGAAACACCTCTGCATTAAGGCACTTTATACAATCTTAAACCTCTTTAAAAAAGCAACCTACTTATAGGTGTGATTCCCATTTCATTTGGTAGGCACAGTTTTTTTAAAAGAACTTATCAACACTTTTAGGTTTAGGCAGAAAAAAGGAACTCATTTTGTCAGATTCAAAGTGTGACAATAACAACTTGCAGCTGCTTATTCATCAGCATCTGTAAGTGCTGGTCTGATTCTGAGAACAGATCATGTATAAACCCTTGCTATTATACTGGGGGCCGTGGTTGTAATAGAACCTGAGTATGCTTATTAAAAACAGCTGCTGTAACAGAAATAGTGAATCAGTGCATATTACCATTTAAACACCCACAAATTGAGTCAATAGAAGTCAGGAGAGACAAGCTTAAAGAAAAGTCCTTAAACAAACCTGAAAGTTCTACCACTGTTCTTAAACTGCTGTAAACAATCACTTAATTAAGCTGTTATGAAACATAAATAAACATCATTCATAATGAGGAAGAAACATACTCATTTGTGTGTTGCATCTGTTTTTGCGATGTAGATACATGAAGAAAGCCAGCAGTAGAGATACACAAAAACATTTAGAGAATCTCTCTGACTTCAACTTGATAATCACTAAAACAATGTACATGAAATGTATTTTCACTTCATTTACATAATAATGGGGACTAAACAATAGGATATCAATCAGCCATTTAATATTTTTAAACTGTTATTCATGTTAAATTTTATTCACTTTTCTTGGCTACTATTTCTTACATTTTTCCACTTTCCTGTTATAATGTAACCGATTTCCCAAAAGCTGCAACCTGGCTCCTTACACACTAAGGACACGTAGCTGTGACTAAAAACAACAGCAACAGATATGACACAGATTCATATTCCTTTCTGTGGCCTGTGTACAAGGTGTGATCAAAAGGATTGCTGAATTAGCACAAAGGTGGCCTGCACCTTCCACCATTTGCAGGAGACAGCCCTCTGCTCTAAGGTCCAACCTGTGCATCTGGTGGATGTTGAAAACATGAACTGTGGGAACTCTTTCTGGAAAAGTCTTTTATTGGCTGATCTGTTTCTTTCACAGATGATGTATAAGTGCTCAATGTATGGGAGTAAATCATATTGTTATCTGGTAAAACAACCTGATTAATTTTGTGCTTCAGTGCTATTAACTACCATACTATATATGATTCACTGGAGAATTAATGAATTTAATCCCTCTGTTCAAATACAAAACCAAACAAGAATAATCCTTTGGTTTATAACTTTTAAATAGATAACTTAAAGCCTTAATGATGCTTAGAGTACATTAGGAAGGCACCCACTGAAACTATTTAGCTAATGGTAACTAGACACTTCCATTAGAAAGCCTAATTAATTGGGAATTAAAATTAACTCTGATTTGCGATGGACCATAAAACTATCCAGACCAAAATTTTATCTATTTATTTGATGGTTTGCAAAAGATCAAATTAAAGAAAGCGTATCAATAAGTTATCCCTTGTTATTTCAACACTGTTCTCAGTATTTGCAACTGCAGTTTTGAAACAAAATTTTTAAACATTGGCAGTCCTCAAAACTCATCCTAGGTTGCATTTATCTTGGCATTTTAACACACAAATAGTTGTGAGGATAGAGAAAATAATAGAAGTATACAAAAGGCTTACAAAAGGCTTACAAAAGGCATACAAAAATAGATTTATATGATATACCTATCACTATCACTTTTTGCACTATATCTCACAGTCTCATATGATAAATTGCAAAAAAGGCCCTGCTAAAGGCAACAGCTGATTTCTGCTGTCACAAGTGCCCTTAATTTTAGCAGTAAAAACAGTCAGTAAGATTTTACTGCAATAGATGAGATGAAATCCCAAAGAGGAATTTATTCTTTCAAAATTTCGTGTTCTATAAATGAGGAGAAAATTTCAGATTAATAAATGAAAAGCATAATATGTTCAAAAAGCAAAATCCGGAAACCGGCGCAGAAGTTGCGAGCTTAAAATACTCAAGCTGGCAAACAAACAAAGCAATGAGACACGTCACAGGAACTGCTCACAACTGCTGCTCCCAGTCTATGCTGCAGCACAGCTATTCATTCACAGCACAGAATTTTCAGGGTATTAGCCAACAGGGCAGAATAACAAAATATTCTACAGAAAATGAGTTATATTTATAAAACAATCAAGTAAGGTCTTGTTTCAGAGAGATATTTTTTATGAGTCATTTTTAAAAGCATTTGCTAAATTCCCTGATGTCCCAACAAAAGAGATCTAGAACAAGCAAGTCTGAGTAAAGTGAAGAATGTAAATTTTTTAAACATATTATGAAAGACTTTCTTTCTCTCCCCATGGACCAAGAAAGAATACCAAATAAATACTCTGCGTTTGAAATAGATGATTACTTACAAAACAACCTTTGAAAGCAAGGGTATGCTCATGTTTCCCTTCTAAATGTGTGGTCATAAGCAATCCAGAGATGGACAGATTAAGGTAAGACACTGCTTCTACAATAGGATGTAGGATGGTCACCCAGCAGTAGCAGGACCCACTCTGGCTCATCTGGGTGAGCAGTGGCTTCCCTGAACAAACCCACTCCACAACAGCACAGCTCCCACGAGGCATCAGAGTAGATACAAACCTTTATTGGGAGTCAAGAAAAGTTGTACCTGAACCTTTTGCAAGGGAACTGCCAAACCCTGAGCACTATGGAAGAAAGAGCAAATGCAAAAAAAATCCCAAGCAAACAAAACCCAAACCCCACAACCCTGGATAGAAAAGTGTGTAAATTATGATTATGTTTGAGACAAATCACCTTTTCTTTCACTCCCAATGTAGATGTGTCATCAGTGCCTTTGAGCGACCCACATGAAGGCCCTAACCAGGCTCCAGTAGTAAAGGACCCTTGCTGAACCTGAGTATAAGCATGATTTCAGATTTCCCATTCAGTTTCTCACCTCACTTCCTATCTGACTTTTCCTTTAAATATCTGTATAACAAAAAAAAAACCCCAAACCTTGGCATTACAATATCAGTAGAATATTAATAAGGCCATGCAGAGTTGTCCTCTGCAAAGTGAGCATGACAAACTGGCTTGATTTCCACTGCCTTACATTTGGAAAGCTTTTCCCCAATTGCATAAACCACTCTGTTTTTAAAAAAATTCTAGGTGAAAAAAAATTAGAAACAGAACTTTTTACACAAAATATATCAAGTAAATTGTATCTAGCTTGTGGACTGGATTCCGATGCTTGGCTCTATCAGTACTTTAATTCCTAACACAAAAAAAATATGTGAACATTTATCTTTGTTGTCTTACTTCAGCAATAAAGAACTCACCAGAAATATTCTTTCAAGTTGATCTTGAATGTCTTTCATTCCTGGAAAAGCAGCGACCCCTTGAATCATTTCTACAAAGATACAACCCACTCCCCTACAGAAGGAAAAAAATAAAAGCAATGTTAGAAAGATTTCTTACAGACCAAAAAAACAACAAAAATGCTTTTGTACTCTTTACCAGCATTTAATTTAATTTTTTTTCTTAATTGATCCCAGGTAGAAGGACAGGCATGTGCATTTGCTAAAATCAGTGTATACAAATGAACACTTCTCAGGTGTTTGAAGATGAGTGTAGAGGTAGCGAGAATATGGCTGGTAGGTGTGGAGACCAATAAAGGCACAGCTGCAGATTTCTGTGTTAGTGCTTCCCAAGCAGAACTCAGGGGCTGTGGGAATGGCAGTGAGAGAGCATCCCTGGGAGAAGCTGCATGGGGACAGAATGACAGCACAGAAGCACACTGGCAGGGCTTAACATGGGAGGAGAATCTGGGAAAAGGTGAGTAAAAAGGAAAAGGGCACGTGGCTGCTCACAGTCACTGAACTAAGCTACTGTCCAAATGCTGGTAACTTTTAGGCACTTGCTTGGACTTTCTTCTCCCCTCTTCCAGAATAAATGAAAGAAGCTCAATGCCCATAGCTGCTGACCCCACTCCCCAGAAGCTCTGGCTGAGAGGTCCTGCAATGGGCTGAGAAGCCACGGGCTCCCTGCTCTCCCCGCTGTGACAGCCACCTCCTTTAGAACTCCCAACCTTAGTTTCCCACAAAACATACTTCACATGAGTCCCCCTCATCCACTGAGTTAAGCCAATGGCAAAAGCACTGGGAAATCAGACTGTAAAAATATCTGAGGCACACCAACTACAGCACAAATAATGGATTCTCAAAGGTCGAGGAAAGCTTCTGTGACTCTATCTCAGATTCCACATAACTTGTAAACTTCCTGCATCTCAAAAGGAAAGCAAATTACAAACTTGGACTGGTATCTTTTCTGGATGAAAACAGCTCAAGTGTTGCTTGTTCCCTCAGCAAAAATAATTTTAAGAGAAAACATCCCTCTTGGCTATCAATAGGATGCAGAATTTGATTATATACTTCAACTTCTTCAATTAAATTTTTCTGCATACATTTTTCTATAACCGTCATATGCAAACACCCACATATCGCTTACAACCATGTCTGTGTAAGCAACCACACAAAAACGCTCTTCAATCGAAGTAATAACATGTTCAATCCCCCAAAACATATCTCAAAATGAACTAAGAATTTCAGCACTAACTACAGTACCACCTCCCCCTAAAACTGAGTTTTGTTTCTGTGTCAGAAAATCCCAGCAATAACCTCTCATTTAACTTTATTTTTAGAAATATATTATTTGGAATGTAGTAATTACATACTTTTTCATTACTTATGCATCATGATGATGCATTCAGAAAGCAGCATTTAATTTTAGGATATGTGTGCATATACTGGCGACAAAGCGGCTCTAGAATAAAACAACTTAATGAACACAGGTTGCACATTTTCATTAAGACTGGAGCTGAGTACTCATAGATAGCACTTACCTAAAAGTATCAGTAAATAACCTGTGCTTTACTCATCTCTCAGGCTTTGACAAATACCCAATAATGAAACAATTTAACATTCCAGGACAATGAGGGTTGATAGCCAAATTTTTTGAAGAAGATAATTAAATACACATCACCATTTTCTAATTCTACAACCCAAAGCACAGCGATATTAAGTAAAGCTTCTCATTGGCATAGAAAAGTGGAAGAAAACTTTGGAAAGCACAGCTGTGGTCAAATTTTAGAATAAATCAGGTGTTTATAAAAGAGAGGTTAAAATTTATGTTCCATATGCTTCTGCTAGCTACCAAATGAACTGAATTGATTAAACTGCCATTCATCATTTAGTCTGGTTAGTGCTTCATTAGGCACAGATAGGCACAATATATCTTAGTCAAATACTTATAAACAGTACCAGCATCTCAGGCAAGGATAAATTCAAGATTTCAGGAGCCATTTATTCAAGATGAGCAATAAAACAATGGAACTTGGACTAAAGAAAAGAGGATTGCAGTTCTATTCTTGCAAGCAGAAAACAGGCATGATATTAAACCAGCATATCATTTGAGAGCACATACAAATCTGCAGAGAATCTTCATCTAGCTGTTTAAACTGAAATGCTTTAAGGGCACCAGGAAGATTTTGCCAAATTTTGTGTTACTTTAGATTATTTTTAAATTTGTCCACTTTTAGCGGTTCTGACACGAGTATGAGCAAAAAAATCAAGTAAGAATGGGAGACAACACTGAAGGAAAATTTCCTGCTTGGAAAGAAGAATCATTTTATATCTCTTGGACTCTTGTACAGCCTAGGATTCCATTTAGTCACAAGCTGAAATAAAGGAGTACTGGCGTTAAATAAACACCTAATACAAAAATCAAAAGGGTATGATAATCACTGGGGAGAGAAATACAAGCAACCTTCAAGATTTGAGCTGGAAGACTGCTGTTCCCTTCAGCCCACTTGACAATTAAGCTTATTATTGGTTTCAAAGGTTATGGTAATCAGCGCATTGCTGAGTAAGTCAATAGAAAGAGAAGTTTAAATAAATACTAGAAAATAGGGAGAATAGTAAAACAGAAAAGGTATGACATTGAACTAGGAAATGGATAGGAAATACCCTGAAAGCCATAATAGCACATTCAAGAGGGCTGGATGGTATTTTAGATGTCACAGTGGTATCAGTGAATCTTAGGATCACAGTAAGTAGAAACTTGAGTCTGTCATAGGATCCTTGCACTGCAAACTGTAACTGCAAACGAGAAAAGAAATAAAGCCTCTACAAGGCCTTGAAATTTTGTCTTGTTTTTGTAAACCTAACAAACTTTTAAACAGTTTAGAGATGTTTTTGAACAAAGCAAAAACTATTTTTATGCCAGGAGAACTGGGTTTTGAAGAAAAATAAGAAAATTATGTCATTCTTGGCTACAAGAAAACTCAAGGGACAGGGACAATGTGATGACTCTGTATTTAAAATTATGCAAAATAAAGGACAGGGAAGAACTGATCAGGATTTTAATGGTTCCCAGAATGGTAGGTAGATCCAAAATAGTACAACTAGAAACAGCAGAATGCCTTTAGGAAACAGAAATTTTAGGGTGAGTGTTAGAGAAATACAATTAATAATAGTGCTGTACCCCAGCCTCCCAATCGACTTGAAGAACAGTTACAGTCATGTAAAACTAGACAAGGTGAAATACTTAAGAATGTTCTTCAGGAAATAGACTTGCATTTACAGTAGAGTGGATAAGATGATCTCACACATCACTCTCGTCTCCAGTTTCTATGATGCAAAGACTACATCTTAAAATATGAAATAGAGGTTTTAATGTGCATGCATGTCCAAGGGTATGTTACTTAGGTACATTTGTCCATGCCCAGCATACAATGGTGTTTTCAGAAAACACTTAAAAATAATTTCTGACAAAATAATATTACCTTAACAAATTTCAGTGTATTCAGTTCAGATTTTCCTACTCTCTTTATAGGACTTCTGAGTCTGGATAAATAAGCCAAATGCTACAATATTGTTCAGAGATCTTTCCAATGCAATGGTATAGGATAAACTTGCAAAGTACAAGTGACAGCCATTTGATGCTGAAATGGGTGGTTTTCTCTCTGATGACAAAAACCATGACTAAGCCTATTGATATATTGATGAGACCATACGTGGCCATGCCATCTAATATTGCTCTACTATTGTCCTGCTTAATTTCCTGGGACTCTGGCTGTTACACAGAGCAAGAGTTACTAGCACAACTGAATGGCTTCTCTTGCATTTGAATTGACATAGTAAATGAGCCTGTAAAAATGAACACCTCGGGAACATTTTTTTTTTTTTTTTAATGCACAGCTTTTATAATTCAGAAGGGTATTCCCTTAAAATTAACTTGCTTACTGATGGATTGGTTTTATATGTTTGGCTTAGGGATTCACATCCTGTCTCTGTGTAACAAAGGTCCTTATTGCCATAAGAATCTCCATCATATCTGTACTTGAATACTGTTTAAAAAAAAAAGCATAACAGCTTTGGTAAGACATAATATATAAAAGATTATAACAGATTATTCCTTCAGTTAATATTATGATTTTTCTTGATGTAGTCATAAAAGAGACCAGAAACACACTCCAGAATGAGGAGCTGTTTCCAACCCAACTTTTAGTTTATACTTAAATCAAGAATATAGAAACGGTATGTTTTGAACTGTTGAATATTCTGCCTTGAACAGATCTGCTTTGTAGCAGGCTCAGTGCAGGTCATTAATATTCAGCATGGCCTTCACAGTGAAAACCTTTGCTGGGTCTTCACATAATATTTCTATCTGGTCATTTAGCCTGTTTTCTGTGTGCAGGGTTTGGCTTCAGAGGGGGAAGGCATTTTATGACAACAAGTAATTGCTTTCAGCAATCCCCCTGGTGAGATTTCTGAAACTCAAAGGAACAACAAGAGTTTTCATTTGGGTTTCCCAAACCACACACCGTTTGTAATATTAAATATATCAGAATTAAAGAACAGACAAACAAACAAACAGAAACACACAAAAAAAAAAAACCCACACACATTCCTCTTCAAAATTCCTCTGCTTTATTTTTTTATGGTTTTGTCACCAAGATGTAATACTGGAACATATTCCATAAAATCCTAGTAATATGCATGTTGTAAGGGCACCGATATTTTTATCTTGTCTGATTTATTCAGGGAAAAAAGGTTCATGTTCCTTTATCATCCTGCTTATAAACACAACTATGAAAACAAATTTTGGGGGAAAGGAATGTAAAGCAAAGGACGTTTTTCTCCTTAGCTGACAAAAATCTGAATTATTTCTAAAGGGGCAGACTGCCAGAATACCCACAAATGCTGAAGTTGGTTGGAATTTGTCTTTCGTGACCACTACCCTTTGATATATAAGAAATAACATCTGATGGATGTTACAGTCTGATAAAAACACTGTGGCAATAAAGCAAACAGATTGTAGTTCTCATGTGAGAAGTAATGAGTGAATCAAAATTTCCCTTTCATGATGACAAAAACCATTAAAATTTGTGCAGGAAGCATATGCAGTGAATGAAAACTAATTTACTTGAGAGCATGATAGATTAAGGTTTTTCTTTACAGTCAGACTTGAAGTAATTGTAATTACAAGACAATAGAGTGGTCATGTTTTTGCCTGTGTCACTGAATACCTAGAAATAAAAACTCCAGATTTTTTTCCTCTGTAGCAAAGTTGAGTTTCTATATTAAGATATACTAAATTCATGAAGGAATAATATCTACCTGATCCCTTTAAATGGGATTCTTTCTATTGGACTCACTTGTTCTCTAAAAGCAGAGTCAAAATAAGCTCAAGACAGTACTCCTCAAACTTGAGCAACATTTTGCCAGGAGAGGTTTTCTTGTTGAACATGTTCTTCCTGGTTTTCTTTTCTGCATCCAGATACCTTTATAAGGTACTTTCCTTACACACATGAAATTTATTTCTTGCAATGAAAAAGTAACAGGAAATCTGATGTTCTAAATGGATAAAAGTAGTTTTCAGATAGGAACTGAAATGCCCTTCCCATAACTACAGACCCCGACAGTTCCTCACTTCCTCACACATAGCATTGCTGTGAATCTGAGTCTACAGAATTTTCCAATCAAAAACTTATTCAGCTGATAAAGCTTTTGAAGAACTCACTGACAGCAAGAAAAATTTAATTAAAAATACCTTTATAGTTACTGCACTGTCACTTTAATACCCTAATCCTACACATTAGCATTTCTTTGGAGTGGAAGTCATAATCCTGAGGAACATCAAGGGCAAAAGAGCTAATTTCCCCTACACTGTTTTCTCTCTCAGGTCCCAAGAAGTATTTCTTCAGGGCATACTGGAACTACAGCTCTCACATTTCTCTCACCACAAACTGTTTTACAGGAGAATCAGGATAAAGATGCCTTTGTAATGTCCCCTGTGTAAAAATGGTAATTTGGTGTACTTGTGTCTAAGACAAAATCTATTTTTATGTAATAAATGTCCTAATTACAGTTGCAGATCTTCATTGGCCAAATATTCATGAAAACATGTTTGGAATTACAGTGAGCACTCAAATCCACACTCATAGCAGGCTATGTGTGCAATGTGGTGTGTTCCTGAAAAATACCATTTATTTTTCTAAAAATAGGATAGAAAAACTCCGTATGAAGAGATTTCCCAAAATTAAGCTAAGATTTGAAATCATGTATAACAACCCAGATGTAACAAAGTTATTTAAGAAGCAATTTTGTAACATTTTACTGACCTAGCTTTAATTTATTTCTTTTGCAGTACTAAACATAGCTGATGCTAGTTAATAAAAGTGAATTTAAAATATATCCCAGCCCATAACTACTTAGGTTACCTGAACTGTGACTAAGAGTGTATTTTTTTAAAAAAACAAAACAACAGGATATGCAAAAAAATTTCCAGCTGTTAGCAAACACAGTTTAAAGCCAGCTGCCCTTCAAAATAAAATATCCCTAGTGACTTCTTGATGCAAGCAGCCCAGATGTAGCAGCAGCACATGCATTACCAGAATCAAATGGCCTTAATAGCCTATTTAGACTGCTTCATTTACTAATGTTATACTCCTCCTGTAAGGAACAAATAGATTAGGTTAATTTGGGGATTTTTCCTTATGTTTCTGTGTTACTTATATATGGGTTTTAGTAATCCATAAACCCTTTATTTGTTGAAGCCTATTTTCCCTGCACTGATTTTTAAAGGACTGTAAAATTCAAGGATTAGGACAAGTTACACCAGAGGCAATGCAAAACCATTTTCCTAGCTACTAGTAAGTCCTCATCAAGAAGGGGGTGGGGGGAAGCTATATCAAAGGTTATCACAACTCTTTGATGCAGTCATGGGTTGTATAATACATTCACGTAATGCTGCTGTATCAAACACTGTCAGCAGTAAATCACAAAGCCCAACACACTGATTTCCATCACCAGCCTGACACCACTATTGCATGTACGTCTTCATTAATGTTATTTTATTGCCAGTGGCTATTTTAAAAAGAATGCAGGAGAATGTAACATTGCACGTGGATCATTAGCTTTTAGTTACTATTCTAATTCTCTGCACCAGCAAATGAAGTGTAAAAATAGCCTGCAGCCTCTGCCACCTGCTTCCCAGCCACTGTCCAGTGGTTAATATTTGGACTCTTTTTTCATACAGCTGGTCTTCTACTCAGTGGGAGCCTCACTTTCTGTTCCTGGGGAACCACCATGAAATGTCATTTATCACGGCTATAGAAAAAGCCCTGGGACTTTATTTTTTTCCTTTTCTGAAAATAGAGGAAACAGCTGTGCTTTCTACCTTAACATTATTTAAATATTTAGTGAAGTGGCTGCCTAGTTTTGTCATCATGTAGATCATCAATAATGACACAGGAGAGCACACACTATCTGCCATAAGGACATAATGCCAGTAATTGCATAAAAATGCTAATGCTAGAAACACACTTTTGATAACAAATTACCAAATTATCTTGGAATCTGATGGTAGACAGGTTTCTCCATGTCTCCCTTCCTCCCACTCTGGGAAGCCACTAAATGGCTTTAACGCAATTAGGGCTCAGCTCTGTCCAACCACTGTGTAAGCAGAGCCCCGAGCCTGCCAGTGCTCCAGCAGAGCTCACTGTTGGATGTGCCAAGTAAGCACAAGTGACCCTGACACGCAGCTACGCCTCTCGCAGTCACACTGCAGCTGCTGGCTCACATAACCCTCCAAAGCACAGAAGTAAAAACCTAAAGCTCTTCCATCACACACAGTACACATTTGCTCTCATCGGATTTCTGATGTGGCAGAGGCTGAGCCTCTGCACAAAATGCTGCCATTGAAAGAAACTGTATTACCAGCTCCCTTTTTCCTAAGCTCTTCAAAGTTCTTCAGTTTCATAGTTTTTTTCATTTTTCTTCAGAGAAGAAAAAATATTGCAAAGGCTACAAATTGACTACAGGAGGAATATGACATTGTTTTTCATTTCAAAACAGAACATACCACCTCTGTCCCCGAGCACCTGGATTTTTTTTGTAGGCCTATATGAAATGCTCTGTGCAAGAGAACATCATTTATTTATATCATTGAAGATACAACTATTGGGTTCTTCCCCAAAACTCTTGTGTCATTTTTGTTAGGAAACAAAATAATGACCTGGATTGCTGAAGTAGCATTTTAAGTCCTTCCTTGATCTTCCCTGCTGCCCATGTAAACATATGGTTATGAGGGATGTGCTCAGTCTTCAGGTATAGTAAATTTAAAATGCTTTTAATTAGCTACATGACTTAATCTTTATTACAGGAACACCACATATTTTGACTGGACCTTCTAATAGCTCTTTTACTAAAATCATTATTGGGAGGAATGTTAAAAGATCTATTTTTGACAAGCTATTGAACTTTGGAGTGAACCATTTTTTTTGTGGAAAAATTTTCAGCAATAATAAAAAACATGTTAAAATCCTTTGTTCAGTTTCACAGTGCAGTGTTTTCTAAATTGGGAAAAATTACAAAAACAAATTTCCAATGTTGCTTTTAACTAAAAAAAAAAAAAAAAAAAAGCATTTTAAAGTGCTTTTTTTGAGCAGTTGGCCCTATTAAAGCATTAAAATTTTTCTTTAGCTGTTTCCATATATTCTCTTTGTAATTTACAAGTTGACTCATGTACGTGCAGACATACACAAATACATGTGACTCAAGAACTGAACAAATGTAGAGGCAACTGTGAGAAGATGAGCAGAAAGGACAATTTATCTCTCCCAGCTATTTGCATCCTCTGAGTCAGTTGTTCTGCATGACCCCAAGCAAACTGAGTTTCTTGCTGAGGGTGTCTGAGGTATTGCTTGGCACAGAGGTGATTGTAAAACAACATCAGGAGCAGATGGGCTGCAGAGATTGCATGCAACCTGTGAAGACACCTGGTTGAACCTGGTATTTAGGAAAACAGGACAGTTTTAGGATAGATGAGAAACTTACATGCAGGAGGAAATTATTTTAGATCTGTGAAGTGGAGAATGGTCTGAGGAAAACCAGACAGTTGATGTGGAAGATGCTGCCTCTGCCTCTCTGGCACTCTAGTGATATCACACTGTTCACATCTGGAGTTTTTCCACTCTCCCTTTCTTGCCTCTTGGTTCGCCTTCCCTCAGAGCTCAGGGAACTGCAGCAGCCAGGGCCCAGTTATACCAACCACTCACTTCAGTATTAGATATTCTAGTATTTCTACTCCATAATCCCTTCACATGAAATAATCCTGTGACTTCTAAATCATGCCCCCAGGAGTCAGGATTTTCAGGAAAACCTGTTTTCATCCCATAAGCTCTGATTTCAAATACAGGACTAAACACAACCTACCATGCTTAGTTCCCTTTCCCAGCAAAGAAATATTCCTGATAATATTATTGTTCCAATAATTATCACAGGTCTTCAGTTGCAATATTACACTGCAAGATCACTGTAACACAGTATCACACACCATAAGGTGCTTTTAACCTTATCCTACAGTTACCCCTAGATTTTAATATAATCATAATTCTAACTTTGGGTTGCCTGTATTAAAGATACTCCAGTGAACTGCAAAAAAATTACTGTCTGTTTCTGAAAATTCCTCAGTATAATTTTTTCTCATATGAGTGAATTGTAAAGGTTTAAAAAGTTGAATATGCATTAAAAAGAAAAAAAAACAAACCAATCAACCAATCAACCAACTGAAAAAAAAACCTCAAAGCAAACAACCAAATAAACAAAAGAAAATCCAAATATATTCCAGAGCATAGGACTTCCTTTGTAAGGAAGAGAATTTTTTTCCTTTATTCAGAATTTGTACAGATTACAGAGATCCTCAAAACCTACAGAACAAACAAAGAACCTCCAGCTTGGTTTTCATCAGTCAAAAAACCAAATACCTTCCTTGCTCCTTATTCAACACAGCACTAAATGATGTCAGAGCAAGGTGATATATGTTGTACAAATCAAACTACTCTTCTAAACCTGCAAGTCTAAATAAAATCTGTAGGTTTGAAAGAAAATTATTCAATTATATTTACTGTTATCATGTACAGGAGATTAAGAACTGAGGTTTTATGCTCACAACCAGAGAATTCTGGTTTCCTCCTTGCTACAAGTGGGCATGGTTTCTGAAAGTCTATCTTTTGCAAAACAAGTGTCATATCATATGAAAGGACCACACTAAGACCACAAAAGTCAAGCAATATCTCAGTCTCTTGCAAAGCATCGATGGGTGCTGTGTCAGCTGCCAGCCAGTGGGGTGGCAGGAGGGGATTACTCTGGGGAGGTACTGCAGGAACCACACGTATCACTACACACATGTTTTTTAACCTGTACCAATAATCTCACTACAGATTTGGTTTACATGTCTAAAAAAAAACAAGAGCTAAAGCACCTACAAAATCTCGTCATCTACGCTTACCACATGTCAAGGCAGGTGGAATATTCTGTTGATCCCAGAAGGACATCTGGAGGCCTGTACCATAGGGTTACCACTTCGTTGGAATATGTATGACTAGGAACTGATTTAGCTCTGGCAAGACCTGTGGGGTAAACACAAATATATTAGTGTAAACAAAGTGAAGGAACAGTTTGCTGTACAGTTACAATCCAAAAAGACACATGAGCACGTATCCTGTAATGGGACAGCAGGTTGCAAATGTATTTTTCTTCTAGAACCAGAGTATGTTACTTAATGGTAGCATCTATCATTAGGTACCTGGCTAAACAGAGTTGTAAATACTATGAAGGGATAATAAAATATGCTTTTCACAATGACAACCACAAGCCCAGGAGAGATGCAAAGATATACTGTGGTATACCTAAATAAAAGACAAATAAACAAAGATTTTCATTGCTCATCCTTAGGCATCAATATTCTTCCATTTCAGTGTTATTTACAAAAAGAAACTGAAAAGGAAACTGCCAGGAAAATGATGCCACAGGTGAGATTTGGCTTTTTAGGGAAGTCTAAGGAAACTTTCCACAGCTTACACTGCAAAGCTGAGCCTGCTTATTCAAGTTTACATTTGAAAGCTGTAGACACACACGTTACCATTCAAATAAATATTAATATTGCAGTAATACAGCAAAAAATGGTATGTGAAAAATTCCTCTCTCTCAAGAATTGTGTATTGGCAGTGCTCCAATTTCAGAAATCATTTCAGTGAAATCTGTGGCCTACTAAAGATATAATATTTACAATATTGTCTTTTAAGCTTGTCAGTCATTTAAAATAACTCACATTACAACACAATCTATGTAGAGAACATCATATGCTAAACCCAGAAGCCTACAAGTGTGTTTCTCCTATAGAGGACTCTCTCCTCCAGAAAATGGAAAAAGATCTTCAGGGCTAAGATGACTATTCTTACCATGGGCCTGCAAATGCTTCTTCCAAATTATCTGATCCTAGCTACTACCCTGAGCACATCCACTCCCTTGCTGGGAACACTGGACATGCACAAGTAATGGAAATCAGGAGAAAGCAGCACTGGGTGCTTTTTTCTGTCTTCCTGAACTACAGATTTTCCTTTCAGAAAGCAAACCGAATTACTATAACAGAAGGTCATGTTTTACACCTTATAGAAACAAAGAAGCAACTCCATACACTCAGAAGGAAATAAGCAACATGAGAATTCCCAAAAGAGTGCAGATGAGAGTCCTTTGCCCCTTTATTCTTAATACACTGGAAAAGCTATTTAAGAACATTTACTCTCAGTGAATATATCTCCATAGCAATGATGGCCAATCCTGCCAGCAGATTGCATTATCAGTTGATTATAGTAATTACACCAGTGTAGGGGAATAATTTGAATTGTATGCCACAATTTCTTCTTTTAAAAGTTACGTTTGAAACATGAATATCTATCTCTTAAGTTTTCAGACCTCCATTTCTTTAAGGTTTGTGCACCTCTCCATCAGCTTGATGTACAATCTGGCTTACAAAGACAACCCAGGGTTGGTCAGATACAGCCCCAAAGAGACCAGAGGACAGGTCACATTGTGTGTTTCAGTGTCCCTGCCTCCAGAATAATGTTTTGCTTCTAGGAAACCAGAAACCACCAAATGCTTTAAGTGGTGAGCAGTTTTATTCCTGGCACACAGGACCATTAACAAGCCTGAGTTTCTGTGCATCTATATTCCATATGACTAAATTGAAACAGCATTCCCTGAGTTTGTGGATATGGACCTACTACTATTAAGCAATATAAAAATTATGAAAGGATTTGAGAAGTCTGGATGGTGAATGACTCCATCTTTTTTTTGCCTGTCTGAGCTTTCCTCATTAGTCTTGTCTGAAGGAGATGGAATTTGGTTGCAAATTCTAATCTTCTACCAAGCTTTCATAGGAGAAGAGGCAAAACCAAGCAGGGAAAAGGCTTCTTGAAGAAGCCAGCAACATCATGTATTCTGGGGAAAGCTGTCATAAAGCTTTAGAGCTTGTGGGATGACAAACTCAGATCTCCATAACACAAAGCCATTGATCCACACGTTCCAGAAATCTCCCATGTAGAGAGGAAGGAGTACCCATCTTGCCATACCAGAAATCATGTTGCAAATAATAACACCATAACCATGCTTGCCAGCCAGTTTCTGCCACTTTACTGGCCAGGAAGGAGCTTTGCAAGTGCTATAATCAGCCCAAGCACACCTTTTCTCCTCTTCTGTGACTGTTCAGTGTGGAACCAGTCCTCCCCTCCTGCTGGGAATGCCACCCATGCTGTTTCCTCAGTATACTGCTTCTAGACCTCCTCTACCTCTAATCCATTCCAGGTTAATGAAAATCCATCTGATTTTCAAAGAATGGCCCTTTTGGGCTAGTCCCAGCCTGTTGGACAACTAAATGTTTTTCATTAATCCGTTCTTCAGTCCCAAAACACTATGAAAGTCTCATTTGAGGTTAGCTGCTGCACCTGGTTTCTCAGTTATAAGAGGATCATTAATGTTCCTCTGTTTAAACAATGTTTAAAAAATATTCAAATCTTAATTTGTAAAAGCAAGCTGAGGCCATACATTGGTACCAGACAGCGTCACCAGGTTAAGAGGTGTCCTGGTTTGAGTCAAACCATAACAAAAGGCTGGTGAGTACAGGCCACGTGTTTTAAGTTGGGGCCAATTGGTTTCCTGGTTGGCCACATATGCTGCTCTGGAAACTAAATGGGAAAATGGAAAGCAGGAGTGAACAACCAAGGGAAATACTCACGAAAGTTAAAGTTTGGAAGGGGAGAATTTGGCACAGTCCCACTGTTCAATCAGGCACTCACTCCCCTTGTGCAGGGCTGACAGGACCTGAATCAGGCTAATGCCTTGGAGGAGCTGCTTTCTCACAGGGAGGGAGCAACCTTTGTTTTTTGTGAATAATACTCTGCATAAAGAATGCATTTGCAATAATGAACACGTTCACTCCAAGACTCAAAATTAATGCAAATGTGTCTCATCACACATGAGACATGAAAAAAATACTCTGATTTTTCAGATATATTTACATTATAAAAAGAATGCTATCAAAATATATATGTGAAACACCAGAAGACACTGCATTTCTTGTTTTGATGGTCCAGATACAAATAGATGACAGTTACTGGGGGTTTTTAAGATATCCTTCCACAAGAAAATTTGCTACATATTTTATAACCCTTTGCACATCCAAATATGCTTACTCATGCAAAATTTATTTAAGCACATCCTTCAACAGAAAGGGAACTGAAGGGTAGGATTAATTAGCACAGCATGTTCGATCACTTTCTTTAAGGCTTCCCTGTCTGTTTCCATGGTTACACTACAGGAAGAATGACAATCTCATTTTAAAAAAACAGAGCTTATAGGGGATCATCAAAACTTCAAACCTTAATGACCCATGTGCACAAAAGCCAAAAGGTAAATGACAGATCACCAGGTGAGTACCCAATATTTACATATTGCTGCCTGAGCACTCTTTTAGCCTGGGAAGGTGGAGGAAGGACCTCCTGACAATCAGTGAACTCCCCTTCGATTCCTGTGTCTTACGAAAGATAAAAGGCCAACACATGTCCTGCTGCTGGAGCCCTATTTTGAGAGAAGGAATCCAAGCACAAGGCCCAGTTATTAAAAATAAGGTCGTGTCAGACCCACTGGGGAATTTGTGTGTAGTTACGGAAAGGACATACACTCTTTAATGTTCTCCAGGCACTGACTTCTATGACCATTATTTACCCAAAATGAAAGAAGAAACTGTTCTGATGCATTACATACTGCAAGACTTGCACGACAGCCTCTAGCTGCACTGTGACACAAACCACAACTTAACTTTAACTCATTCATTAAACAACAGCTCAGGATACCCTGGGAAGCCTTGTATTTAAAAAACAGTGAATGATCTATGGCTATGTATGTTTATGTCTTTAACACAGAAAATCCCCTGCTGCCTCCTACTCTGAATTTAAAAAAAATAAGTAAGAAATTTTCTTCCCTTGGTAAATACAATTGTCTCTACTTCTTCTGGCTGTATCTTAGAGGATGTATCTGATTTTACCTAGGACCAGTTATTGACAAAACATATTGCACTGATTCATCATTGCAATTTTTAAATTGTATTCGGCTTTTACAAGAGGCTGTGGCTACATCCAGACCCATGCAATACACACAACTTCGGCTACACGAGCACAAATATTAATATTTGATATCTCTCTAGCTGCAGGATAGCTTTCTAGTCAACTTCATATGACAATTGGGAAGCCTTTGTTCACTGCAAATATGCTTCTGCAAATGAGAAAACCAGTCACGTCTGCAAAAACAAAGGCTTACCAACCCTGTGCCTGGGTTCCCTTTCTATTGTACCTTAAATGTGTTGAGCAGTTTATTATTTTGATTTAGCTATATTTAAAAGGGCTCTAGCAAGCATACTAAAAAATAAAATTGTTTTCTTGTTGCTTTTCCTTGATTCAGATTCTTGATATGCTTCCTTTTTTAGCTTCCTGATTTGTTTATTTAACAATTACTTAGTTTGAGGTAAATGGCTTATTGATCCGTAAAAATGAGTCAGTAATAATATTAAAATGTTGCTAATGTATTCTGTTGTAGATCATGAACTGTCAACCTATTTATTCAGCTACTTGTTTTCCAGCAGAAGCACATTTATTCAGTGAGCACCTGAGTGACAACAAAAAACAAAAAAGTAAAATGGCTGGAGACACTGACACTGCTTCAGTGAAGCAGCCAGCACTCTAACCCAGAAGGCAGCTCCTGGCAATCAAAAGTGTCCTGCAGCCTTTAGGTCCCTCTGCTGTTTATCTGAATGCATCTGTCTCCAACACGCAACTTTACATCTGAGTTAAATTCCTCTCTAGTAAGATAAATTACCTACAATATCCTATGTCCTGGTCCTAATATAGCCATTAGCTTATGACAGTGCTGTTCATTTATAAAAGTTACTCACTATCAGGGAGAGACTAATTAGGATCTCAAATTAGTATTCCCCAAATGCACTTGAGCAATGACTAGTCTTCCAAACTGGAGTGCAGGAGTCAGTTTCCAAGAGATAGAGAGAAGTAAGTAAGACAAAAGACATGTGTGCCTCTCAGTCTGTCTGGTTTTTCCAGCTGTTATCAGCTGTTCTAATAAAAGATTATTTTTCCCTACAGGTCTTATCTCATGTATGTCTTCAGACAATCACTTACAGTAACACAGATGATAATTATTCTAGTCTGTGAATAGGACTCAACTTCAATTGGCAAACACAATTTCCAGAATGGGGAGGCCCAGAAATAGTTTTCCTGCTACCAGAATGAATGAACCTAGCACTCATGAAAAGTGTTTGTCTCTCTCCAACAAACCCACAACATCTTTTTCATTATAACCTCTGTCCTCTGCCCCCTGTGCCACCCAAAGGATCACAGGGAATAGAAAAGAGGGATACAAGAAAGAGCTCAGCTCTTGGCTGTATATTATAAGAACCATTGAAATTTATTTGAAAGCTATCATAGCTATAAAGCTGTTTACTTCTTTGTTTTAAAATCCTTATAAATAATTTCTGATATGTTTTGAAAAAAGCACACTGATTTTGAACATGTACCATGACTGACAAATTTATTCATTGTCTATAAGCAGGAAAAACACACTAAAAACTGGGTACTATGCAAAAAGTGGTAGAGAAATACAAAAGAAATATACACTCCACCTTTGACACCAGGAAAATGTATTTACCCTCACAGTGTTCTGGGTCAGCATGAATGTTCAAAGTGCCTCTGTTAGTCTGGAGGTAGAAAAGTAACAGTGTGGGCAGGAATAAAAAAAAAGATACAAACTGCATCAATGTGATAAACATTCACACAGATGTAAAAGCTAACAGGACTCAAGGACAGTAAGAAATTTCACATCAAAGATAACTTCTGCTTTACAAAAAAGACCTGGATTCCTTATGGACATGGTATACATGCCCACAATAGGCTTAACAGCTAACTGATGTAAATCTTGCTTTCCAGATTCTGGATTTTTTCTTAACAATTTGTTGTTTCACAAGAAGTCTATGAGAAGATGATGCCCCCGGCTCCTATAAAATATCCCACCAGGAACACACCACTTTGTTAAAAAGGCTGTTAATGAAAATGTCAGACTTGCTCATTCCACAGTGAAGTTATTAGGTTTGAAGCAAAGAGTTAACAATTGCTGAACAGATGGATTTAAATTGGGAAGATCTGCAGAGTGCAGCAACAAAGTTCTAGAAAGGACAAACAGGCAGAAAATAATTCTTCACTGGAAATGAGAGCTAATACATCTCAGGATATTTTAACATTCCTTGGGAAAAGAGAGAAAACAGAGAAGCAACTATGAATGAATGAGCCTAATCAATACTGGACAATTATTTGAGTAATAGTAATAATTTATATGAGGAATTTTAAGACATGACTAATGAACTTGCTGAAGACAAGAAAGGTACCACTTTGACACAGTTTTGAGGTATAAATATTTCATTGCCATTAGGATTTTTCCCTAACAAATCAAAGGAAACCAGAAAAGAAAAAAAAAAAGTGATTCAGAACAGTTTTATGGAGATAAATTGAGAGCTATGGATGTCCTATTTGGTGAAGTAAAATAGTCCATCAAGCACCAAACACAGAAGCTAATAACCTACTGCAGGCTGTTGTGTTTGATGCTAACAATTTGCTGTGATCTCTACCTTTTAACTAAAAGCAGGACTGCAAGGGTCATTTCTGGATGACTCCATCTGGCATTCAAATAAAAATGAACCAACCCTTTTTAACTGGTACCTGGATAACTTATCATTTGAGAGGTACTTGACATATGGCATGAGACAGGTTAAATACAACACAGCAGTAAAGAAATAAATATGCTTCCTCTGTGCTCTCCAAGACAAATCTTCTTTAGAAAATCATCACGTAGACAAACTGCCTCCCCCTCTACCCAGGTGCAAAGAGGACTGAACACATATCACATGCAAGCCAGTTGTATACAGGGGCACCAGTACCATTTAAATCCTTCTCGTTTCATGTTGTATCGAACCTGACAGCTGAAGAACTGTTTAATAAGCTCAATTTGGTGCTACTGAAGTGATCCACAGTCATCCAAAGAGAAACAGAGAAGCTCAGTTTCACTGACAGTTTTATGTTCAAACACCTAATCCCAGTTGTTTACCCTCAGGTAATTTTGTTTCTTAACTGACCACACCACTCTAGCAGTGACAAGGTGATGTCACCTACTGCTCTCTGCACCCCTTGAAGAGGTCCACAACTCAGTGAAGGGAACCCATGCAGTGCCAGACAAAAGGCAACAGTGGTTACTGGGATGTTACTCTATGGAGTGATTTATTCTTGCTGATCCATTATTTCCTACCTAGCTGTAAAATATCTGGAGAACTTTGATGAAGATCCCATCTCAAGTCATGGTCAGCTATTAAAAGCCTAGTCAAGTAGCTGCAAATTTATTTGAACTTGTCTAGGATAAGTAGTTTAACAAGAACAGGGCTACATGGAAAACAAGTATTTGAACAGTATTAACATCTATAGCCAAACAGTATCTTTGAAAATCAGATCTAACAAGTATTTTATTTATAAATCAAGCATTGCTGCCATTTGACATTACCCTGAAGGAGTGGAATCTGTGAATTTGAAAAACTGTCACCCCATGGGTGCTGAAACCACCAATACTTACAACACAAGGTCTGACTTACGCATAAATAACACAATTCCATGACTAGTATCCACCAGACCCTGGCCTCTGTACCGCAGAACCAGTGCAAGTGGGTTTGACGTGCCTCCTTTCCCAGCCAAGGCGTCACCTGAGCACACATTCCTGTGCTGCTGCCTTTGGAGCCTGATCCAGTCTCAGCTTACAAACCACGGCTGCCCTGCCTGGCACAAACACTTCTCTAGAGCTCATGGAGTTTAATCCAGCCCCCTTCCAGTACCTCAGCCACACTATTTATAGAAAAGACAAATATTTATCTGACTTTTGTCATTGCTACAATGTGATACCTCACAACTTAGATATTCCCCTAGTAGGTAAAACACTGTCTTGGAGGTCTACCAAAGAACTCCAGTACATTTTTGCCTCTGTTACCACATTAGTATTATTAGTAGTACATTCACATACTAGCTAACACCCATGGCATCTAAAGCCACATCTGACTGCGCAGGCTTAAGTCAGAGAAAAATGATCCAAAAACAGATGTTGGTGCAAAACTAACAAAACTGAAAAAAAAAAATCTCAATTGTATAAAAACTTTTTTTAAATACAAAGAAGAAAATTACTACAAAAAAACCTTGAAGATTTCACTAATTTTCAAAACTGTTTCCAGTTTGCTTTCAAGAGTGAAGCCATTAAGAAAATCTGTACAAGCATTGTTGCCTCTGTAAAGCAATATTATAAAGCAACATCTAACAACAGAAATCTCTTGAGTCTCGGATTCACCTGTTCAATTGAATTGCTCCTCAAAACTCATTTAATGTATATGTCATCTTAAATTATCTGAATCACAAATCTTAGAAAAATAGTTTTATGTGATAGATATTCCAATATGCTTAGGTGATTATTTGACTTTGCATCAGTAATAAGGCATCCATATTCTTGCAGAGCCACCCAATCAGTTCTTAATACAATTTTGTCAAGGAAAAAGCAGAAATGAAAACAAACAATTTAATTTATAAAAACTTCACATTAGAAGGGTATTAAGGCTATTCCTTAACAATACAATTCTGAAAATATGTAATTTAAAAACAACTGCTCCTAATGCAGCATCTTTCTCTGAAGTGAAAATGAACACTAAAACACCCCTGCCAGAATGGCAAAGCTGGAGCTATACAACCCAGTCTAGTCCTCTATGTACAGGTGTAAGCCCAGCAAGTCAGTAGAACTGCAAAACCCTGTACTGTAACTAATACAACAAGTGAAAATTTGTTTGCGCTGAAACCAGGCCATTTTTTATCTATTCTTTCATTTAACTTGAGGACAATGGATGTACTTTTGAACGAAGTGCTCAACAAAAATCACCTGTAGTTTGCAAGCAAAGGACCCCTAGTTGTATTTTGACCCCTGACAAAATACTACTCTCCTACTGTTATTGAAGCATTCCATGCCTTATTTAAACCATTTACTCCATCAAGTTTGCATGTATGAACCAATTCTTAGTAAGCATTTCTCACTAAGTATCACATCCTGCAGCCTGTGTAGCAAAGCTGGTGGTAATGCTGAGCCCTGTAAGACAGAATGTGCAAAGAATTGCCAACATTTCAAGAAGCTAACATTAGGCATTTCTGTTTATAAAATACGTTTCAGTGATTGGCTGTCTTTTTTCTTATCCCTCCCCCCACCTTTTTTTTATTTAGTTATTTTTTTCCTAAGGTCTACAGACAGGTCAAAGCTGAAGCAAATTTCCAGACTGCTTCAAGAGTCCAGAAATAACTTAAAAAACATTGCAGTAACATATCCTTAAAAGAAAATATAGTCACAAGAGCAAATAAATTTGATGCCTGAGTAACTTAAAAATTGCTGCCATAAGAAGGATATGAATACATTCGTGGCTGTGGGTGGGAATAAAAGAGATTACATCTGAAAAATCTCCTACCTTATTTCCAATGACCCCACCAAAAAAATTGCTGTAACAATTTGACATTTTATGAGCCATAAAAGCCAAAGGTGGCACAACCGACCTTGGAGAAGAGCATGAGGACCTCTAACAAGGAGAAGATCTGACCTGCCATTCTCCCTACCATGTACATCAAAAGTTACTCAGCACCATTTTCTCCCCATGCAAAGCAGTTGTTAATGTTCCCACATCACTTAGGCATAAAGATGCTGGTTCCTGATCTCCCACTTTTAAGTTTTTTAACTTTGGGTCTTTCAAATTATAAGACCAAAAGGTCAAGCAAAGTATGGTTATTTGTAATATACATAAGGGTATCTACTTGGAATTATCATTTATTTGTATAGTTTTTGGAAATGGAAATCGCTGGAGAAGTGTGAAGTATTTCTAAGACAAGCACTGCCTGATCACTTCTGGCTTTCATCAAGACAAACTGATGCAGGGTAAACTCTCATCTTAATGCAGGTAGCCCTGCAAGCATGATTTTAATTTATATCAGGACAAATTATGCATCTATGAATATATTAATACAACCAGCACTGAGTCTTTCAGAAGGAATGAAAAAATTAATACATAAATTATTAGGAATTACATATACAAAGTGTCTATGTTGCAGAAAGTTAAGGTTTTAAACTGTCTGGGACAAAACAAATGATATTATAAATTACAGAGCCATCATTTCTTTAAAATGCAATCTCAATTATGGAATTATTTCAGACCATGTTAAAGGCACATTTCTCTTAATGAACTGCCAGTTCTGTTCACGTTAATCTTTTTCTTTGCATATCAATATTTTTGTTCTGACTGATGATGAATTTTTTCCTCTTTAATCCACACCTTTCCCAGATAACCTTTCCTATCTACATAGCTGATTATTTCCTGTGTGAAATAAATCTGCATAACTATTAACACACAAATGACATTATAATAATTTTAAAACTTGGCATAATTTTCTCACTATATAGTACAGTATGTTCTCTTAAATAAGGAAACATAAAACAAAATCATAATCAGACAAAGAAAGCAAAGATAGAGCGTACTATTGGAGCTACCTGGAGGCCTGTATTAAAAAGCTTTACCATGCACAGTACCTTTTTCTGCAGCATTTCTTCCCTGTAACTGCTGTAACAGAAGCAAGCAAAGAAGCTTCAAAATAATTAAGTTTTAATGCAAGTTTGATGTTTTAAATACTGGTAACACAATAATCCAAAGGACATGGACTAAGGCTATGACAGAAGCAAAGATGTGTAGAAAGAGAAAATGTTCTCAATAAAAAATGGAGAAAACACCATCACATGACTGAATAAGGCTTTTTTCAAATAAAACAATATTTGTTTTAAATGTATCTACAGATTCATATGCATGAGTGGATGGATGGATGGATGGATGGATGGATGGATGGATGGATGGATGGATCTTTTTTGTACAGACAGCAGATCACAATTCTCCATGTCTTCTGTGCTATTGTCGCATAGCAGCCAAGTTTGCTCTTAGGTGGGCAATACAAGGCAATAAAAAAAAATCATGATTCTCATAATAACAGAGCACTGAGCTATCTGCAGTACAGATGACATCCAAATCCCGTGTTCTTCTTAAGTACAAAACACTGAAACAGATTTTTCATCGCCGTTGTTTTAATGGTGTCATAACCAACTTCCTTTATTACCCTTAATGGATAATTAAGATGCTTTCCTCCTATTTAAAGGCTTGATATAATTCTCACTTGTAACAATAGAGAATTGGATTGAACCCTAAGTAATCTGAGATGCGTTTAACAGGGGACCCATTTAGTGAGTCACGCCAATCTCCAGGTCCTTCATGCTTTTTAAAAAATAAAACATTTTCCTTTTCAGTCAATAATACTGCACAGTGCTTCTCAGTGGGAAGAGCTTAAGTTACAGCATCTGCTCTAGTAAAGGCTGAAAAGACTAGTATTTAAAGAATTTTTATTTGAGTTGTTAAAAAGCAATCAGTGAAGACTGGCACAGACAAAAATTCAGTATGTGGCTCTACTTTGTATTAACAATTGGCATAGAGAAGTTAAAGTCTTAGCTGAATACAAAAACTCCCTACAGTTTTTGCAATTGCTGTCTCCAGATAGTAAACCCATGTCAAATCTATTCTTTCTTCATAGACTATGAAACTCAATTTCTGCCCATAAAGGATTCTTCCTGCATTGACTCACACATGCTAATTTTCTGTACAGATTTAACTGGTACCTCAATAAAACCATCAGATCTATGAAGGAAAATAGATGGAGATTCATGATGAGAATGAAAAAACAAATAAATAGGAGAAGAAAGAAACATTTCCAGCAGCACTAGACCACACCTTCTCCTACATCTTCATCTCTGAAAAAATTCTTTAGCCCAAATGCCAGAAATCAGTACTTTGTACTGCTGTTGTTTGAAATTTTCTGCCACCTACCCATCTCCCTTCCCATTTCACCACAGATCTGGGCTTGGCAACAGAAGGTCACAAACACAGCATGTAAAGCCCTTGCTCCTGGGAGGGAAAGGGAAGAATGCAGCTTTGGCTACTCCCTGAGAGCAGCGAGTTAGACCATTAGAAACTGAGAAGGAAGCTCTGGGGGTGGAGGGAAAGCCTATCATCCTGGGAAAGCAAAATAAATAACATGGCAGCCTGCCACAGGTCTCTGAGTGCACAGTGCCCACAGCTTTTGCAGCCTACAGCATTTATCTTTCCTCCAAGAAAAAAGGGTTGAAGGTGCCATAGCTATCTATCAGCTCTGCTCCTAAGCTCTGGCCTTACCTTGCCTGGATGTAGGAAGTGTGGGCAGCAAGGGCTCTTCACCCTGACCCAGCAGCAGGTGATCGAGGCTGTTCCAGGCAAACACACACAGCCTGCTCTGCTGCTCCTGCTCCAAACACCACTGCAAGCAGCAGTGGCAGCTTCTGCTCTCCATGGAAAATGAGGTATTACAAGAATAACTGGGCTTTATGAAGACCTGCAAGCTAACTCAGGTTTGAGCAGTTTGGGGTTCACTTGCCAGGTTCCCACTTCCTTTTTTTCAACTTCATCACGACATTATCACCGAAGTCATCTTCATTTCTTGATATTTGACACAACTAGAGTCCTCAAAGAAGCCCATTACTGTCCTTCCTGAGGGGTGCAAGAACCAATTCTTCAGATTTCAAAGGCTGTTATCAGAAAGGAGCAGGCTGCACCTGGGGTAACAGCAATTTCCCCCAGGAATATGGGAGAGAAATGTCTTTTCTTTCCGTGTTCAACTCAGGGTTGAAGGTGGGTAGGGCACCTAGGCAGGGTGCTAGAGGGGCTTGTGGACCTATGTTTGGGGTTAACTGGTTTTCTTTACCAGCAGAAGCCTCTGATAACCAACACCCAGACAGCTCCCAGCCCTTCTCTGGAGCCTGCAGAAGGGCTGCTGTGGAGGGCAGGAGCTGTGCTGGGCCAGCTGCCCCAGGGGTGACCAGGCTGCACCTACAACTCACCTCAAACGGCTGCAATGTTCCCTAGGGTCACTTCCAGCCCTCATGACTAGAGGCACTCTCAGAGGAGTTTTGCTAATGATTTCATCAAGTTCATGACAATATAATACCAGCCCTTTGAGCACGGAGACAACTCCCTGCATCAGCATCTTCAAGAGCTGATTCTCTGTGGAACATTTACACAGGAATAACACAGCAGTTATCCATGCAAGCAATCTTTTACACTATTCAACTTTTCCTATGAATTTTATACAGTACATTATAAAGAAACCCTTATGGGATTCCTACTGTGAAGAACTTGCCAACATACTTGACAATTTTAACAGTAAGCTATACAGGAATAACCTTGTCCCTCATGACATACCCCTGTCATGCTCTCCACAGAAAAATCTATATAGAAATGCATGGAAACATCCTCTCTAATACTCAGCTGCAGTTTTAAACTGCAACTCCATTGAGTATAATTCCCTTTTATTATAATTCTGAAGTCTCTTTGCTCCTGTTATCTATTATTAATCATTCTATGTATCTAGAAGGATGCATGGTTGAATCACACTGACTTGATTCCTTCTTTTATTACATCAGAGGGCTTTATATTAACAAAACTCCAAAAGATTAAGGCAGGACTTTCACCATAATATAGATCTCCTGCAGATCCTGACTCATCCAGGGAGCTCCCCAAAGACAACAAAAAGCAGCCAGGAAAAGCTTCAGAGTCAGTGTTATTTGAGAGACTAAATGAAAGACATTTTCATTAATGACATGCTGTTTTTCCTCTCCAAAGCCCATTCCCAGAGATGAGAAAGAGCAACTCTTGTACTGCAGAAACAAGCATTAAAGCATTACAGTACTAAGTTCCTGATGCTCCTTGTCACTCATCTTGCAACACTAGAATTTGTTGGTGGTGTTACTGCAGTTTGAAGATTTTAAGGACTAAAATTACCAAGAACTGGGACAGGGACTGGGAGGGAGGGGAAATATCTATGCAAGTTATTTTCTAAATTTTTCAATTTAGAAAATTATCAATCATCAAGTTTTCCTATCCTTGCAAATTATACTCAAGCTAACAATACTTCTAGACATGTTGTTCCATACTTTGAAATTGTAATTTGCACCTGTGTGTCTGCTATGTGGGTACTTTAACTATGCAGGTGCCTGCATAGTTTATACACCATGTCTTGGAGCCATAGCACAGAGAAAAAGGCAGTATACATATTAAAAAGAATGGCCTCCAATTAAAAGATGTGATTGCACAGAAGGTCTTTGCACTTAAAATAACTGTATAATGCAAAACAGAGACCAAACAGGTCTTCAAACTTCACATTCACCCAGTTCATGCAGCTCACTTCTGTTGCAGGTCTAACAGAAGAGATGAAAGGGAAAGGCAGCTGCAGGGAAGATTCACAAACATGAAATTTCCTGAGAAACAAACTCCAGAAGCAGGTTGATCATCTCAGACGTGAAGCAGGCCAAGAGCCCTACTAGTGACTCGGCCAGTTTCTTTCACAGCCTCACAAGTGCTTTTACTGTGTCACATGCTAGTCAAGTCTAAATGTTTTGTTCTCGACACACATGACCTGATGATATTCTCAGTGCATTGAAAGGTTATGTCACCTCAAAGCTATGTAAATATTTTATTTGAAAATATCTAGTTACAAGTATAATTATGTATTTTTCAACCCAGACAGCAAAAAACACTTCTAACTAAAGGATATGTAAGAGTAATTATGCTATGATCTCATTAAAGGTCCACATTGTTGCTGGAGGTGTCAGAATATTAGATTGCTAGTGAATCTTTTCAAAGAATAAGAAACAAGGCACAAAAAGACTAAATCCCTCTTGGAAAGTCCCACGAAGAAGATGGTACCCACCTCCTACCTGATTATCATAAGTTATTTAAGGACATTGTGCTGGAGTTTATTAAGTATGGTAATCTGCATGCAGACATAATTGATTTATATCAGCATATACAATAACTAAATACTAATATCCGATCATTAAGAAACAAAACAAAACAAGCATGGTATTTAATGAGTCACAGAACCACACAAGAAAGAGGCTTTGCCTAGTTCAATCTGCCAGATTGCTCAAGATTTAGTCCAGTAAGAGAAGCAAAAAGAGGTTTCATAACATCTCTGGGCTGCTCCAGTGCTGAAGTACTTTCATACTGAACATTTCCTTCCTTATAGCCAACTGTGTTTCAGCTTATGACCATTGTCCCTCATCCTCCCACTGTGCACCTCAGTAAAGAGCACCGTCATGCTATGCACCACCACCCTCTTGGTAACCAACTCTTAAGGTACTGGGAGACTCCAGAGCTACTCATTTCATTACAGAAGGCAATCCCATGGATCAAACATGATTTACCTTGACTAAAACTGGCAAACACTTTCTTTGTATCTACAGAAGCTACTTCCAAGAAGCCTCACATCATTTCTTCAGGGATAGTGGTTGACCAAGCTGCAGCAGTCCAGACATTTCTTCTTGCCCTTGCAAGTGGGTAACACAATAACCTTTCTCCAGTTACTGGGAGCCTCCATCAATCCACTGTCTTTCAAAGATCACAGAGGGAAGCCTGATAATGACATCAGCTGGCTTTCCCAGTACCCTCAGGTGCATGGTGTGATTCTTGGGTTTGTCATTTGTCCTGGGCAGGGCCAGGAGTTGCACTTTATGATGCTTACAGGTCCCTTCCAACAGAGGAGATTCTGTGATTCTGTGAACACACACAGGTCAAGATTTCCTGGAAGATATCCAAGGTTAGTTATTTTCCACTCACGCCCTTCCTCCCTGAACCACATCTCTGATAACAAAGGCTGTGAGATCTTATTCATGAAGGCCAAGACAAGGAAGGGACAGAGCACCTCAGCCTTATCTGAGTCTGCTTTGACTTATGCCACCCATTTAGCATGGAACCTCCATTTTCTACAGCCACTTATTTCTTTACTCCATCATGCTCTTCCAGGGTTTTACCTTTGCCTCCATGACACCCTGTTGTTGTCCATCTCCTCCCCTACCTTGACACATTTTCTCCCAGACACTTTACTCTCCTCACACAGCTCCTGGGGCCCTTCCCACACCTCAGGCCCTTCTTCCTGTGGCCACCCAGAAGCACCCTCACACAGAGCCAAAGACAATATGCCTGGCACAGCTTGTCTGGTCCTCTGGTCCTTTCACCTGTATTTGCTTCTACACCCCAGATCCTCCTTATAACCCTTCTTGTGGATGGGTGTCACATTTGCTGACCTCCAATCACCTGGGACCTCCCAAGCTAACCAGGATCGATGATAAATTATGGAGAGTGTTTTGATCTTTCCTGCCATCTCCTTCAATATCCTGACGTGAATCCCATCTGGACCTGCAGACTTGTGAGTGTCTGAGTGGCACAAGAGGTCACTAACTACTTCCTTCTGGATTGCAGGGGCTCTGTTCTGCTCCCTGTCCGTGTCTACCAGCTCAGGGGGCTGAGGATTACTAGTCTTTCTGTTGAAGACTGAGGTAAATTTCTTACGGTGTTATTCATTAGAGGTTTAAAACACTTTATTTCTACTTAAGACTGACATATGTGGGGGGGAAATAAACTCACAGACAGTTCACCAAATTCACACCACAGGATCAAAAATAATTCTTGCACTTCATTCCATAAGAATTCCTAATACACTATACTTTCCTCTGGAATTTTAATTAGATTTAAAAAAGAATGCAGGTATGGTGTTCAAGGACTATTTTTCATAACAACAATTACTCAAGATGTAGTCTCCTCTATTACATCTTCTCAAGAAAGCCATTTTTATAGCTCATCCATTTTTAATTTGATAAAGCCTCTATATTCTGTTATCCCTTTTCATTTGACTGCTGAGTCTTCTCATAAATGTTCATTTCCTGGCAGCTAGCACACAATGAACAGAAAAGCAAACTGCTGTTCATCTGAACAAAGACACTCCCACACAGTGGAGTATCTATGTCTGGGAGCCCTGCTATAGAAAAACACATGCCCACAGTTATTCAAAGATTCCACCTCAGCCGCCGTGCAATGCACTGGCAGACATGAATAGCCTTTCTTTTACCTTGTTTATTCAAGAACTACGATCCACTAGCCTGCTTTTAGGTATTTGATATCCTACAGTGAAGAGATTAAATTAGCCTGACGCCAAATGAAAAACTTCAGACACGATGTTGATTTTTTGGGTAAACTTACGAAACTAAAATCTGAAGGTCTTGTCCTTAGAGACTAAAAGGCATTTGCTCTAGGATTTTATACTTATTATGCTGGCAAAGTCAGTCCTATCTCTGACAGAAAACTGATTTCTTGATAGGTTCTCTCCTGCCTTGAGTGCATTTGAAAGCAAAGCAACCATCTTTCTAATTTCCATACTGCTCCTCATGTAATTAATCAAGTATACAATCTAAACTAACTTCCTTTCTAAGCACATTATTGCAAATCAGTCATTTGAGGGAGAAAAACATAAAGAGAAATGTGACTGTATTTTATATCTTATTTAGGAAGAGTCTTTCATACTGGGAAGGTGGAAGATGGGCTATGATAATATAGCATTTAAATAAGTAAATATGCACAGGGGCACGCAGAGAGCACTGGTGTGCTCTCATTTCTCATGCTTCCAGTGAAAGAGGTCACGACCCTTCAGACTTCAACCTCATCACTTCTAATTTTTCATCTTGGTTTTCGGAAGAGAAATTTAACCCATCTGGTTTTCAGTTTTATGAGGTCCTGAGCCATGAAAGAAAATCTAGCTTTAAAAAAAGAAGGGAGATATATAATCTTCTCTCTGTGTATAAGAGTAGATTATGCAGATGTTTCTGTTATGTCAGGACAAACTTAAAAGAGAAAACATATCCTCTGCACAGTATTATGCATTCATGTGTCTACCACTGTGTATTTCTTTCTGGTTGTACATATACATTTCTAGTCCCTCTGTGAAAAACATACACAGTGGTCAACCTTAAACTCCTGCCAACACAGAGCTGTGAAAATCCTGCCATTGATGTCATCAGTGGGATATTTAGCCTGGGATATGTCAGCACTGGGATATTGGTGCTACAATGAGGCAATGAGTCCATCAGAAGTGAAAGGTAGTTACATTTCCTACTACGGCAGGACACCAACAAGTGTCCCAGCCTGTCCTCTGCTCTATGGCAACACCAGGCAACACTACCAGACAGAGCCAACTTATGTCTGAGTTGGACATTTCATTGGTCAGTTCACACCCCCAGAAGTGTATTTAACAGTGCTGGTAAAAGGCATGCTGTGGTTTTTTTCTTACAAACACAGCAAAAAAAGTCTGCAGCCTCCCTCTCCCCAGCCCCACAAGCCATAGAGCTTCAGCAAACCACCTTCACACCATAGGGAACATTTTGCATACAAAAGAGATTGCGAGATCTTCTATGGTTTTCAGCATCCACCAAAGCTAGAGAACCAACATTACAGACTCCTGAAAGACTTATAATACTTGGGAGTCAGATTAGTTCATAGTGCTGTATACACATAAACGACACAACAAAACTATTAAATAGCACAACACCTTCAACAGAGGGTTAACTCATATTTCACTGCAAGAACACTGAATGATGCACCTGCTCCATGAACTTAAGAGAGGGAAGCTCATAGTAAAATGCAACATGCAAGGATGTTTTTTTTAAGCATATATTTCAAAAAGCAGCAAGTTTTGAATAGTTAAAACAAAAAATCATACATAAACCAGGAAACAATTGCTTCTACTACTATTTCTCCGACTGTCTTACAATCCAAAGGCCAATCAAGTTCTTGTGGGCTGTGTCCACCTTAAGTCCTCTTCCCTTCCCCAGCATAGCAAATACACACTGAGCTGTTAATTGCAGTAACGCTAATTAAAAGACAAAACCTCATGTCTACATTAACAGTGAAATTGCCAATTAGCACACAAGGTTTCCTCATTACTGCTGCTGCATGAAATGTGAAGCATGCTGTGGGTAGCAGTCATAAAAATAAAAGACGTTTTTAAAAAGCCAATAGGTCACATTTTCAGCTTACTTCAGAAGTTCTGCTGGAATCAGTAACTGAGAAGCTGACCTACAGGAAAGAAAGAAATTCCTACAACCTTTTGTGAAAACCACTAAAGAAAAATATTGCCATTTTCCACATATGCATTCACAATGGTTTGCAGAGGAAAGAGTACTTGCCTTGGTGTAGCCACTGGAAAATGGCTTAAAAATTTAAAAATAGGTCAAAGGGTAAGATTTTAGTGGATAATTTATCCTGACTTTATACTCCACATAAGACTTCCCCACAAAGAACTAATGGATACTGAAAGCAGTCCAGGTGATCCTAGTGTTCTTTATTCTACAGAAGGAACACTTACTCTTGTGCCCTTCAGTCTCTTTTTATGACCATTTAATGAAAGTTAATCCAGATCTCCACAATCCTAGAGCTGCTTCCATAAAGTGATTGTGCTTTTCATACAGTCTGTATTTCCTCAGGTCTCTCTCCACTTTTTTTCTTTTCTTTTTAAAGGTTTTTAGTTCTAATTCAGAGGTCTCATGGTAAATAAAATGGAAATACTTTCAGCATTATCTTCCTTGAGAGAACCAGAGTAGGTATTTGTTTTTCACTTGCTCTCTTTTAATCAAGCATTTTGTTGACCATAATCAATTTCTTCACTCAGGAGAAAAATGTGCAATTATCTACAATGAAGAAGGTGTGTCTAAGGAATAGGGTGGGGGGGAAGAGAAATCAGTGGAACCATCTGTCTGACATTCCTACAACATTATAAGAGACTTGTAATTAACTGCTTGCCTACCAAAGTCTGCCAGCTTTAACTCCCCCGTGTCACTGATCAGAAGATTCTGTGGTTTCAGGTCCCTGTGCAAAATGTAACGCTGGTGGATGTAAGACAGTCCTCGCAGCAACTGAAATAAAAATAACTGAAAAAGAGGGGGACAAAAAATGACCTCTGTTAATATTTTGCATATAACCACAGGTGATTTCTTCACAATATGCAGGGCGCTTGCACATTGCGGTAACAGTGTCAGAATTCCTCCCATACTGGCTAATTCCCACCCAAATTTAACACAATGAAATTTCCATCTGAAAAATACTTACTTTGCAAGGACTAAACCCAGCCTCCAAGCTCTATTATATCATAGATTCAATTTGCCAGCTTTAGAAAGAATGAGAGTGATACAACCATGTGCAGAAGGTTTGGTTTCTATAATTATATTCCATTTACCCATATGGCCTTAGAGATTAGGTGGTAGCCTGAAGACAGATGTGTATCTTCACTAATTATAGGAAACAACAGTACAGGGTGGATAGGGATGGGGAGATAAGGCTGGGGGATGGGACACTGAAGCTAAAACAAAGAAGAAATTAATAGTATAACAATAATGCCTGTGTACCCAAGGAAATCTGCAAGTACAACAGATTTTATCCTTCCAAGTTTATTTTAATGGGAGCTTCTTATGTATTTCTCATGAGGAAATAATAACTCTTGATGAACCTAAAGATGACTTTTGAAACTTACTTGCAGTAGTCTTTAAGGTAAATTTAGACAGAAACTTAACTGACCCTCTCCTGGTTTCTTAGAGCCCTTCCGTGAACTCTATAAATGCTTACCCCTATTGTGTATTTTGTAATTTACAATTATGAACAAAGAGCTGCGTGAAGAAGATCTTTTGTCTTCCCTTTTTCATCTCCCTCATGCATCATTCACCCCCATCCTTACAGACACTTGCTGTGAAAGGCTGTGTTAACCTTCATGGGTTTTGTCAGTACAAAGGGTGAATGAACTCCAGGGAGTTTCCTTTGCAGTTATGAAGAACCTATCCTAATGCAGAGACCCTTTCTACTGCCTGAAATATTTTAAGGAACACGTCAGTTTCTGAATGGGAACACAAAAACCCCTTCCAAAGCTAAACATGGAGGATTCAAGAGCAGATACAGACTCTGTGCCTCACAGCTCAGAGGACAGTGAAAGGTGCTCTCTAAGATGTGGAAACCACACCAAAGATTTGGGAACAGTCAGGCACACCAGAATTTCTAATTAACTTGCAACACAAGTATCCTATTTAGTGATTACTGAAGTGAAGAGACACTATAAAAAGGATTACAAAATCTGATTACAGAAGAGCATAAAGGCTGACATGAAGGAAACAGGAATGTCATGTTACTGAAGTTGAAATGAATTTAATTGCATTTCATTTTTTCCCTGAGTGCAGACACAATACACTCTGTGTTTAGCTATTTAGCCAGGGCACAAAGAGCCATATCAATCACCTTCTTGCCAGGGCTGAGTCTAACAATGTGCTGAGGAAACCTAAAAGCAAAATACAGAAACAAAGAATAGCAGGAAAGTCAAGTAACATGCACATTCCTGTTTGAATTGTGGTTAAAGTGGAAATCATGGTATATAAAAACTATTTTAATAAGAGCAAGAAGCAGAAATGGCTTTCATTAGAGCCTGAAAATATCAATTAAATTCTATTAAATTACTTCAAAGTAATATATTTTTTAAAATAAAAAGATGGGCAAAATAATCAATCTGCTAGGCTAAATCAATGGCATTTAACTTCAAACATTATTTTTAAATTTGTAAAGAAATTTCAATTATCATGGTAGCTTACAGCACTGTAATATTTGTAATAACTCAAAATATATTTATTAATGTCTTTCATTTGGCTTTAGTGCAAAGAGTCAAGTAATTTGATATGATGTGCTAAAAAAAATGCCCAACAATTTCACAGCTAAACTGAATAAACATCTGCTCCTGAGGACAGCTTTGGAATGCAGTTTTATTCCAAACTTGTAGACATGCTGTACTCATTAAGTACTTCCACAAAAGTTAATTAATTCACTCACACCTCCTTGGAGGAAGATCATGAAAGAGAAGGGGGAAAGAAAACCTTTCTGAATTCATTATATTGTTTTGCTGCTTTCTCTTTTTCTCTTCCCCTTTGTTTTGATTTGACAATATTAAATGTGAGAAGATTTCCGTGAACACAAGCCCAATGTCTGGCAGCAAAGCATTCTGCAAACCACAGGCCCTGTGTGCTTGGCCAGGATGAGAAAACACCAAGGGAGGCCTCTCCCTTTCCAATGGTACTCCACATAAAGAAAAGATGAATTGAAAAAAACTATTTCTGATTTCTCACAAAGCACCTCTGCCCTCTCACAGTCAAGTTCCCTCTCCTGATCTTGAGGGAAGCTTTCTCCAAGAAACTCGTTCTCTTTCCAGACTACCTGCATTGCCTTCACAAGGACAAAAATGAATCCTAGGTGAAGTACCATCCATCCTTACCCATATACCCAATCTGAAATCAACATACCCCCTCTCAGGGTCATACTTTCATCTTACTTGCTCCTTCCTCTACCTCACTCAATTCCAATCACCATGAAAGCTCAGCATGGGGCTTTTGCAGGGGGTTTTGAACAAGCAACTGAACTGCCACTTCCCAAGGCCCCGGGATGGCAGCCCTGCAGACCAGAGGACAACTCTGAAAGGAGTCAATGTGTATTTCAACAGGTTGGATATGATGGTAAAAACAACACAGATCTGTAGCTCTTTAGCTTTTATGTTGGTGATTTTAATATTTGCATGGTCATACACAAGGCTGTATAGGTACTGAATAACCTGCAATAAACAAACAGACATTATTAACTAAGAAATAATATGTGTACAGTTTCTAGCTTATTAGTAAGAACAGAGGTTTTGGTAATAAAATACGCTCACAAAATGTCAAAGGCCATTGTGGTGAGAGTTGAAAAAGACAGAGAACAGGACAGGGATTTGTCCCTAGAAGTCAGACTTTCAGGAAAGCTTAATATTAGGAAGCTCAAGACTTTATGTGAAGACAAAAAACCCTAACACTTGTGGCTTCAAGCCTTGCTTATTTATTATAGCCATTAAAGAATACCTTTTTTCCCCTGACTGTTATGCAGCTCTCACTTTAATGAGCAACATATTTTAATGAAGACTTTTCATCATCAGCAAGAAAAATGCATGCAGGTCAAAGCTAATTCAGGGTTTATGGACTGTGATATTAAAAGAACATTAGCAGTTCTTAAAACTTACAAGAGAAAGCCCTCAAGTCCACAGAGGGGTGAGTTAGGACCTGAATAGTCCTTCAAGTGTAATGCCTGGATAGCTGTTTAAGCTACATGCAACCTTTGACCACATGCCCATAGTAGTCTTAAAATACTACATTTTCTGGGTGACTTGTAGCTGTCTGGGTGAACAGCCCAGCTTTCCTGGTGTTTTCCCGGGTCTGGGTGAGTGTACAACCTCGAGCCTTATATGCAATGCCTGCCTGGTGGCCCATGTGCTGCAGAGTGCTTCACTGTCTGTTGGCCTCTGAACAAGCTTCTAAGTTAGACAGTGACACAAGCCATGCCAAACACATCTAAAGGGTGGGATTGAGAGCAGCTAACACTGTCTGGCTTAGGAGCAGAAAGCTCTTTCCAGTCTAATGATAAAGGGGAACACTCATGTACCAGTCATGTGTGTGAGGTACTCAAGATGACTGCACACAGTTGCCCTCCATTCCCACAGATGGTAGAGAGTTTCTGGCAAAGGACACCGGGGTAAGCGAAAAGCAGAAATTCACAACATGCCTGGGGAGATCCTCCAGAAAATGTATCATTTCCACACAGTCTCTGCTGAGGCACCGAGGACCCCATTGACAGAAAGGATGCTTGCCAAGAGGACAGAATAATGATGCCTGTGGGGGGCTTTTTTAAGTCTTTCTGTGATGGCACAGAGGGATTTCTAAACTGTTTTCTGCGTTTTGCTCCCTTAATTCACGTTGTATTGTGGGAATAGAGGACTTGGCCCCAGATAGAAGTAGAAAGCTACACTGAACTAGAAAGCTACAAAGAACTTTTTAGTTTACAGAAGATGCAGATCTTGGTTCTGCTCTCTTGGCAGCAAAAGACTGCAGAAAAGGCTGAGATAATTCAGACGAGGAGTTAACATTACTTCAGAAAAAAATCTGAAAGCAAGCCTGAATTAATGTGTCTTTCCTTTAGCAAGCTCATACTGCTCTATTAGTTACTTTTGAAAAATAATACACAATACCACACAAGCTTTATTATCACCCATCACTGATTACACAAATGCTCCTGCATGCTCTGTGTATCAAAGAACACTGTCTGGGTATCACACAATCAAGTGTGTATTCAGCATCAATCAAATCATACTCAGTCTTAATAGGCCATCAAATCTAAAAATACCAGAGGAAGAAACCAAACTTGGGACAGGCTTGTAACTGGTGAAGTTCTCCCTATCATCCAGAGGATAGTATAGGCTTCTGTAAATTATTGGCTGTTTAAAAAGCCAAAAGGACGTAATAAATCACTACAGTGCCATGTCACAGCCTTGGAAATAAATGCAACCAAACTCATTACTCAGTTCCATTTGGCATCACTAGACTGTTTGGGAGTCTTAGAACTACCTGCTCCAGAACATTAACCTCAGAAAAAGCTATCTGGTAATATCTACTATCACAGAAGCAATGAGAAATGTCCCTCTGTGACTTCTGCTAGCATGTCAAAAGCTCATCAAGCACCATCTTTTTTATCACTCTTGGCTTGCTATTAATTTCCCTCTTCTCAACTAGGACAATAACCATGAGATAAAATCCAACTTTTCACTTCTAACTATGTCCTGGGGAAATACTGTACTTTTTAGGTCATAGCTTTGTAGGCTCTGTTGCTTAAATTGTCAGAAGAAGTTCCAGGAACAAAGTATTGACTTGAGACAAATTTGCATCCCTACGAATAAGTAAAATCTGAAAAAAAACCCCTATTATCTATTTGAATCTGTGGGATTTTCAGGATCATAATAAGTTTTATCTCACTAAAAGGCTTCTTCTATCTGACTTTCCTCGAATCAACTGAGTTCTCTCCAAAAGAATTTTAAAACAATTCACTCCAAATTGCATTCATAAAGGCTTCTAGCTTGCTCCTGCATTCCTTACACAAGTGTCTTGCCAAGGGCAATGTCACACAGAAATACATATGGCACAGCCACCAGGCATGTGCATCACATCATCGCTTAAAACAATATATATACAGATTTATCAACTTATGTGCAGCAGAACTGCAAAGGAAAGAGGTTGGAATGCGTTATTTTTCTAACTTCTTTTCTCTTTGATGCTCTTTTAATCATTTTTTGTCCCCTCCGGGTACTACTACAGTCATTTGCAATGAGGAAGGTGTGCTTAATTAACTGACTATAAATTCACTCCCTTATGATCAGTTATAGCTGTCTGCTAATGTTTGGTAAGTGGAAGACTCAGGTTTTTTTCTTCTGAATGGCAAAAGTAAGAATAAATTCAGTATAATTGAATATTCTATTTTACCTTTCATCAACTCACTTCCATGCTGAACTAGGTCAGAGAGGCAATTGTTGCCTCACAATTTTTAAAATTTAAAGTGTTCTCTTTCTCCCCACAATATATATGTTTCCTTGCCATATGTGAATCATGAAGATCATGCAGACAACAAATTACAAGTGCACTCATGAAAGTGACATTCTTCTAGCATGAATTTTTACACACTAATGAAGATTCTGCATTAACTGTTCACAGTTGTGCGTATTATCAAATCATTAAGTGACAAGACTGACATGAGGTAGAGTGAAATGCTGATGCCATATTTAAGACCTGATAACTAAAAAGTCTAATTTAAATAATCAATTCTCAATGCCATGTGTAAAAGACAACCTTAATTTGGCATAACATTATTCTGTCTGCTGCACACCTGCTTGTTCACTGAATGAGGAATGAAAAATAGCAATTTCTCAACCACGTTAAAGAGCATCGCTTCTTACTTAACATATCTGCTGAAATACACTCTTAATTCAACTTCACATTGGCAGCATGACCAATTTTAGTGATTAGGAGAGAGATTTCAAAAGCATGGCATAGGTTAGATTTGCTTCCAGTAACAACAGATAAAATTAAAAGGACCACCACAGCAGGTTTTCGCCTCAGAGTAAAAGACTGTTTTCTGCAAATCCCAGTGAGTCAATGACATGAAAATTCATCACAGCTGGCTCTATTACCACGTTTTAACTGCCCACTTTCTGTGCTCCTAAGTCCATGGCACTCAACCTCCTGGTGGGACACCTCTGGTTACACACAGGTGCTCACAGACCGCAGCTTTCCCTACATCGTGTGACACGCATTTGTCACATGGGGGTGCAGGGCTGGCCGTGTAATCCAACATATGGCTCCCCACAGAAAAAGGGGGAACAAAAACCTCCTCCTGCCCATGCTACAGATGTTTGTACAATCACACAATGGAAAGAAAGCAGAAACATGCTAGGGAAGCCTACACTGTCAACACATCTTCAACCTAAAACCCAAAGCATTTTTATCCTACTTTTCGGATACTGTGCTTTTCTAACGAGCCCATGGGTTTGTATCTTACTAATAATAAATGTAGCTACTGCTTAGCAAGAGCCAGCATGCAATGCTCTGCTACTGGCACAGCTCAAGCAGCTTCACTTCAGTGCAGTAAGCCTCATATGGATAGGACACGGGAGCTGCCTAATCCTGGCGTGTTCTGAATGCTTCCCTCCCCTTGGTGCTTCAGATCATCCTAAAGCTGCAATCAGTTCAGTGATAAATATTAATGTTTATAGAAGAAATCAGATGACAACTACCCTATGGCTTTGACTCAGATTAACTATTTTCACATTAGTGATTAAATGCCAAAATTACTCATCTGACAAAAACAGATTCAACTTTAACAACTTTGGCAACCATTAGCTAAGGACAGTGTTCACAGTGCTGCAGTACAGAGAGGAATACATGAATACCATTAGTGACTAAGTGCCAGAGATTTCAGATAACAATCAGTGTGTTTCAATATTTTCAATACAGTGTGGTGGAGACCAGCATTAAACCCTTGGTTTCATAAACCAAACATTTTTATCATATCTGGGATTTTTTTAACTGTAGAGTTGCTACAAAGTTGACTGACCTCTTCTTGAGCATTAAGCACAGAAAAATGTTGCAGCATCCCTTTATGTCTCACTAGTATCTATTACATTCCTTTTAAAATGTTTTTCTAAAGTTTTAAGACTAATTATATTTTTTTGCTGAAACATAAGCATTTTTTACAGAGATTATTGGGCTTCCCATGGAAACTCAGTACCCAAATTCCAATCCACATTTTGCCATATACCCTGACTCAGTATTACAATGATAAAACACATTTTAAAAGGTTGTGGTGGGGATAGGGCTTAGTTAGTTGAGGTTTTGCTTCAAAAATATCCATCCATTATGCACAAAAGACTGCTGTGCCCTGCTTACTAGGAGAAAGGAAGGCTCAAAATTGAGATGGGTAAGAGCTGAAGTCTTGAAGGCTCCTGGGAGAAGGCTAAATATTCTTGTTCCCTGCATGCAAAGCTCAACAAGAGGGTCTGCCTATTTCTTCTTATCACTTTTTGGCCCTAGGAAGAAAAAAAAGGTGCCCAGGGAGAAGAACAAATCAGTGCAGCAATATTAGATAGAATAAGAACAAACTGGAAGTTCCTTCCCCCTCTGGTCATAGCAGACTACAGGAGGCTTCCAAGTTGCCTGAAGTAAAAGATTTTGAGAGTGATTAAGAGACAAAGACAGCTTTTTTCTGGTTGTCAACCCATTGTCATTCAGGCTGGTGTTGCATGGATTAAGGAACAGTGGTCAGAGGCAAGTGCCTTTTTATATTGCCAAAGATGGGTTTTTTTCTGTCAAATGCTCTCACAAATCGATATTACCTCTAACACTGCAAGTAGAAGGAAATAGGCAGAGAAAAAAATTCAGGACGCTTTTCTCAAAAGACTACAGCTATCTCAAGGCAGCATCACTAATTAAGAAGCAAATCAGCTTTCATTAATAGATTTATTTTTATGGCAGGGATGCAAACAAGCAATGCAGGTGTGACAGATGCAAGCCTGTGCTCCACTTATTCTACCAGTAATAGGAGTTACAATAAGCAAACTCAACTATAAAATAAATGCATGAAGGCATAAAGATGAATTTATGTGCATTACTGAGGATGTAATAATATGGAGTAAAGGACACAGTTAAAATAAAAGTGATGCTTCAAAGATTAGAAGAAACTAAGAACAGTTACATTTTCACAAGACATGCTGAAATGCACAAACAAAAAGATACTTAAAAATTAAATTATGAATTTACAAAACCAGAGCCATTTATGGACAGCTGCAAACAAAGGCTCAGGAGAACCAAGAAGGAAAGACAAAAGACTGGTGGAAATAGCCCAGCACAGACTGAAAGGGACATAAATCAGAATGAAAATAATACCAAAAAAAATCAAATATCACTGGTAGGGTCAGCTAGTTGCTCTGACCCATTAGAGTTCCCGCTGTAGGAAGCAATCCAGATGTTCCAACTGAGCATGGACTATCCCTAAAGGCTGCAACAGCTGTAGGGAAGAAAGCCAGTAGTACAGATTTCAGTCTGGGCCAGGAGGAAGAGCACGGGGAGAGTCAGGGGCAAATCTTGTACCTCAGTTTGCCACAGCACATTTTGCATCTTGGCAAGCCCCACATGGTACACATATAAATCAATTCCTATTTCCAGTCATGGACAAGGCTGAAGCAGTAGCTTCCAGCAGAAACATAATTACATGTGGGGCCATGTATTTAAGATTTATTGCTTGCCTTCAGTTGTGGAAAAACTGAGAAAGACATCTTCAAAACCAGACAAAAGAAGATGAGGCCGTGCCTACTACACAGGGACTTATTAAATGATTGCCTTTTTTCTCAACATCTCTAACTATAACCCCATACACAGTATATTAATATACAGCTATAAATAAATGGTAGGCATGCAAGTTTGTTAGCTATCGAAGGTGTAAATAATTGCGTATTTGGAGCTAATGTTTTTTGCAGAATAAATGAACTGAAATAACTGCTTTATGCCGATTTCCCTTCCAGCTGATGAAGATGTTTCAGGTACCTAGCCATGTTTATGTCATCAGGATAACTGGTTTAATATTATCAGGGATAGGCATTTTTCAAACAACATCTCAGCTTCACACACAAATTCCTTGAAGGGAATTTAAAGCCTGATGTTATCTGTAAGACTTGTGCCTCCATCCATGAATTATAAAATCCTGAAACCATTATGTGTCAATACATAAAATTATAAATACATACCAATAAAAACGCTAAACCTAAAACTTTGAGAAGCAATATTGTTTTATTCGCCTAAGCATACTGTCCCCTGACTTCCACAACTGCCAGCTGAGACATTCTTCTTTACACTTCCATATCTTATAATATCCTGTTTAGTCTTTATTTAAAATAGTTAAGTGACAGCAAATAGCCTATTTAAAACCACAAAGAAAGGCAATGTCAAACACAACACCTGAGGGGACAGCAATATGTGTGTCTGTCAAAGTAATTTGGAATTTTATTCTATTTACAATTCTTCATTTAAAAGTAAGCCTGAGGGAACAAGCATTATCTTTAGCTTGCAAATACGGAGAAAATTCAGAAATATAATTAGGCTGAAGATATCCTATAGAAACCAAGATATAAGTAAATAATGATTTTGCTTCTGCCTTCCTATAAAATACTACATTAATAGTAAAATAATATTATGTGGGTTTGTGTATATAATAACTGGCAACAAGCCAGAAAGGAATATCCATCAATAGGCAATACTTTCCTCAAGAACAAAATTAAATGGCAGGGGGTCTTTTGTCATACTGGGAGAGCATCAATGGCTTAATCCCACAGGTTAGCCCCAGAGAGCCGAGTCTAATTTATTGCTACTGGAATATAATTGCTCAACTGGAAGCTTTTAAAGTGGATTTAGGGATCACAAAACCACTGATTCTGAACAAACACTGTCCAAAAGTCTGACTAAAAGTGAAATTACTGAAGGACCTCTAGAAAGGAGGGGCTGGCAGGGAGAGAAGGGTAATTAATATGGCTCAGCTTAACCCTTAGAAATCAGCTGTGGATCCAAACAGACAACTTTGTCCAGAAGCTAAAACCAAAACAGGTGGCAGAGCCTCAGATCCCCAATTGCATCAGTCAACAAACTGAATACAGAGCAACAAAGCATCAAAATGAAATGGTTATGAAACAACCATCTTACTTCCTCTGAAACAAAAGAGCAGCACAAGCTTTTAGTTTGGCATGCTGGTGGAGGTCTGGGAATTCTTAACATATGTGACTAGGTTTCTGTCCTACCCAGCTAAAGAAATCACTCTGTTGGACTATTTTTAACTGAGCTTTGAGAGCAGCTATCGCACTGAAAATCCCAAGCAGGTTGATTCATTCACTAAAATGGTAGGACCTCAAATTGTCATGCCTGGTTTTAATAATTACTGTGTGATTAAGGGCAGCCTTTGCTGCCAGCCTGGCAAGAGAGTCTACTAAATATATATAACTGATTTTCATCAGTATTATTTAAGAGGAAAAAAAAAAAAGTTACTTGTTCAATGGGATTGTTCATGTTTCATTCGTGGACTGAAGTTACATCTGCTCCAACTTCCAAATTTTTTTTTCATACCCCTCCCCCCCACCCTCCCCCAAGTTTACTTTTATTAATAATCCATTGTGACTTTAAAAAATTTGAACCAGCAGTACATCAGGATTCTACACTTAGCTGCTCAAAGAAATATTTCTAATGTGTCTAGAAGCATCAAAAATGTTGCTGAGCACTGTTAGATGGTACAGATAGCCACAGGAATACATGCAGCAAAATCTGAAAGGGAAATGCTGCTGCTGCAGTTCCCTCTGAGGTTCCTATTTTAAAGGACACCTGTCTCAGAATTTAGAGGAATGACACACTAGCAAGCCCAACTATCTGTCTATATCCATCCTGCTCAAAGACAAGCTCACCAGGCCCTGATATGATGAAATAAAAGTACAATTATGTGAATTATGACATCTTTTCTAGCAGGGAACAATTACAGCCACAACTACTGCATATCAGAGCTTGAGCTACACAGAACTGCAACCTTGGAGTAAGACTTACAAATCTGAAGCAGCACAAAGAACTTTCAAAGCCAGTCTTCATTTACCCCAAAACTCAGAGAAATGAACATAAAACTATCCACACGGGGAAATGAAACACAACCCCCTGGTTTTAACAAGCACATTCAACACCTGAAACTCTGCTTAGGAAACTGAGCAGTGAAGACAGCTCAGAAGTTTTAGGGGTTAAAAAGCAGGTCCTACCTCACCCCCTTTACTGCCACACTCAGAGAACCCTATGAAGCTGGTAATGGGAGGAGACCCACAGGTTTTCCCTGTCCATGGTAGTGAAATGTCTGAGTGACAGACATTACAAGGATGCTATCTTGCAGCATACACACCATACATTTTCAAAAAGAACTTTTTTTTCTTTTTATTTTTTTGGGGGCCAAATATATGCACTAAGGAGGAATTTTCCTAGGTTTTGTAGATGGCAGTAATTCTAATCTAAATTCATATGTTGTAGATGCCACTTTTCATTCAAAGAACACAGAAAATTAATGAAGCTACACGATGTGCAACAATGATCAGCTACTGCAGAAGAAAAAAATACTTCCTCTTTTTAAAATAATTATTTTTTTAAACCAAACAGGCCTTCTGACTTTTCTAGAAAAGAAACAGAATTTTCATTTCTGCATTTCAGTAGGTTAAATACTGGAATAAAGTTCTCAGTATGACAAGTGAAGACTTAAACACTTCCAAAGTAGAACAACAATGGGAATGATGTCAAAGTGCACGACAAGTGTAACAAGTATCATCTGAGTTATCAACACACACAGAGCACATTCTGCATGTCTGGTTGGCTTCCATTTGATGCTAAAATCATTTGGCTGACTTCCCAAATAGTAACTGGATCAAGTCTCTACTCATCTATCTTTCCATTAAATCCTCATAATAAACTCTCTCTTTCTTGTGTGATGATTCTCAGTATCTACCTTAGAAGGAAAAAGAATTTCCCAAGTGAGATCAGCTATGAAAATGCTGATCTCATCCACACAAGTGAGCAAAAAGATTAGGGAAGATTTTATATGTTCATATAAAAACCAGTACATTCAGCTAATACAATTACTTACAGTTCCCTTAAACTTGGTGAACCCACACTGACTTACCTAACTGCAGATCTAGTACTGACAGCCTAAACCATGTTCACCCTGGGGTTTTAGGGCAATTATGTCTTAAGAGCAAATGTTCGAATGGAGGGAAGGGATTACCAACATTGTTAACAGCATTCACTAATATATTCTGGCTCTGAGTTAATTGTGAAAACTTCAGAAGTTCTATTGTGGGAATGCTCAAATACTCAAATACTTGAATTATTAATTATTTTTAAAGAAAACAAATATTTAAAAAATACAGTTCATATGCCAGTCATTTTCCCTTTAGCGAGCAATCAGTTTCTTTAAACAACTGACATGACATTTTTTGCAAAGTTACTGCTACTGCATTTGCCTTGAATGTGTGCTCTTTTTGACTCTTACCTTCACATTCTCTGGATGAAGCCCTCCAGGGTGTTTGTCCATGTACTGACATAAATCAGTGTGCTAAAAGAAAGTCAGATGGAGAAAACTGTATTAATATCTGTATGACTGCAGCAATAAATACCCCTCTACTTAGGAATGGACAAAGCAAATGGAAAATAAGATTTTTTTTCAGCCACACATGTAACCAGCCATACATACATGAACCTTTACACTCCTTTTATTTAACAGCTTTAATAACGGATATGAATATTCAACAAATGCAAATTACTATTTTTTTCTAACACTCTGCATTTGGTAGATTAATTACCTGGATTTTAATATAATTCTAAAACTTGTAAGGACAGTATCACCATCAACACCACATAGATTATATCTAGACAGAAGACAAAGAGCCTAAAGGAAGGATCTCACATTCAGCTCTCATTGTGCACATTAAAATACTGCCTTTTAAATATAATTTTATAGTGATTCTAGATTAAGATGGCTTAAAGGTTTAGAAAATAAAGCTGAAAGGCATTGCATATCAGAGTACTGGATGATACTTTCCAGCTCAAAAAGAAGCACGTATTAGGGACATGTACAGCCATTAAATATAGATACTTTAGAAAAGAGGAAATTTTCCAGGGAAAATTCAAACCTAGATTTTCACTTTGTTCCTATATTCACTTCATTTACCTATATTTCCTGCAAACATAGCATAAAATCTCTTCAGAAAAAAAAAATAAAAAATAAGGCTTGCAATGTATAGATGAGTGTTATTTTTGATAAATAAATATTTATAGCTTTTACTATGGAAACACTTCTTTCCGAATTCTTCTCTCACATTTCTACACCTCAGCAGCATGGCTTCAGTCAAGTGGCATGTTGCTTCTCTGATGTGCTTGCACAACTCAGCTTCTGGAATTATGTTCACAATAAAAAAAGCAAAAATATGCACTTGATTAACCAGCAAATACTCAGAGACAGACTCTGCCTTCCACATCTGGTTTCTGAACACATCTGGTAAAAATCATCCAACATTCCTTGAAAAGCTACTTGGCAATACCTGCCTCACATGCACAACAACCCAACTAAATACAGGCAGTTTTTAAAGTGAGAGTTTTGGACAAAAGTTGCCTTCTACATAGCAGAATGGTCACTCTGTGCAACATTTCCCAAACCAGGAGGCATTCTTTAGTTCTCTTTTGCAGATTTATAAATAGGAGATGTCACACCCAAGACACAAAATTCGTTCCTGCATAATTGCTTCTGAAATCACAAGCTACAAAAACACACTGTGCATGTAGAATTAACACTGCAAAGACATAAGATACACAGGAAGATTAGGCTCTGCACTAGCACAACTATTTTCAGGAATTCCTACATGGCTTCAAGAGAGTGAGAGCCCTGACTGCAGGAAATTGCTTGGATCCCAAAATGAACAGCATGTGTATCACAAGGGCAGAGGGCAGGCTTAAACAGGCAAACCACACTAAATACAACTAAACAGAGATTAATCCAATCTTTTCTTCCAAAAAGAAGCTTAAGATACAGCCAGCAATTCTTCAATTTGTAGTTTACAAATTAGTGAATGCATTCACAAAGAAAATTTAAAGAAAAAGAAATATTTTACCACTGAATTCTTAGTGTCAACGAAGTGCATTTTGCATAAAGACCCTTTAAGTTTAAAGATTTATTCCTTATTTCTGTAACATCTTTAGCCTTAAGGTACTCCTCTTCCATTCTTCCAGTTAGTTTTCTGGGTCTGCATAAATAAACCATGCCACAAATGGTTTCAGTATACATCACCACATTACACATTTTTGTCTTTTTACTGTATTGACACCAAGAAAACATGCTTAAACAAAGTCATCAGCTAACCTTGTCATTCGTTTTAATAAATTAACAGGTTTTAAGTATTAATCCCACCACAAGAGTCTGCCTTAATATCAGCTGGAACACCATTACTACAAGTGATGTCTAGTGTCAAATAAGAAATTTGTGGGAATCCACTCATTTTAATGGGTTATCTGTTATTGAAGAGAAATGTCAGTCTTTGAATAGTGCTAGCACCTGCAGTGCTCAAGAGAGGTTTAAAAAAAAAGCCTGAATGTCACTTTAGAGAGCCCGTTGGGGTGGCCAGGGAAGCACTGTCCCATCCTCACAGGCAGCCACCGCAGCCCCTGAGCACGGCACGCTCCCGCACGTGGGCTGGCTCCAGGAACTCTCATTTCCCCCCACTTCAGTCTTTCAGCCCTTGTGAGCAACAGATAACCTGCTAGGTGGGAAGTTGATTGCCTCCTCCATCTTCTATTGATTTCTATGATTTGTAACTGGTCAGCTGGCAGAAACTAGATCAGAGGAAGACAAACCCAGTGTTATCTCTGAAGGTCCCCTTCCTGAAGCCTTGCACATCAGCCACACACTAACTGCACATTTTTATTTGCCAAAAGCTTTTCATCCTGTTCAGAGGCACAACACTAGGACTAGCAATAAGTCATATTTTTTGTTTCCAGCATACTTGTAATAAATGGTCAAGAAAATCCCATTTTCTTGTATTTCAGTTACTATTTGGATGCATTTTATCCATACAGAAGCATCAATGACAATCATGTTTCTGTTATCCATCACTATTCTTCCAAACCCAAGGGACTACAACTGAGAGCCTGATATAACCTTCTGCCATCAGTTTAACCATCAAAACCTTCAAAAACTGATTGAACATGTCTACCTAAAATTCAATGTAAGCAGCATTTTCTCAGAATCCTGGAAACCTTTCAGAGTCAATTGTGCTGCAGTCATTTGGCTTTTTTTTCCCTACACACACACACTACAGACACAAAGAAATCTCTACCAAACCCTCATTCAGATGGAGAAGAGAAACTGAATGTCTTTTCTGTTCAAATCTTTCAACACTTTGCTTTCATAAAAGTGAGTCCTTTTCATAAAAGTAACTAAGTATTATGGTAAGGACTGTGGAAACAACTTAAAATGTTAGAGTACATTGCTCCCGACTTTAAAAAAAAGAAGGTGGCAGCAAAGCAAAGGCAGCATCAGCTGCTCCTCTTTTCCCAAGGTAGGGACTGAATGCACATTGAATTAAACATCAGTACAGACAGGAAAACTGACAGTGCTGCAGAGACAGCTCTTTCTAAACCTGTTTTCCCTTTTGGCAGCCAAACTGTCTGCTCCAGTGCTTGTGTGCACAACTGACATTGAAGAAGACAACATGAATGCAAGTTTCAGGAAAGCATTAGAAAAGAAAACAAAAGAGCAAGCTGGATGAAAGCAGTTTTCTAACGGTATTCCATGAAATTTGTACCATATAGAGGAATGGAGTTTTTTTCTTCATGCCATATTTCAAGGTGGAAAATAACACGCTTTCCCGAGCGGAAGAGTGGCTGCAAATGCAGCCTGCCCACACTCTGACACTGGAATCTTTGCTGCAGTCACCACCCTGAGCTAATAAAATATATACCCTGAAGAAAAAGTCAAGATGCAATTACATATTGGCGATAACATAAAACTGTACTGAAACAAGGTACAAAGACAAGAAACAGACCAACCAACACACCTTTTACAGTCCATTCTGCACTGTCTCAGAGGGTGAGGCCACCTCACAGGGAAGCAGTATACACTGGGAATGCAGTACAGAGACTTCCAAGTAATGGCACACATTCTGGTCCCAAGTGGACTGGCTAGACCAATTCTGCTTCAAGCTGGATTTTAACCACACTATCAGCCATAATGTTAATCCCTAACACACAAAAATCACCAAAGTAATATCATGCTGACAGAACATTTGATATTTTAGTTTAAGTTCAAAATCACATTAGTTCCTGCTCTTTACACTGCACCAGTTTACCCACACCTATATGTACAAATATTCTACTATTCTCATAATGGCTACACAAAAAACAATAAACAGAGATAAATCAAGTTTCTATAGAGAAGAACTCGAAAGACAGGAAAGTCCATAAATAATGGGGTTTATCCAACCCTCTAATTGTTTCTTCACTAAATGTACATTATGATAACTCTTAAAAGGTGTAATGTAATCACACACTCTTTTTCCCTCCCAGGATTAGACATACTCATTGAACAGAATAGGAGACACTTGCTTAAAAAATAGCTGTGCAGTTTTCTGGTTAGGGGTGTTTTTTTCTATTCTCAAACAGCTTGCAGCGTGTGGCTTTTTTACTACTTTGAAGACAGAAATAATCTCACAGGTTTTCCTACCCTGCTTATTGCTATGCTATTGACACACTTTACAAACATAGAATAATTTCATAGTAATGCACAGGACATAAGGCATTACTTCTTTTTATTGGGCAGGGAGTTTAACCAAAGACAAAAAAAAATATCCCAAGAATCACTGATCTGGGCAACTCTATTCAAAGAACTTTGGTTTTAACTTTTCAGAGTATTTGGCACAATTTAGCCTCCTGTGTTTTGACTGCCTGTGGTGGTAATGAAAGATATTTTGGTCTTCACATGCATCCTTCGTCCACACACACACCCTCTTCCTATTCTCTGTCTCTGATGGACAAGGTGGTTTGTCCTAAGCTAAGAACACCAGGTGGGCATTGCAGAAGTGTCTGGGTGCTCACATTCCAGAGATGGGGAAGCTGATATGTTGTTATTGACTTTGCACACTGGCTTGAAAAAGAGTATAAAATGCATTAGTAATATTTAAATACATATTAACAATAAATCTAATAATAATCATCCACCTAATCATTGTGTCCTTTTCATGCCCGGCTTAAAGCTTTGTCTCAACCACTCTGCAACACTGGCTTCAGTTACTGCTGTAAATGTGTGGTGCTTTTGCAAAGGAGACTGACAATTTCATGCTAAACAGTAGAAATCTGTCATATTGGAATTGTGATGACAGCAGTTTCTGCTGGTGATGACAATTCCCACTACAGCAGGGATGAAACCCAGTTCTCTACACCAGTATTACCTGACTTATCTTGAAATGATACTTCAAATGAGGTAGGAACCTCAGAAGACACCCTAGTTCCCACATCCACAAAAAATGAGAGAAATTCAACAACAACCACATGCCTTCATCACACAATCCACTGCAGAGCTGCAGAGCAGGTGTTTCCACAAGGATGAAAAAGGGAGACTGCCCAGGACATCTTAATCTTGGCGTCCTCCAATTTTAAGAGCTTCACTTTGCCACTTCACTAACAAAACAATGTTTTGTGCAGAACTTGTCACTCTTTAAGTGAGCAACTTGGTCTCTCCTCCCACTGCTGGCTTCCCCAGAAACAATTTCACTTCCTTGGAAATGAATAGCTATAAGATTTGAAGTGAGAAACTTAAAGACAAGTCTTTGAGATGAGAGGGGGAATCTTCAAAGACATAGCTCTTAAGTACAATTTATGATTTTTCTGAAGCTTATCACTTGACCAAATTTGGGGCAATTTTCAAAATAATAGCCCAACACTACTCACAGCACAAACACTACCCATCCCCTAAATGCCAATCCATACTGCACAGCTGGAATATTTACAGGAGGACCCTCCAGATACAGGTTCAAGATATGTTGTCCCTTTTGGCTGAAAGTAAAAGCAAATATAGACAGCCTGAGGCAGACTTTGGCATTTTTTTCCTTCAAATAATGGTATTTCACTGCTGTGTGCCAGAAGATCACTGCTCCAGGGCTGTGCCTTGACTTCAGGGCTCTGGCACACACAGTTCCACCTCCTTGAAAAGGCCCTGTGCAACCTGCTTGTTACCTTCTCTCAGCACGTTAAAACACAAACCCTTTCAGTGCACAGCTCAAGTAAAAAGGCCTCCACTAAGAAACCCCTGACACTTCCTGGGCTAGATGGCACAATTTCTTGATAGAACAGAGACTGCACAATGCTTCCTAGGACAGGGGATTAAAAACCCATGCTCAGCAGGGCTGCTTCATCTAAGTCTCTTTTCAGAACTGAATGTAGAAGCACATCAGCCAATGCTCATTTTTGACCGAAACTTTAAGAGATTGCAAATATTTTCCATTTTCCTCCCTGTGATGAAGACAAGTGTGACAATTCCTACAGGTAGCTGAAAATGAGAGAGAGACTAAGCTACTTTTCCAACATAAGTGCTCATAGTCTAAACAAAAGTCAACAAATGTGTACAAGGATTTAAAAAAAAAAAAAAGCACACTTGCTCAGACTCTCTCTGTAATATTTTTCACTAATTTTTCCCCCATACCAGCAACTAGCATGACAACTCTACAAAAAGTATGCCTTACTTATGAAATATTGTCTTCCAGACTCACATGAAGAAATGAATTGATGAGCTGGGGTTTTGATTTAAACTTGGGGCAGTGTATAATTGTCTGAAGGTCATTTTTATTCAGCAAGACCCTGGTTTATGTAAGTAGACACGTGTGTTTATGTTTGTGAGCACACTGGGTATAAGCATCTGCTGAAGGGAAAAGAATTCTGACTGATATTTATACAGCTGAAGCAAGGTTTATATACATTACATCCTAGTTCTGGAAAAGAGATGGTATGCAAACAAGGGGGGGGAAGGCAAATGTTGGTGGTGCAGACTCTTGCTTTCTCCTCTTGAAGGAATTCTAATTATGAATAGATGAGTAAACCACAAGCTAGAAAATGTCCTCAGATATGCTTAGAGCTTCACTTTAAGATCAACTATTTTGCTCAACTATCTTGCTCAGAAATCTACAACCAAACACAAACATGTTCAGACAAAGGGCAGGACGTTTCCTTTCAAAGGCACGGCCAGTGACATGAAATTATCTCTACTCTGCCCACCCTTTTCCATAATAATAAAAAACATGACTATCATTCTCTTCTAATTAAATTAGTCACTTCTAGTTCCCATGCAATACATTCTCTTTCCCTCCTCTTCCTCAGTCATGATAAATCTCCATGTGACTTAGACGTCCCATAATTCTGCCTAATTGGTTTCAGCTGTCATTTTTGAAGCTGAAATGCACGGAGAGCCCGGGGCTTGTGAATGGAACAGGAAGCACTCCCAACTGCATTCCCATCATGTAAAACCAGCAATGTGAAAGAGCCCTCCCATTAAAACAGAAACGGGAGGATTTGGCTGCCGGCGATGCCGTGCTGCAGCAGACAGATTGTGCTGCTCCGCTGAGGCGGAGAGGCCGCTGGGAGCTGTTCCTCTCTCTGCAAAGGGGAGCACACATTATTTATGCCCTAGTGGCTTTCCTGACTAAAATACTTTCCCTTTTTTCACCAACAAATTTTTAAACCGAGAATATAATTTACCAATAAAAGAAGGGCACCGGGATTATTGGAAGTGACAGGAGAACAAAACCAGTTAATTCCTTTTAAATGGTGTGTATCCTCCAATCTAAGCACTCTGCAGATTACTGTGCCACAGTTTAAACTTATTTCATGTCACAGGTATTTTCAAAAGTGTTATAGACTTTCTTTTTCATGTATTTCTGTAGCTTTCTATAATTCAATCTCTTCCCTATGTGAGATGACAGTGTTAGCCATGCTAACAAAAAATACCCTACAAGGTATCTCTGGGTGATACCTAAACAACATCCAGCAAAACAGCAGCAGGCAACAGCACCAGCTGGGCTGAGCAGCAGGGGAAAGATATGTATTAGGGATTCAAGAAAGAAAAAACTGCCCCACCAGACACCCTTAATGAAAACAATTCTGCTAACAGATGTTTTTAGTGCCTTGGATTTCTCTCACACTGTCAACAAAGGTAAGTATACTTCAAAATACATGAACAGTACCATACAGGAAAGGAGGCTAGGTGGTGGGTGAGTACATAATACAGATAGAAACCTGTCTGAAAACCCCAGAGAGAAAAAGGAATGCACAGTTGTCTGATTTTTTACTGTAACTAGAAAAGATAAATTTATTTATGGATACAAAGCCCCTGATCATTTCACAGAGAATAATCTGGTTCCTCATAGACAACACACACCACTAAGGAAAGAATTGCTGAATGAACTAAGAGATCTTCAAAAAAATACAGTTTTCTAAAGATGCTAGTTTATCCTCCACCTTATTCTCTGCCCACCTTAATTATTCTATCAGCTTTGTGTTCTTCATAAATCAGGTTAAGGAGAAACCCATTTAATTTAGTGAGATTATTTGAACAAAAGAATGGCATTGAAAAAGCAGTAGGAATTCCTCTTTAGTATGACCAAAACATAGCATCAAATTATCAGCTTGTGCAAACTGTGATGGACTTAGAGATCCCAAAATCAACAGAATTAGGACAATTTTTGCTAGCTGTAACACATGTGCCCACAAGGATGGGCATGTGCACTTTTTCTCTAATTTGTTATGTCATTGAGCTTCCACAACACTGACCACGATATGCACATATAACAAACAAACAAACACACAAAAATAAAAATAATGAAAATTTGAAGATACAAAAAAGTTTCTTGTTTGAGCACAGAGGATACCCATAAAGCTCACGGTGAGAGTACTTGCTCCAGGACTGCGTAAGCAGAACCCGTACACGGCAGAGAGGCTGACTCTCCACATACAGCCACACTAAGCAAGTATCCACACTAATACTGGCATGCTACTGATCATGGATAATTCAGGTGTATTTTAACAAGCTCAGCTGGCACAAGAGCCCTTCCTATGGTGATGTGCTTGTCTACCAAAAAAAGGCCATCTTCAGAGCAGGAAACAGCCAGTGCAAAGACTTTCTTTAAAAGCTTCCACATCTGTGTAGACCTCTCTTCACACTGGCTGAGTGGTTTTTTCCTGTCATGTATCCTAATCCTAACCATGCTTGACTGTAAGATTAATAAAAATTTTTTAGGGAAAAACTCAGTTCAGATGGTAAGAAACACAAAAGAAAAATTATGCTTCCATGGATTAGATCCTCTTTACTCAAAGTAGTAAAACAGAAAAAAATTGTTAAGGGTTTTTAACTTTCAAGACCTGGCTTCGTTTATTACACAAGCTTGATTCTTGATTCCTCCTATTCACCATTTCTTAATTATCTTTTACATCATAAAACTATAACAATATCTGCAATTATTGACTTATTCATTCTGACTTCAGAATTTTGTCCACCATTATTTTGCCAGAACTGCTCACCCCAAGTTTCTGTTTTTAAAGATTGCATAGACATATTTTTATCAATATGACTAAATTAGTAAAAAGCTACACACTTTGTTCAGGAAGGAAAAATCTATTTTTAAGATTTAGAATTATGGTAATCATCACTCTCTAAACAGTAAGTTTTGGATTGGTGGTTTGTTTGTTTGTTTGTTTGTTTGTTTTTTCAATCTGCACCAAATAAATCAGAGCCTCACATTTTAAGAGGCATTAAATAAGACCCATATTATTAAAGAGAGCATGAGAAAGAAAAGTTTGATTGGACTGGACAGTCTCTAGTGCAAGTAAAGATACTGTCAGGATTCACCTCAGAGGGACAATGGCAATGTCAATTTATGACTAAAATTAAAAGATAAGGAATATGTGGGATGCAGCCAGAACTACTAATGGTAGGGTTGTGCAGAAATTTGAAACACAGAAATAATTAATTACTAAAAAAAAACCCACCAACCAACAAACCAACACAAACAAACAAACAAACAGCCTACAACTGGAAGATTTTCTTCTTTTAAACTTTGTTTAAAGCAGTAAAATAAACTGATAGATTTTTTCTTCAGTTCTGGACACAGGGAAGCAACAGTGTATTAACTTCACTGAAAGACTAAAAGTGTTCATGTTTCACTGATGACAATTATGATGCAGAAAGATCCATATAGAACAGACACCAAAAATAAAAAATTATATTTTTACCTATATCTACTATAGACAATGACATAATGACATAATTCTGTTGATTATTTGCCTAAATTGTTCTTTAAAAACTGACAGTATTAAACAAACCATCACCCCACAGTAGCTTTTTTAGTGCTTTATTACTGTTATCATGACAGAGGCATTCCTGGAGTTTAATCTTTCTCCTCCTTACTGTAGTTACAGATTTCCTTTTTTATCCTCTTTACCATTCACATAGAAATAGGTCACTGACTTTCTCTATGTTACATTTAAAGGTTGTAAATGTCTTATCCTTTTTTTTATCCCTAACTCTTAAGAGCCTTACTTACTTAGACTTCTCCCTAGAAGGCTTTATTCTTGATGTTTACTCATTCTTGTATTTTTCCCCTCAGGTCTCCATCTGATTCATGTCTTTCTTGTGTGTACAAATTTACCCTTTGGGATGGTGGGTTTACCTTTACTGTCATCACTGCCATGTCTACTATGCTTGCTATGAATGTCTACTATTACTATATGTAGGTGCTTTTGATGGACTGCAATGACACTGGAATTTTTACCTGTAATTTAGGAAAAAAACTAATTGGGATCTGTCAGAAGGTGGAATATCTCATGTGATTTCCAGTATTCCATCTATCAGCTCAACTCTGGATGTTTCTCATGCTTTGATTTTTTTGTGAGTATTGTTTTGGGATTTTTTTTAATACTTACATTGAATGCAATTGTTAATATTTAACAAAAAGAAGAATAAATTATAGATGCTAATTATTAAATGGTGCACAACACATGGCAAATTTAACTAATATTTACCAATCATTAGTAAATTGTACAAAAATTGGTCATTCAGATACACACAGCATTCCAGCCTGCTGATTAATCTTATTAAAATCTTGATTAATTTTATTAATACATCTATTCATCAGCACATGCCCTCCATGTGAAGTCTACACAACATTTGGAAATCCTGCAAAGACAGGATCACAGAATCCCAGAATACGCTTAGTTGGAAGGGACCCACAAGGACCATCAAGTCCAACTCCTGGCCCTACACAGCACCAAGAGCCACACCATGTACCCAAGAATATTGCATGAGTAACATCTGTCCTTGCTAGACATGTGTAAACTCCTTAGCCTAGCAGGAGTATTTTTATTTAAATTTAAATATAATTTTTCATTCATTCCTTATTTCCTACCAATTCCCATGTCTGGAACAGTCTTTACCTCTTGGCAAAGCACTAAACAATTTCCCCCTGAAGTCCCACCTCAACCCCTCCCTCCTGAAGCTTTTTTTTTTTTTGCATTTCCAGCCTATACTTGGACATCAGCAGCTCCTGTCTCTGATCTGCTCATTAAAAGTTGAAAAACAAGGCTTTCCCAAGAGCAGTACTCCCTTACTGCCTTTTCTCAATAGCACAGGATTTCCTTTCTCTCTGTTTACTCTCAGCCTTGTTCTGTCATCTTTTTGATTGCAATTTAAGCAATGCAACTCGGGGCAAACCTGGAGCACGAGGCAGGGTTAAACTACAGGGGAACAGCTCCTTCTCTGGTCAAGGCAAACAGAAACTCCTAAATCCCACTGCTCCCATGCTGGGAGTCCTCAGTGGCTCTGCTCCTCCCCAGGGAGGACAAGCATGTTCACAGTAACCAAGGGTGTCTGCCAAGAGGTGAGTGGAGGCACCTGGCTTGTTGCAGAGCTCCACCAGCTTTCAGCCCTTGCTTACCACAGCGGGACAGGTACCTTGATTTCAAACGGGAAGAAAATCACCCGTCACTTCACTTTCACACCAAAATAATGTAATTCAGGCTCCAAGCAAGTTTCACTCTCAGTCAAGGAATAGAAGACGCCTCCTTCCTTCTCATGCTCAGCTTCTCCCTAGGTATTACACACCACTGAAGGTTCCTAGTGACAAGAGCTCAAAAGCAGCACTGGGACACTGTTGATTTTACCCTGCTCTCCCACCCGTTAAAAAAGTGGCTTTTTGTTTGTTTGTTTGTTTGTTTTCATAAACAATCAATGCCATCCTACCTTTAGTTTCAACACTTATTCCCTAATAAAATAAATTAAAATGCAAAAACAGTAATAGTGTTCAATCCAAGTTATCAAAAGTCATAAGAAATGGAAATTTTTCAATGGAAAAATTTTTGATCCTTGCAGGTGATGAATTTTGCCCATTTTCTCACATAATACTTTGTAAATATTATGTAAGACAAATTTGTCCCAAGACAAATTCAAAATCTCAGCTGGGTAATTCTTAATTCTGATAAAGAGTATATATGTCAATTTCCAATGAACTTTAAAATGAGAAACTCAAACCTATTTTCTTACAGGAAGTGGGAGGGAAATGTAACTAATGAACTTCATTACATAAATTCATTGTATAACAACCTACTTTAGCTGCTGTAATGAAGCAATGAGAATTAAACTTTCTTCTTTAATGGAAAGTAATTTTTAGAAGCAAAAACATACACAAATATTAAAATAGGCAAGGCAATTGAAAATGCTTGGGTTTAAATTATGTTATTAGATTACTCTGGAGCTTCTTCACTGTTGAGGCAGACATAATATTGCTCATTACTCATCCTTCCAATTATAAGTATCTGTTCTTGTTGCAAACCTAGTTCATAAATATTGAAAGCATGATGTAAAGTATTGCTATACAAGCTCACTTTTACGTGCCAGAAATAGGACAAGCTGCTGGTTCATTTGTTGATAATAATATACTTAAATAATTATGCATAATACTAAAAACCTCATTATCATTCCACCAAGCCTGTAGCAAATACGTTTTACTTAGGATTGCCTTTCAGCAATTAAATGTTTCTAAATTCAGTCATCTTCCTTTTGAATAAACAAGTGAAGCAACAAACACTAATGATCATTTTAGAGCAAACAGATGTGAACCCCTCTCCAGAGATCTCTCAACAAGTCTGACATCTCACCTGTAAAATTCACCACCTCCTTGGGTAAAACTGGCCATACCAGTGACACTTGACCTAAAAGCACCATACCCATAAGATCACCTAAACTAACACCTAAACAGAACCTGGCAAGGAAAGGACCAAAACCTACGTGACCAGTCACACTCCTCCACTGAACTGTAAAGCTGAACGGACCTTTTCCTTCAGAATTCACTGCAGGCTCAGACAGAATATGCAAAGTGTGTCAAAATTTCATTTTCATATCTTGTTTAGCACATCCCAGTTAACTACAGTGAAATCATTTTCTTTAACATCCCTAGATGAAAGACTATCAGCCATTCAGGTTTTGTAGAGGAGATTCCAAGCAGCTCATTCTCAAAATTCCACAGGTAATAAGCAGTGGCTCTCAGTCATCCAGTGACAAAACTGAGCTCTAAGAACACTTTGCAATATGCTGACATAAGAGTTAACAAAGAGCACAACAGAAACTAAGCCTGAGTAACAAGGTACTGTATTCTAAACTATTTTTCACTAAGTTCTTTCATTCAAAAGGAGTAAGATCATTTTCTCATCTTCCACATAAATGCACAGCTCCACATTCACCACCAAAATGTTTATATGCAGAAGAAATTTCTCCTGATCTTCAACTGTCAAAGAGAATTTTTAAAGATTGACTTTTCTTGGCTTTGCAGACCACCAAAGTTAAAGTTAAAAAAACTCTGACATGTTTTCATCTGACAGACATTAAAAAAAAAAGCTAATTTGAGGGACCCAGAGAATTTAATGACTGCCATGTTTCCTTTCAGAGGCTATTCTGCTTTCAGCATTTAACTTATTACCGTAATGCATTTTGCAATGAAAGGTGCTGCATAAAATTAAATTTCATTCTACTCTTTCAGGGTCAATGCTGAAACCAAACACCTCTGATAACCTCAGACATTTCACCAGTATTATTTTCCCAGTGGAATCATCACCAACCTAGCAACACAAAGCTTCCATTTTCAGAGAATTCTCGGATCACTCCTAATTTAGTCATGATAACTCACTCAAATGTCTTTTATTATGTTTGAAAAGGTCAATAGTGATCAATGGCAGTAGTGTATCAGTTCCATGCTATCACTTTAGGAAATAAATCAAATTCAATCCCTTTTAGGTTAGGATTCAGTCATTCAGAAACCTACACCACCATGTAATTTTAACCACATTAATATTTTGACTTCTTTCAGTGCAAATTATTCATATGATTGAGCTAAACCATGTACAGGTGTTAAAATAACAACAAACCAGACATTACAGATACAGAGCTCAGTAACACCAACTGCACAGCTAGATTGCATACTCAACCAGCCAAAATTTGTACATTTAAATGGGCAACTGTAATTTTTGCCTCTGCACATTCATATTATGCACTGAATGGAAGCTTTTTAACAAAAGGAACAAATGAGATCATTGCAATCATGCAATTAGAACCTGTGTCATGCACACCCACAAGAATTCAATTCAGGTTACGTGGGATATCTCAAGGATTACCAGATAGCATTAGCTTCTTGATCAGATTATAACTTTACATTATCTAACAATAAAAACGGACTTTTGTTAAGAAATTCTGTCATGACAAGGCACAGGAGCCTGTTACAATGTCATTGTTATGCAGTCTTTGGGCTGTTTGGAGAGAATGAAGTATCCTTCCCTTCTTCCTGAGCACCACCTTGAGAGACTGTCTACCAGCCTAAACACTGAAATATTACTTGGATTAGTTGCTAGAAACCATTACTAAATGAGATGGAACAGTCTGGAACAGTCTCAATAGACACCAAACACCATGGGAACCAGAAGGTGCAACCACCAGCAGGGTTGGTCCCTTGTTGAAAAACAGCTAAGTGAATCCAGAAGAATGTGCCACTGCATGAAGCCAAATCTGTGTCTGTACTTATCATGGACAGAACCATGATATAACACATCTGGGAGACAGAGTCTTAAACAACCTATCTAAACACCCTTACTGGATATAAAATCCAGGAATTTGCATCAGTGGGATAAGCAAAATGTAAAATCCAGAAATGTGAAATTAATATAATAGGCAAAACCATCTATTTTAGGGAGAAACATATTATATATATCTAATTTGTCAACCAGTTCTGAAGAATACAGCTAAATACATCTGCTGATAAATGGGACTGCAAAATGTATTCATGTACAGATATGCAAATAAGTACATTGACCATTACATAAAATTAAGCATCAAGGCTTTTCCTATGCTAATTCACTGTGTAAGTCAGGAGCAGGAGAATCACTGATTTTAAGAAAAGGAAATAATTTTTATTACTGTTCCAATACCTGAGGTAAAAAAAACCATGTACTGTATCAAATGCTCTGCAGGCTGCTGCAGCTGAATACCCACACCTTCACAGTAAGTGTATTTACACTTTTATGTAAATACACAAGGTGAACAGTTTCTCCAGACAACATTCTGTGATGCTGTGTGCATTATCATGTCAAAATTAAGGCCTGTCCCCAAGAAACACACAAAACAATTCCATCTGTCTTAAGCAGAGATGCATTTAGAGTTAAGCTAGCAATCATTCTACTTTAAAAATGCAGTGTCTTACAGATTAGAACACAATAATTGATATGATACAGAAAATCTAATGATCTTTAAACTCTTTCTTTTAAATTACATGTGCTTGGACCCATCTGTGAAAACTGGGAGGTTAATTATGATACTACATTGCATAATTCCACAGCTAAGTGCTAAAGTAGTTCTACATAAATGCCATATGTTTGTCTTAGAAGAACTAAAAAGATTAATTAGGAGGCCAAGGCCAGTACTTTGGAAAGTAGTACTCTCAACACAATTAGATCCTTACACTGCCTACTATGTAAATTGAAGTTTTAATTAAGAGGTAAAGCATTAGTCATGGCAAAATTAAAAAAAAAAATCTAAATTGCATGCACCAGTTTGTTTTTTTTTTTACTGGCATTGCTTATAAAAAGACACTCTGCACAAGCCAATCACAAAAAAAAGTCATTTTAAGTTGATGTATGCTTTTCATCAAGGAGCTACCTGTTAAGCATTTCAGTCCTGCTCTTCTTCCCTACATTATTCTCACCTATTTAAAGTTACCTGATCACATCAGTAAAGAAAAAGCTCCAATAAACAAACTATAACTAAGAAGCAGAGTAAGTCTGAAAGCCCATCTCAACAGCATAAGGTCCTTCAAGAGGCCTAGAAGCCAATTCTCCATCTCTGAATCTGCTTTAGCCCAGCTTTCCACTTTAGCCCACTCCACTACAAAGCATCATCTCTTACAGCCATCACTCTCCTGAACAAAGTAAAGGGTTATTTTGGCCTGATTCATAGATCACTGATGGGAAAGAGAGCATTTCCATAAAATTCAATACACTCTGGACTGTATCTAGAATGTGTAGTCACCTTACTCACCACATATTCAAACACAAGTGTCAAGGTCTCCTTGGTGTGAATGATGTCATGAAGCAGCACAATGTTTGCATGTTTCAATCCTTTCAAAAGAGAAGCTGAAAAGCAAAACATAAATGTTATGTTTAAAAGCATCCAAATATATTATCTTGATTTGCTTTCTTTTTTTAGTAACATAAATGAGCTTCATAACCTGACAACCAATAGTTGTACTTTAGAGTCTTCTATGTTGATGAGTTCCAGTTTTTTAAGACCACACCTTCAACACTAATATTACTAAATTCAGTGCTATTTTCTCCACCTTGCTGGTCAAACTCAGCCTCACTCTGAGGCCAAAATGAGCTGGAGCAAGAGATGCTTTCTTTACACAGCCTCCTCTAAGTGAATCACTCATGTCTGAACAACCAGACACCCAGACCACTCCTACATTCAAAGATATTTTTTTTTTTGTCTCAGACAAAAGTGAAGAAAGTCTTTTCAAAACATAATCCTTCCTATCCAACACAATAGAGTTGCTGTCTAAATTAAGTGCAGCATCTGTCCTAAGAATAAGGTTTTAAGCAGTAATTCTCCTTTCTCTCAAACATAACAGAGATTTAATGGAATCATTTGTATTAGCCCAAAAGAATAAATACATGGTATTTTCTCACTATATTTTTTAATGGTACTAGCTCATATTTTCAGAAAAGATAAAGACTTATCCAGTGAACTTTCAGGTAATCGCCTTCACTATTTTTTTTTTTTTACAACATAATACATATTTAATGTTCATTCCATATTACATATTTAATGTTCCACAAGACATGGCATATTTTAGCAATATATGCTGACAAACCATGTGTTGTTACCAATGTCATTCTGTCATTGGTGCCTTGTCATCTCATGCATACATCTGAGCAGGACTATCAGTCACCCTAGCAAGTAAATAATAGATACAAGGACATGCAAATGAGTGGCATATTTCTAAACTGAATAATGGGGAACTTTTTCCTGTCACCCTTCTACTTTTGTCAAAGAAAATAAATGAAAGACCAAATGTGTGTCTCAATCCTTTGCTGTGTAAAATAGAAACTACAGAGCTTCCACAGCACTATTACCCCTTGCTGTCCTATTCAGGATTTTCCATCAGGCTGAGCTAACTCCAGGGGTCATCTGGCTTTGAATTAAGATAAATATATATCATCTCTCATACTGGTGTTTAGGAGATCAATCTGACAAGTTAATCACTCTAGGAAGCAACACAAAAGCAACATGACATCTGGCTGCATCAGTGTTCCTCCACAAACATCCTTAGCATCAAAATCTCAGAGTTCATCCTAGGCAGAAGGTAGACAGCAAAGGAGAAAACACCATAAAGCTGCTTCACAATGAGTATCAGCACAGACATCCTGATGACAGCACTGCAAACCTGAGAAGAAGCTCCATGACTGAGAGTGAGGCAACCCTACAACCTGGCTGAAGAGGTGAGAAGAAAAGTTTCAAAAGAGCTTGCTTTGGTCTGCACTCCACAGCTCATGCTATTTAGAGAGCCAGCACAGAGGAATCTTCCCTGTGCTCTGATTTCGTTGTCAGTGAGCCGTAAAACAGCTACTGCAATTACAAATGAGAATTCTAAACATTTCATAAATGCATATCTAGCAACTTTTAACATTCCACTAATTAAACAGAGGACTTTCTCAGAAAGGAAGAGCTGTGTGCAATTTTCATGGGATCCTCATCTTAGAACTTGGAGAATGTCTTGGAGCTCTCCAAAGCTCAGAGAGATTTGGACATGTTGGGGTGTTTTTAAAAACAATGATGAGAAAACACTACTGGAAAAGGGTGTGGATACAAACAAAAGATTAAGAACAACAGTTTTGAAAGGTACCTTCTAGCAGAAACAAGAACTCTTAACCTGAGGAAACCCCCAGAAGAGTTCACCTGAAGTAACTGAGGTTTTATCACCTCTTTCCTCAAACTTTATTGAACAAGCATACATTCATAGACACTGGGAACATAAAAACTGCCTCCTAGCAGCGCCTGTGTCGAACTGTAATAGTATTTATGACCTCTGTCAGCTTCTGCTGTTCAGATCATCACCTGAGGCCTTTAATTCCTCTAGTTAGCCATTACTTTGTTGCTGGAATCTCTACATGGGTCATTAAAGCTTAAGCAGTACATTGAAAGCAGCTTAGCTCGAGGTCTTTGCAAATACTGTCTTTCCCCTTCAGTCCCCTCCCCCACTCTTATTTATCTTCTCTAATATCCAATTCTCCCCTTTTACAGCCTCAAGTATCATCATCTGCCATATAGTACAAGAACTACAAAATACCACCTGCAGGGTGAAATTTCAGTCTTCTCCATTAGTCCAACTGAAATACAGTAGGTAATATAGTACAGAGAGTAAAATCATCTTAATTGCACTAATTTTACACTGCAGAAATAAGCAATTACACTATCAGTTTATATTGTGAGAAAACAAATATAACTAGTAAAAATAAGAGAATTACCCCACATGCTCTTCTATCAGGACTCACCATTAAGATTGCCAGTCTTGTGAAAACAGTTTTGTTTCTTAAAAAAAAATAAGGCGGGGGGAGGGGGTGGAACTAGAAACAGAAGAGTTGTCTGAAATAGGAAAGCTGTTTCTTCTTCCACAGAGTACTTCAAAAACAAAATGAAATATGAACCATCATATGGAGGTTTTTTTCAGAAAAACAGCTTTTCAGAACAAATGACCTATACACCTCCTCTTTTGGGCAAGTTTTTACTTGAAGGGAATAGAACTTTGGATGAACTCCACTAATTCAAAGACAAAACCCAGAAATTCACATCCAAAAGAACAAAAAGAGTCCGGAGAATCTGTCAGGATCAACTGAGACAAGGCTGACTTTACTTTTGAAGCTGCCAATGCAGCTGCTACTGGAGCTCAGTGAGAAGTTAGGTGCTGCTGTGCCTGGTGTTACTTCCAGAACAAAATAATTCTGTCAGAGAGGGCCATCTCCATCCAGTGACTATCACACATGGATTTCACACAGAGTTGTTTTCTTTTAAGATAAAAAAACTAAAATGTTGTTGAAAAAGTATTGCAACAACTCGCAAAAGTGGTTCTAGTACCCACTGTATTCTTAACATGTATTTTTAATAACAAAATTATACAACGCTGCTTCAAAAGTAATGGCACCCTTTTTTACCCTTGCTATGAAATGTAAGATAAACAGATGGCAGCACTTCTAATTAATTTCTCCAAAGAGTTCTGAGGAGGAACAGCAGCAAGGATTGTTAAAATGCATTTTTAAAACACTTTGGGCAAAGTATTATATGGGTTTGAATGGCCAGGTGCTTGTTCTGTCACCTGGGTTTGCACAGCCCCACACAGCAAATTCTAACAGTAAAAACCAGGGAAGGCAAACTGTTGACATACTTCAGCAATTAACAACGTCCCAGATGATAATTCCTGTGACTTTTACACAAGCTCATGATCTGAGTCGCTAAATGTACCAACACTCCACACTTTCCATCAAGGGCTAATAACCATATTTGCATACTTAAAGGAAACACATTGCATTTGCTTGGATAACCATCACAGACTTCGCCTCCAACAAGGGGATGCTCTCATCTATTATGAGCTCCTGGCAAGCTGCCATATCGCTGGTGCTGGTCAAGGAGTTTTTTGCTGTTCCCAGATGAGCTGGATTCTAAAGTGCACTCACTCCACAAGCAAGGCAAGCCAGATGGACTGCAGCCAACTCTTACCCAAAACCTGAGCAGCATCAGTAAATCAGTGCTTCACTCCCTGTGGGGTTTACAGCATCAGCTCAAGGCTGACACTCCATTAACAAAGCCTTGTGACTTTTAGATCAGCCTCAGCTTGGAAGTGTTTTGAAAAAGGCTATTTCTATATCTCATAAAGTAACATTTCACAGTTTCATGATAAATTCAACAGAAGTAACTATTACTACTGACTTCCAGGTCACAGGGAAGAACTTTCCACCAAGCAAAGATAGTCATTTTGGACATGTAAGTACATAAAGCTCGAACATTAATTATGGTCCTTTGATCATCCATTCAGTGTTTCAGTTCCTGACTATCCTTTTATTCGCACCTTGTGAAAAATCACAAATCTTCACTGTGACCCTAGACAGAAGAATAACCCATGATTTTCAAAGTGGCTGGTATTTCAGTGACCTGGAAGCTTTTCTCAGCGGAGGCAGAACTCAGCCCCATGCTGCTCATGTGCACCATAACGTACAACTGCTGTCGATGCTCTCTCTATTTCTGCAAAGGTTCTGATACTTTCCTAAAAGGTATAACTATAAAAATACCCGCTTTCCTCAGTAGCTGGGGTGTCCTCTGGGATCACCACGCACCAGTGCTAACTATTGCTCATGCTGCTACTCACATGCAGTGCTCACCCTTTCTCACTGCCACTCCAGGAGGATTTCTCTCATCAGGAGACTTTTGAAGATGGCACACCATGGAAGCTTGCACTGCTCTAATACTGTTAATGCAACTGTGCATCTCTGCTGCCTTGTTGGATTTCTGAGATGCCAAAGCACACACATTCTAGTCAGTAACACAAATCTGTGAAAGCAAGTAAGCTGCTGTGCTTCAGAGCCAAACAACTTATCTTTAAAATTCTGCAGCTTGTCACACTCTGCAGACACAGCGGTGCTCTCTGTCAGAGTGCCAACTTCCTTGCATACACAGTTGGGATGTGTCTCTGAGCTCTCCTGGAAAGGCATCTTTAATGAGAAAACATTCATGGGGTTTTCTTATAATCACGTTTTCTGAACAACCACACTCAAATGTGTCTTATTGCCCGCACAAACTTCAGTTCTGCTTCTCTCTCAGCAACTTATGTTTCAACCTATACATCTTTCATAGCAATTTTTAAAATTTGGCCTGAGAGCACAACATCCCTTATGCTTTTCATCCACTTCCCACACAGCAAGGGTTTCTGTGTGCAAAATGTTATTCAGAATTCTACCACAGAGACAGGAATTCAGCACCCTGTTGGTTGCAGCAAAAAATATGCAGTAATTTCCTCCTCGGAAATGCAGTCCCCAAATCTACACTTTGCTATTTTCCAGTTCACCCATCTGAAATTATTTACTATGAGCAAATAGCTTTGCTTTCCTAGAACCATAAAATAACAAAATCCAATTCAGTGAAACATGTATATCCTAGGTAAGACCACACTGAGCAGGAACTTCCCATCTTCTCACCACAGGATATATTCTGCAGAATGGCCATTATTTATAGCACATATATAATCCCAAGTAATTGATTTTAGAGCTGCATACCTATAAATGCACAGAATTGGTCAGCTTCCACTCTGATCTTAGTGGACACAATGCAATAAAGATACATAGGTCACTCTTCAGCTTGGTAAACTTTCTAGGAGGAAGTTGCATAACAAATTGCAAAAGAATTTTTGAGCTACAGAAAGAAGAAAAAACAGAACAGAAAATTTTAGATGGGTTATTACGTAAGCTTAGCTCAATTACCCTCTTTATGGCTAATTCCAAACTCATGAAAGTCTCTTCTAGATTTAACAAATGGTCCTTGTTCTAGTTTTCATTAAGTCAAAAAAATGACAGTCTTCCATTAAGGAGGCAAACTGTGTTTCATGTGGTTGCAAGAAAGGACTTGATAGTCCTTCAGCTGTAGGTTGCTTTGTTGGAAGGATTACATGGATCAAATTAGCTTCATCTACCTCCTCAGCTTCCATTCAGGCTTACATGAGTGACTTGAACTTTTAACCAAACACTTATTTCATTTGTGAAATTTCTACTTGCTGCTCCTTTTTAAAAGTATACTATGCTGTTAGAGAAGAAATACAGAAAAAGGGTGTGTGTAACAACACATAGGCACCTTCAAAGGTTCTTGTTACAGCTGTAGTTCCCTAAGCAAAAGGCAAGTCACAAACCTGCTAAAATCTCTTTGCTTATTGAACTGGAACAAAACACTGGAAGGACTGATCAAATAAGCTCTGAAAAGCACTACAGCATATTATTCTAGCAGTTATACAGAAGACTGCTGCCAGATGAAATGAATGTCTCCTTCATTACATTCTAGATATAAATTTATGCATTGTGTATTGTTCCCAATGCTCTTCCAACACAAGTACAGATGGAGGTTAAAAATAATGAGACATCATCCTATTAAAGCCAGACTCTTTGGAAAGCAATTGCAATATGCTACTCCTATCTTGTAGCAGCCAGTCATACTTTGCCTTCCCCATCCATTTCAGTATTCAAGAGGAGGAAATTGTGTAAACCAAAAATATGCAATGTGTACAGAAAATAACTCTATAATGCAGGTAGCATGTGAAAGCAGGAACATTTCTATTACTTTTTTATGCACACATAACATGACCGGGACTAATAACACAATCTTTTTATAAAACCATCACTGGCTGGTTTTAGCCTTGTTATTGTGATGAATTTCAGACACTGTCTTCACATAAATATCTATCTACCTTAGGATTACTTTGGAAGTTTTCAGCCTAAACAGTTCCTCCCATCTCCCAAAAAAACAGGCTTTAGTAACAAATTCTGTAACCCACTAAGTAACTTTCCCTTAACCCTGTGTTTTGGAGTAGACACTCAAAATCTGGGAACCAAGAGGCCATTAAAATAGGAATAGGCACTTTGCCATCTCCATGAAAATACTCTAAATTTGGTCAAGTTAAAGCTTTGGATCTTTGGGTCAGCCTGACTATCAGCAGTGTGAAAGTAAGGAGGAATACCAAAAAGGGGAGATGGCAGGAATGGCTGTAATCCACAGTGGAACCTAGGATGGATGGACAAAGAAAAGCCAGAGGACAAACAAACATCCTTCACAGGTGGAAAAACGCAGGAAGTGGAAAGTAAGAGCACATAGACAAGACAGAAAGGGGACAGGATACAGAGCATGGGGTGGGAAAATACTCACATTTTGGGGGATGTACACAAGAGCCTGCAGACACTAACACATACTCTCCACTGATGTCCATACAAGAACCCAAGATTCCCACCACTTTCAGCAGGAATCAATGAAAGTATCTGGCAGTTTTCCTCATTCTCCTGCAATTTCAGCCTACAGAGAGAAGCACCCTTCCAGGTAACATTTCAGTTCAAGCAGGATTTGCTCACATGAGAGCTAGCAAATATAATGAAACATTGGAGTGCAGACCTAACACCAGAAAATGGAATATAGATTTTCACTTGCTTTTGCAAACACTTGGAACATTATTTAAACAAAAATCCAAGTTAAAAGAAAGAATGCCAGGCCAAGCACTCAAAACAGAGATGGACTACAATTACAGGGGCTGACGCAATGCAAACTCTGAGATACACATTCCTGATGTCACTACCATGAGATAGGCCAGAGTTTCAGTTCACAGCTGCTTTACATCTGTCTTGCATTTATCTCACACTTTGACAACCTGCAAATTCACAGTCTAACTTATCCTGCAGTGTCCAACTTGAGGGCTTGTACCCATTAACTGTTCTGAGGTCTTTAATTTTTTTTCACGGATGGAATAAGAATGGGTCTTGCCCATTCATCAGAGAAGGTGAAAACTCCATCAGATCCAACTCAGAAGAAAATCAGCCTGATCTTTACCCTTACCTTACCACTGACTAAGTGTCATTTTAAGTCACTCAAGCTGAAAACATCACCATGTCCCTCATTTCCTGAACATTTCAACTTTGTATCTTTGTTCACACTTTTCAGGACCACAGAGTGTCCTGGAATTATCACAGAACCCCAAGCAACCCTGTACACTGATATTACCCAATGTTTTGCAAGTACTTTGAAAGTCATTTCAAAATCATCATCTAAAAGGACTCTCGGCAAGTGGGGTGCTGACTAGATGAACAAATATTGAAGTAGTCAGAGTAGAGTGACGAATGTTCTAGAAATTTTCAGAGCCATCTGTGTTTTAGTAATGCACAGTAGGTGCCTATAGCTAAAGCCACCCATCAAGAACATTAAATTAAATTAATCGATCATCATCTGACACAGGCAGAGATCTCACAGCAGGAGCAAAAATGGTGCTGTTGTGTAATTAAGGAAAGAACAGTACAAATAGAGAGACCAAATTAAGTTTTCACAGGTAAACTTAATTCTGACAACTTCTGAATGATTGACTTTGCAGCCATAATAAAGATCCTCTGCTGTAAATGGTATATCTGTGATATTAGTATTACATTTTCCAAATGAGGGAGCAAATAACCAAGTACCAGCACTGAACCTCATATTCTGCTGAAGTCAGTGAGCATTTTGTTACTCAGTTTCACCAATGCATCAATATGACAAGAAATCACTTAACCTTATGTACCTGCAATGAATATTTTTTATACACAGAAGACAGAAAGGCATCACAGGAAATTTTGAATTGCATTAACATGAAACTCAGTTGCCTACCAGCATACTTGAGCCACTACTTACAAATGAGGAATTCTGCAGAAAAGCTATTTTAGAAAAAAATTACTTTCGCTCTATTTCTCAGTGGGCCATTTCCTTCAGAAAAAAAAACCTGCACAAAAAGCAGACTCATTTGTCAGCACACACTTCAGGCGGCAGAAAAAAAGGCTTGTGGCATATGTCTTGCTATTTTTCAAAAAGGGAGCGAGACAGGAGTCTTTAAAAGATCATGTCAATTTTCTTCTTCTGGGTGGGTGAGGCTCATCATAAGTGGAAAAAAAAGCTGGAATGCTTATAGCATTGCTGTGTCTCTTGTGGAATGGTTTAGATGTTAAAGAAAGGCAGGCTCAGTAGAAAATTAGCAAACAATTATTTTTACAACTATTTTAGTAAACAAAATCAATCACAGTGAAAAAAAGCATACTGTTCTGTAACTGAAAAGAGAAAAATGGAGTGTGTAGAGGAAAAGAGCAAAGATTTCACAATAAAGCAAATGAAATCCAGTCACTGTGTAACTTACCCTAATAAGCAACTCAAAACAATGAATTATTAGGCTCTTAAGCATAATTAGAATAATATCTAGAACATTTAAAAACATTTTTAGGGATAGGAAATAACCTTAATTCAGGCTATATCTCTTTGATGCCTTTTATAAGATTTGTAATGGATTTTTCTTTCCCATCCAAAAATATGTTAAGCATGCAGACTACAAAATGGCAATTTTCCCTCAGGTAACTTGTAAACTAATTTCTACCATGAAAAAAAGCAATAATGTGATGAAGCAAGCTTGCAGACACAGTAGCAGCAAAACCCATTGAAGGGTTTTGAAACCCAGTCTTTTCCAGACAAAATTAGTAGAAAGAGATTATATCGGCAATGGAGAGCCACGCTTTACCCTGACCAACAAAGCCCTTTGGTACCAACACTGCTGGACATCCACTTTGCAAGCACATAATCTGAAAATACGTTTTAAGTGTTCTTTTCACATGCAAAGGCCCTACTGATTCACAAGGAACAAATATACTGTCCTCCTTTGCCTTTGCCCTCTGGTCTCCAGGTATTGTCTTGGTTCTCACCCCATCACTGAATTGTCATTTACTCTTGCATAGTACCCATCATCATAGTACCCATCAGCAGTGTTAGTTGAATTTAAGTTGCAAGCAATGGGGAGGAAACAGAAAAACTGGGAGTCCCAGGATTTTTGCTTTATTCTCCCCAGAATGTAACTATATCCAAATCAGTATGACTGCAAACTTTACAAGTTTACATTTAAATGACAGTGAAGACCTATTATTTTCATGTCACTCTCTAGAGCAGCATGTGCTTATTGAAAGGTTAGGGACATTGTTCAGCTTGGAAATATATTTTGTACAGGACAAAAAAAATTCATTTAAGCCAAAGACAGTAAGCCCTGTATGTTTCTTTTAAAAGCAGAGTGCAGGAGAGGTGCTAGAACAGGACAGATGAGCTGAAGGAATGTCTCAGCTTCACAGAGTTGACAGCCATAGCTGACAGTGACAGGGTGATGCAAAAGTTAAGTGATGCTCAGAGGAGATCTAGTTGAGGTAAGATAGTCATTTCTATCCTCCTATTTTTGCTAAAAACATAGCCATTATTTTCAAGTACAGATTCAAAATTACCTGAATCAAACTATGGATCTAAATCATACTGGAAGCCATTCTGAGCAATGACATAATTAAAGCACTCCTAAGAAATGTGAGAAAACACATTAAAAGGATCTTCGAGCATAACCCATTAGCATCACAGGTGGTAAGAATTTTTTTTACAGGCCATCTCAACAGCTTGTCTGTCTACTCCATACAGATATAAAACATCCAGCCCCCTTGAAAATATACTCAGTTCTTCAATCCTGTTGTGTCATTCATCAATTATAATTACAGCAATTTACTGTTTGCTTTTCCAGATAAAATTCTTTTTATAGAATCGTAGTAATTAACAATGACAGTAGTAAAATTGATATCCCTGCTTCTTAAAGTACCCGCGCCCCTAAGATGACACTACTGCCTTAACAGACTTTAAACAAATGTCCTCATCTTTTCCAGCTTGTGTCTAACAGTGTTTCTTCCAGTCAAAACAGGTCAGCTCTTTTCCAAGAGAGAACTAGAGAACAAATATTCTTTTAAATGTTGCTGACCTTTTTTTCAAACAGTTCTCTGAACTCATTCATTGAAGAGTGACCTTCAAATGTTAGACTTCAGGTCAAGGAAGTGCTTTTTCTAGTTTCTGTGAAAATTTGACCAATTTCTCAAAGTTTACATCTAACCAATGGAAAATTGTACTTAAAAGCTGCACTTAAGCAGCTAAAATCTCCCAGAGAATCCATCCTCCCTGAGCATGCTTAAACATTCAGGTATTTGGCAGAAACAGACGTCTGAGTCAAGAAGCCCGGAATACACCAGCAGTTATGGGTAGGACAGTGTCATCAGGAGAACAGTTCTAACAGTTTCCCCAAAATTGCAATCACAAACCTGGTTTTGGCTGAATGCATCTCCAAGTCCTGTGCTCCACTTCTGCTCCCCCCTCTTCACCCCTGCTAATGACAAAAAGGGTGGGAAATGCTAGCCCTGCCCAGTCAGATTCCCCATTCTCCATGCCACAGGCATGGAAGAAGGAGGACCAGTCAAAGTCATCAACCCTTCCCATCTTCCTGTTACTGCTTTCTACCCCTGTGCTGCTTTGAATGGCCCTGAATTTGCATTCTTCCAAACCCACCATGATAGCTGGTGTGATCCTCACACCAACATCTATTCTTAACCCCATTTCTCCTAGCTTTCCTCCCTCTCCCTGCCCAGGTATGGACAGTGCCAAGCATTCAGTGGGGCAGTCTTCTCCAGGTTGCCAGAGCATGCCAGAAAGTCAAGAAGGCTGGAGGGAATATGGAATGGAAAAGGGGACAAAAAAGCATGGATAAGGCATGTAGAGTTTATAACTCTGTCAGTATGAGAAAAAGAATCCAAAACCAAAGCTAAATACAAACGGGGATGTTTAAACCTGTGCAATGAAAATTTATCACATAAAAAGCAAGTTTCACAAGCTCAGGACAAGCTAACAAGCCAAAATCCAAGAGCTTGAAGCTTGGTTCATCATCCCACATAGTACCTGAGCCTAGAGATAAAGATGATTCTTTAGTTGTCTCTTTAAATCCTCCTTGCTTATTGTTATAGCTAAACAAAAAAGTGACTTGCTAACCAAACACATGAGGCAAGAAGTTTCTTGTTCCCGAGGAGAAACGGAACAGAAAACAAGTAGGGCACCTTCAGAAGCAGGATTTAGAAGGAGCACGACAACATGCCTAGTTTGTATTTCTCTGTAAATTCCATTTCCAATTAGAAAGACAAAGCAAATAAAATACTAACAGAGTAGCTGAATCAATAAGTGTAGCTGAAACTCCTCCTAATGAGCTTCTTTTTACTTGCAAAAACCAAGCAAGGAGAAGCATCAAACTTTAGCTGTTAACTTGATTTGACCAAGCACAAACTGGACCACACCACTCAGTGTCTGAGTATGTTGCCAGTATGGGACCTGAACAGCACAAAACTACTGGATATAATCTCCTTATAAATGTAGCACTATCACATGGTCAAAGATGAAATGCTATCATGTAACCAATTGATCCCAAACAAACTTGCCCAACACAAAGAAAAGCCTCTCCAGTGCAGTACAACTGCACTGAAGTTTAAGTTCAGCGTAAGCAACAATTTCATGCACATAAGACCAAGGTTCAGGAATATGGCAAAGCCATAATTGCTTTGAAGCAATTTTTGAACCTCTGAAAGTCTTTGGAATGTTTTGTTTTTCTAAAGAATCCTTTTCCAAGCAACTCTTGAAGATAACTGATCTGCAACAGTATTTTGAGATACTGCAAAAGGGCAAACACATTTTTAGTTTCTACAACTGAAGTGAGAACGTCTTAGTATGCTGGAAAACACAGCTCAAGCACTGTAAAGTCCTTGGAGATCTTTACTAGTGATTCGCTGCCTCATCACATGTAAAATCAGAGAATGACTTCAACAAAGCCATCAATTTTTTATGGGCCAAGTTTTTCTCCCAAATGAACACCCTCCCACATAAAAAATGATCACAGAAATTAGGACAGAAGCAAGTACCCATAGGCACTAACAAATATTTTTCCTCCTTAATCATGGCTAGTTAGTGTATATGTTATATCAGACATTATGCAACAGTAAATTGCACCTCTAAGGGAAATTGATAAATGAGAAATACTAAACCCCATTTCCAACAGATGCCAGAAAGCTTTGTCTAAAAATTAAGAACTGATTACATCTCAAACTCCGAGAGCACATTCCAGTTCAGATACTGACTGATATTAAAATAGTGGCAGCCAAAGTGCTAATGTTCACAAGGCCAAACATTCTCCCTAAATTCAAAACACGATTCAATATTTCAAATTGCACCAGCCTTATAAAAGCAGAACAGAAATATTTCCAAACAAAAAGAAAAGGATACATCAGTCAATGAAACAGGCACAGGAACACTACTCATTTATTTCTAATTAAGGCTCAGCGCCCCAGTGATGACAGATCACAGACTCTGTGAGGTCCATCAAAATGCCCCTCCTCCAGCTGGTTTGGACACTTAAAAATGACAGTCTGATTATATTTGAAACCAACTGACAAGATTTCCACAGGTAAACAGACCTGCTCTGAGGCAGTAAAACACATCTCTCCCAAAGTTCTCTGACCACAATAAACTACATCTAAAATATTAAAAACCATTACCCTGAGAAAAAACTACAGTTGTGCATCCATATCCTGAAGGTAGACTTAACATTAACTATACAGTGAGTGCTACACACCATAGGAAACACAGCAATGTCTTTGTCATTAAGGAGTGTATGATTATCTGTGGGTATTTTTCCAACATTTTGTTGGGCTTTAACAATTGCTGTCAATAAAACCTTGTCCTTGTGTACAGTTTGGCTTTCATTTCACTTGAGGAGCTTTTATAAACTTGTTTACATTATTCTCAAAGATGTAGATTTATAACTGTCAATGATTTTACAAGGTTAATGGCCTCTGTAATTAAAACAAATGAATGAGAAACTCAACTACTTTAAATTTATGCACTTCAGTCAACCAGAAAAACAGCAAACTCTGCAAAGAACATGGATGTGTGAACCAGAGTAAAACTCACCTTTTGCTGACTGCTCCAAAGATATGTACAGAAAGGGAGATACTTCCATTAATGACACACTTAGACTCTGGGGTATTTTGAAACGTAAAATTCTAGGAATGGAGATTAATGGAATTTCTAGTCTAATTTCCAGATCTAGATGCATCTGAGACATACTTTTACTGCAGAGGTGTAATTTGAATTTAACAAGCAATAAACACATACACCAGAATAAAAGTTTGTATTGTATGATACTGAAGGCTCAAAAATACAAATTGTCTTTTCAGGAGCATATCTATTATTGAAGATAGTTTTAATTTACTTTAAACCTCACTTTCTTTTATTTTTTATTTAGACCTCAAGCTGTGAATTAGTATATTTTTAAATAAATTCATTTAATCCATATCACACCTCAGCAATTTTATATTTAATTAATTGACATACATTAGCAAGTAAAAAGCTAGATCACACCATACTCTTCTTTTTAAGGTCATATAATCTGAAGCTGTAATAATTATAACCAAATTTCTTTGTGGAACTAAAACTTCTGCCGTCCAAATTTCACTAAAGAACTTGATTCCACAGCAGTAACAGATCAGAAATTCAGTCTAGAAAATATTAAAGGGATAAAATCGCCTGATATTTAAGGGTGTTTTTTAAGGTTCAAAGGTTTCCTACTGTCCTAGAGAGGTTAGAAGTTGCTTTGTGTTCTTGAACTGTGATCAGGAGTTATTAATGTGCAATTGAATGTGACATTCTACCTTCTTGTCCACAGCCATAAAAATGGATGACAAACATGAATGCATGGGCTGATGGCAAGATGGGACTATTATTAATGCAATTCATAAGCATCTTGGACTGCTGGCAGAAATCTGACAGAAAGGTGTTAAAGTCTTGAACACACTATCCATACATATCCTACTCTTACAGGTTATTTAGTTTGACCTCCTCGGCACAAGAAGCCATTTCCAAGCTCATAAATTTTTACTGAGCATATCTTTAGGAAGACATCCCTAGTCTTGCAACAACCCTGCAGCACAAGCGCCCCCAAACCTCATTCACATTTGGAAGAGTAGGAAGTCCATCTAATCCTTACACTGATAACTTAAGCAAAGCCTATCGAATCAGACTTTTAATGGAGAATGTACATTGCTCCAAAACCTTTTCTTTTGGTTTTATATAGATTTGTACTAATTTGTGCAAGCAAGACTGAGAGCAGCATACAGACACACATCAATGCGATCACTTGAATTTTGTTTGTGAGCCACAGCTACAACCCTTAGCTTCTCCACTGGCATGCAAAATAAAGCATTTTTGATTATGCAAATCGTCCTCTGCTTTGTGAATAGGGCCTCGAGTGATTCAAATGCTAATTCTGTTAGAAACCTTGATGCAAAGCCAGTATTTCAACCATGTCAGCTTTATAACCAAGACTTTCTGAGAAACACGTAATTGAAAATTGAAAAATATCTTTTAGAACTAGAAATACATAGAGATAAAGTAACCTGGAGAAGTGGGAAAGTTCTTTACAGCTTTCTGTCAATGGGCCGGCAACCCGCCGGGTTTTGCTTTGAGTTAGATGCCCCTTCAGGAAGTGCCAGTTTCCTAACAGTGGCAATGTAGGCACTGCTGTACTCAGAAAACCAGAAATGAAGCAACAAAAGCAAATTTTTATCTTGTCCAGAGAATAATGTGCTAAATAGTTGGGGTTTATGTCTTCTTGTATTCTTAATAAAACCTTCACACAGTCCAGTGAATGCCTGTATGAAAATGTTCTTGCCATTATTAAACACATTTTTGAGCCCTCACAGCACACAAAAGAGCAAGCATGCATCCAGGATCTCAAAGAAATAGGGGGAAAGGGAAGTGAGTGAGAATGAATACGTGAAATGTGTAAAAAGCTTTTTTCTTTTTAGTTTGCAAGCAGTTTTGATTTTTTTTTCCTGACTAGTTGGATTTAACCTACTATAGTACTTTGTCCTCTCAAGTTCTAGGAGATAGGAGGGAAGGGAGAATGTTTTCAGATGGAAACCAGCCACAATGGCACTGCCATCAGCCTGTGTGCAAGGCTGCCTTGATGGTACACCAACATTCCTACCACTCTCTTCACTTCCTTGATTGCTTCTGCTCAAGAAAAACCAGCTGATAATTAAGGCTAAATAAAACCTGTGGGTCCAATTATCTGAACTAAAACAGGCCTCAAAGAACTAACATGCAGCTGAAGTTGCCTATAGACCAAAACAGGGGTGTTAGGAAGCTTCCACATGAGGTCTGAGGCAAGAAGTTAAATCACATAAATTACCTGTCACTGACAGTGCCAGTTTTGAGCATCTCCTCAAGGCAAAATCCACAGAACCCTTATTTGCATTAACCCCTTCCTAACACCCCTGGTGAAAACTGGTCTGTACCACTTCTGCACTTCTGCACAGATTAAGGGAACTCTGAAACAAGCACCACAAAACACACACAACAAGCAAGCTATATCAGATCAGAACAGATACAAATCACTAAGTCTAGCACACCTAAAATATCATTATTTACAAGGCTTCCTCCATTCATATTAAATTCACTTTTCAATTAGCCCAGCTAAATCTGCTGCCAGCTGAGAAGCTGTGGAAGTTTGTGACAAGTGGCTTAGACCACAAAAATTCAGAAATACAAAGTTCCAGATTCTACAACTGCATTTCCCATAGTGATGACTCCATTGTCATGGCTTGTATTTTAATAAATGGGTCAGAGGTGGAAGGTCACATATTCTATTACTAGTCTCTGAACCATCCAGTTCCCCTTCATCCCAGCAGAAAAATGCAACACATTATCAGCATCTTTTTTAATATTGCTTACTCGGGGGGAACATTCTGAAGAAAAATTATGTGGATATTCGTTTTCATTGCTTTGAAGAAGACAGTAAAGGTCAGCTTCTGATTTTGAAATGCTACTCTCTTCATACTGATTATAAAGCCTGAAAGCAGTAACTCCACCCATGCTGGAAGAAGAGACCCCACTATGAAGGTTGTGTTCCAGTTCTGTATAATTCCTGAATAATAATCTCCCACCTCTCCCAACAAAAACTGCAAAACTGAACTCAAATATTTGCAACACAATCTTCAGGCTATGGAAAAATACAAAAGAGGAAAAAGAGCAGCGCTGTCTCCCGAAGGAATGGTCTCACCCAGACAACTGTGCCTACAGCATCTGGCAGCAGGTAGACCAAAGAAAAAAATGAGCCTGTGAAGAAACAGAAAAAAGAATATATTTTTTCTCACATATATAAATTTAAAATAAGATGTATTTACCACCACTTTTTTTTCACTGTTTTGATTATAATTAATCTTTTCCTTCCTACGAGAAAGGTATTAGTTCTTCTTATTGACTACCGTAGTTGCTGCCATATTTCATGCCAGTACAAAGACATAGGCTGCTGAAAATATTTCTTAACTATTTCAAAGTTTAGAAACAATTCATGCTTAAAATTTACAGCAAATTACTGTGATCTAAACATGGCATTTTACCATACTGGAATTTTTTACTTCCCTGGGTACATGACATATTTAAGGAAGAATTGAATCATTACCACAAAAGATGGGAATAAAAAGCAGGAAAACAAAATACTGCAGTAGTCTCATCCTCTCAGGCTGCCCATCTTCTCAACTAGCAAGTCTCTATTTATGTCATGGCCCCATTATTTGAAAATAAGTATCATTTTCCCTTTGATATAGGAATGATTTGTTAGGATATTCAAATAGAATAGTGTTTTCTATCTGTAAAGAGACTGAAGGTGCCTAATTTTATAAATAAGTTACAAATTTGAAATAAACTAGTGGATTTTTCTCAAAAGAAGAAGAAGTACCTATTGTGCTGTGGACAAAAGCATTGAAAACAAAGGCATTGTTGTGGATCCACAAGCACATGTACATCTTCAGTGTCACATTCATGTCTGAAGAACCAAGAAAGTTTTAAAATAATTTATATACATCAGGAGAAGTAGGATAATTCATTCATGAACTTTCTGTGTTAAAAAGACACAAAGCTGTTCTGATCATGTTTATCCATCATGACTGAATTCCGTAGCAAGAAGATGGTGACGTGCCAGACATGACGTTTGATGAAGATGGTTAACTTTCACAGGAAACATTTTTATCTAGAGCTTGATACATGTCCAACTCACATTAGATGTTCTCTGGGTTGATCAAAGACACTATGAGACTCTTCACAAAGGATTTTGTTCTTTGGGGAACAGGGTTAATTGTTTTTCTGTCTTTCAGGAGACACATGAGCACACAATACAATATGCATGCATACTCTTCTTTCTATATAGGTAGTGGTGTATCTCCTTCAAGGGGAAGAGCTGTAACACAAGGAAACCAGGCAACCTTCTAAAGACCTTATTTTGTGATTTACCCAAAGTTGAAACCAATTCTGATGAGATACAACAGTCCTCTTCTGGTTTTACGTGTTAGAAAGACCATGGATAAAACTGAAGCTGACTGAACTGGTTCAAACACTGAGTTGCCACCTCACTTTGGTATTTTCAAAATCCAGGACACAGCAGTGAAAAACACACACAGAGATCTTGACAAAGACAAATGTCTTTGTGCAGATTTGAAGTCACCACTTTCATCATAAGGCTAAATGATATTGTTGTCTAGATTATCCCCTTTGCAAAAGAGAGATATAATAAAGAAAAAACAAATAGAAGAACTACCTATGTTTAGGAGACATTTTTTTGCCTCAACACCAGAGATATGAAATTTTTATCTCACCAGGTGGCCATGGAAGATGTTGGCACTTGGATGGGTGTGTGAGGGTCTCCAAGCAGTTCCAGTTGAGACATGCCATTACTTGCTAGCATCTCCATTCATATTAAGAAGCTGGTTTCTGCACCACCAGTTCAATCCACTCCAACTGGAAGATGGTCACAAGGTAAAGAGTAATGCTACTTGGAGAAGGATTAACTTAGTTCTACATTTTATGGTGGCAGAATGTGCTGTAAGAGGACATTAAATATGCATACAGCATAAAGAGACAGACTCAACAACTTCCACTCAAACAAGAAAGCCATGAGGGCTACGTAAGGGTTTTGCATGACTTATAGATGCATATTATTGTTATATATGAAGCTTTCTTCATCCAAAAGTCTTGGAAATTTTAAAAGTTGACTTAATTTTATGAAAAAGGCCCCAGGAACATCCTTTCCCAAGTCCTTTAATTGCCATCCTTCTTGTATCCTCCATTCTCTGTAATTTTCATGTGTTTTCTACCCTTCCTCCCACACTCTCAGGGACACTGAGAGCAGCAGACCAGAATCTAAAAGGCAGCAATTCCAATCCCTACATTAAACAGGGAAGAGAAGAAACAGTTTTTGAGCAGAACAAAACTGCTCTGAGCAGAGAGCCCCAGGAGCAAAAAAGCCAAGTCAGAGGGCCCTGAAACTTAGGTCAGAGGAATCTGCCAGCGAAAGCCATACTGAGAAGGGTTCAGTAGCACTTGTGAACTAATGGATTTGCAACCTTCCAGCAGTGCAACTAGTACAAAATCCCTTATCCAACACTTTCCATGTGAGCAATGAGGATGCAGAGACAACTTCTTCTGTGGAAGTAGGGCAGAGCATGAAAGGTCTGCCATTAAGCTAACATAACAAGGATGAGGAAAGAATTCTTGATGGCAAAATGATCATATTAAAAAAAAAAAACCCTCAATGTGTCACCCCATTCTTTTCTTGCTTGAACTGTGCTCAAGAACAAAAGCCAGAAGAAGGTCACAGCTTGAACATCAAAAGTACTGAATGAAGATTCAATTGATACAGTCGTGTTCCATCTCAGCAGGGCACAGATAAAATGTTGGAGGGGGAATGGGCGGAGGACAGGGGAGATGGAATATTCTGTGGAACAAATTTAGCTCTATGAAACTAGATAATTTGGAATTTGCATTTGTACTTCTCAGAAAAGCATGACACTTTTCCTACATGATGGGAGCTCATTATAGAGTTTAAAATGTATAACATGATTCTCAAAGGGAAACACCATAATTTATGCCATATTTATGCAATCCCAGCTCTTCTGCAGGTTTCCTAATTGAGAAAACCGCTAATTTGTTAGACAGTAAAAAAAATCCCTCAGAAGTAAAAAAAGGAGACTGTGCTCAGTCTATGAATAGCAAGGTACAAAGAAACAAGCAGGACAGACTTTTTCAATCTCTACCATTTCTGACCACCCTATGTTGATGTAAGCTTTCACTTGGCCCACCGAAAAGAAGCAAGTAGCACAGTGCAATTTGGACACACTGAAAAGCAGGATAAAATAACATTATAACTTGCACTGTATATGAGACTAGAAAATAATCAGCTCTCCCACGTTCATCTTAGATGACAAGGAATTCAGTTTACTTGCTTCAGCTAGCCAGTCAAACTGCTCTCAGGCAAAAGCAAATGAGTACTGTCAGTAAAAAAAAATTAGTAACCAGTCAGGGTTGGAGAGAACAGCAGGAGGGAAAGCAGAGTAAAGATGAAAGCTCCCGCTGTTTCCAAGCTCCATATCACATTGCCAAAGATCTAACACACTTCTCTTAGACATACACAGCGGCACATGCAGGAGAAAGCACAAATGAAACGTGGCTGAAAATCTGAGCTATCAAAAAAAACATTCAGAAAAAACCTCCAGAAATTAAAGGCAGTTTTTCTGTTATTCATGTTCAAGAAGAAATAGTATACACTTCTCTGCAACAGGAGAGGGCATTTAATGAGTAACATCCAAAAGTCTTGGAAATTTTAAAAGTTGACTTCATTTCATGAAAAAGGTCCCAGTAACATCCTTTCCCAAATATACTGTAATTTTTGAAGCCCAGCCTGTCTTAATTTGTATTTCCTTGTATTATTGTATAACCTTGTATTTCTGTTTTATCTCAAGGAAAGCCACAGTTTGGGTAAGGCTGCAGGATGACCGTAAGAGACCAGATGGAGAAATAAAAATTGCTGGAGTTTCTTTACTTCTGAATACATCTTGACCTTAAATATACAATGACACAGTGTCCCAAAGGTTCTTGGCTTGCGTGTTTTATTTTTAACAACACTGAAAAACAAAGCTGTTACAACTCCAAGCTCAACTGGCTTTGCAGGGGCTTTACAGTTAATTGAGCCGTAGCTATTTAGCCTGCAGTAGGCACCAGCTCTGCCAACCCTGTAGGCAATGAAAAAGTCCCCCAAGCTACTGTCCTTTTCTTTTTTTACTTAAGTGCTCCAAAGCAATGCGGCTTTTGGGGAGAGTGAGCTTATTCTCAGACTCTAAAAACATGGACACAAACCCCCTTCAGTAACCCTTGTGACACGCACGCTCAGAATAGCTACATCTCCATAATCTTAAACATAATCTCTTGAAGTTCCCTGAGGCTTGTTGAGCCAGATACTTTTGGGCATTACAAATTTAAATATCTTGGCTGGACTTTGTGAAGGAAATCTGAAAGTCCTCTAAACTCTTACTACTCAAAAGAAAGCAGTTATTAAGCTTCCTTCTTAAAAAAATAAAAAACGAAAAGCAACCAAAAGACACAGAAACCAACCCTGAATAAAATGAATAGGTTTACATTATGTAGGTGGACAATTTAATTTCCACTCAAAAAAAAAAATTTACTATTTACTGGAAGACAAAAACAGGATTTTCACTGCAATTTTCATGTTTACCTTCTACCAGTAGATCAACCAATGATTCTTAAAAAAATATAGGCAGATATTGTTTCACTGTGCCCTTGACCTACAGCATACAAGCTTCCAGACCCACTCTAATACAGTGAATAGGAGGCTTATCACCATGAGTCATCTAAATAGTTCCATGAGGTCATTTGTTGACTTCAGTGTTATAAAGACCATTAGGCGACATATCAGTCCAAAATCACTGAGCTGAGAAGTGCATGCAATAACTCAGGTCATAATTCAGGATGAGGTCGCAAGAATTATACCTACTGAGTCAAAATAGAATTTTCCTTAGATGGTACGGGTACAGAATCTGCTATTTCTCTGGGATAACACAAAAGCACAGCTGCTTTACATCATTTGCAGCATTGTTAATATAAATCAGTGTTTTCCACTGTACACCAGTTAGGAACACTGGGCAATAAATTACACATTCACTTAGGTAAGATCTTTCTCTTGGCAAACTCCTCATCTTCCTTGTGTTACTTTCTTAGCACTTTTTTCCACTTCAGTTTTTCACAGATAAAAGTTTTGTGAAAATTTATACCCTCCAGCCTGACCATTTCAGAAAGGGAGGCCTCAGAAAACCTCCCAGCTTCAGAGAGGCTGTCTGGTATAAATATGCATCCTGGGGAATAATATATTATATATTACAATATATAAAATAACATATGTGTAATATAAATCTGGGGAATAAATGTGAACTCTCATTTCTTTCTAAGAGACTGTTTCAGGTTTTCATTTTTTGTTTCTCTTATAATCATAGAATGGCTTGGGATAGAAGGCACATTGAAGATCACCAAGGTCCAACCCCCTGACATAGGCAGGGACACCTTTCACTAGACCAGGTTGCTCAGAGCCTCATTCAACCTGGCCTTGAACATTTTCAGGGATGGGACAGCCACAATTTCTCTGGGAAACCTGTTCCAGCACCTCACAACCCTCACAGTAAAGAGATTCTTCTTGATATCTACTCTCTGTCAGTTTAAAGCCATTTCCCCATGTCCTGTCACTACGTGCTCTTGTTAAAAGTCCCTCTCTGTCTTTCTTGTAGGCTCCCTTCAGGTGATGGAGGACTGCAATTAGGTAACTCCTAAGCATTCTCTTTTCCAGGCTGAATAAAACAAATTTTCTCAGCCTTTCCTCATAGGAAAGGTGCTCTATCCCTCTAATCAACTTGGTTGCCTCCTCTTGACTCACTCCCACCACACAGTGAGATAAGGATGGAAGAGGCCTGAAGCTTTGAAGACTTCTGAAGATGTTCTGTGGCCAAGAGTTAAGCATGTCTCTTCCATGCTTTGTATTGGCACTCAGATGAACTAAGTTTTCTGCCCCAACTCACAAAATAAATTTATTCAGTATGCATGATAAACTGCTCTTTAAAAATTAAAAACATTCATTAAGCAATTCCTGTATTCTTTGTAATTTTATAATGCAAGACAGCAGACTGCTTCCAAAGCCCTTATGTGGTATTTCTGCATGCTGCTCTCCATACATGGCATTAAGACCACAGCCTCTGACAGTGAAGTAGATGGAAAATTATCATCTGAGAAACTGCCAAATGAAAGATGTAGAAAGAAGTCTATCACCTGAGCACTTTTAAATGTGACACACAAATTGGTGCAAATACACATAAATTACAACATGTAAATACAACAATTAATAAAAAGAAAAATAAACTGAAAGTTGCTCAAACATGGTATTTAAATGATGAAGTACAAAAATACTGACAAAACTGGATGATGCTTTGAAACACCATCTAGACCTATGGGGAATGAAACATTACCATATACCAAAACACTGGAATAGAGCTTTATTGCTACAGTAAGCAGCAGTATTTCCAAGGGTGGAAAATGAAAAACAAAAGCAAAAAAGTTTTTGTGATTGGGATGAGGAAGAAAGAATTTTGTTACCCAAGATTTTGTTACCACAGTGTTCTATCAGAAGCAAGGTGCTGATAAAGCCAAGGGATGTTTGTCTATATATGCATCCAAAAAGCAAAATTTTTGTCATGCTGGATATAAGCAATATAACTGCCCAGGATGAAAAAAAGATAACTACAGAACTGTAAATCAAGCTGTTCCCAGAATTAGAATCTGCCACACAGTTCAGTATTTAGCCAAGATAAATATATGATATTACAGGAAATTCAGGAAATGAAACATTGGAGGTAAATGTTAAGGTCAGTGAACTTTTCTCCTGGCTGCTGTGGGTTTAATAATACTTCAAGTCTGATGCTGAGCTATCTCTGAACAGTTGATAATGAGCATTACAGTAAAAGAATAAACTACAACCACACTAACGCAGAAAACAAATAATTTGCTAATCTCCACAAGACCAAATTTATTTTAAATCAGAAAAGAGCATGTACATGACTTTCAGATCCACAGTGTCCCAGATATCACTGCAGGCACATTTAGCCCACAACAGTAATATGGTGCCCTGAATCCCTCACGTATTTGTTATCAGAAAATCTCATAGATTTACCCCATCCAGGTATATACACCCAATCAGTTGTGCTTTTTTTCTCCACTTTTCTTTTGGGTATTTTTTTTCCTCAGGCTCTTAAAAAGTAAATTAGATCATGTCAGACTGAGTTAAATTCAGAGGGAAACATCCTGTAAGTTGCATATAATAAGCTGGTACATCTGACTCAGGCCACGCTGAAAGAACATTTAGCACAGGTTACTTCTAAATTTTATTGTAGAAATTCAATAGAGAGCTGAACAGCACCAATAAATACGCCACATTCACCTATTTTCATTCAAACCTATGTAACTTTGATGGTAGTAGACACAAATCCATATTTGCTGTAAAAGCAGACTTATTTTATAAGCTTTAATTGAAGTTTAGGCTAAACCTCCCCCAGGCCTTAAAATTAACTACTATTTTCCTCATGCAGCCTTACTGAGTTTTTTGTTTGGTTGGGGTTTTTTTATTTATTTTTCCTTCCACTTTTTGTTTCAACCAAGTTACCGCTTGTCTCTACAGTCACACATTCCATATTTATAGCCTTCATTTTCCCACTTCTCTTAGTCTTCTTCCTTTGTAGCTTTGTTTTACTTTGAGCTTCATTCTGATGCTGTCACAACAGTAACAATATGCTTCCCTGTACACAGACAGCTACAACATTCCCTCAGCATGACCACTGCTTAGGATTTCAGCCTGTAACTTCTCCCTAATTAACATCACACAGCATCCCCCTCAGGAGCACCGAGCAGGAATGTTATTTTCTCTCGCTGCTTTACTCAAGGAGCCACGAGAAATGTTAAACAATTTTCTAACAGTAGATTTAATTTACAATTAACTAGACTTCTGCCTAAATTTGCCTTGCATTGGTGGGAAATTAGAAAATAAGGAATAAGTCAAGATGAAACCTGCCTGGTTTTGCCATTATGAAAGAGTTTGGAATGAAACACCCTCCAACAGACTGCTGGCTCATACCATTATATATGCATTTTTCCATTAGGGGAACACTATTCCTCAGATAACTGAAATTAGAAGTTGATCTCATCTTCAGTGATATTTGTCCTTGCTCTAATTGTCCCAGCCTAAATTATAGCCCTTAGTCATCAAAGACCAAGAGAAAACTGCTTAACACAGTGTCCCATTCTTACTGGTGTTCTGAATCAAACTTATCAGATAATTTCAAGAGCTCATAGAAGCATTTCTTTTATCCTTTTTTTCCCCACCCTTGTAGCTGGCAGCAGCCATGGATGCATTACAGAACCCAGCATGGGTCCAAGATGGATTAGATGCTGTCAAGAGGAAAGCAAGGTCCTGCTGGTGAAGCCCAGGGCTGTCGTGGCTGTAGCGTTGCTGTCAAACACTACAGGCCTGGCACAACATCAGTGAGGTCACTTTCTGAAAATTACATCTGTAGTACAGCTTTCCTTACTTTTCTGGTCCTAATATTTGTTTCTGACAAAATCAAAACCAACAACAGAAAAGTCAAAGCCTAACTAAATACAGATTTTTCCCCTTCCCATTTTACATATCAGGTATGTATGACTTCTACATGACATAAAACATACAACACTGTTTTTATACTGATAGCCCCTGAATTAAAAATTCTGCTATCAAGGAGACAAAATTTCATGTACCAAAAAAACCCCCTCTTAATCAACCTATAAACCAAGTTTGACCCCACCTAACCAAGAGTCTACAAGAAAAAACTTTTTTATTACACTAGTACTCTTTGGATCTAGTTTCAGCTTAGGTGAAGATTTAAAACCATAATGGATTCATACAGTCCCATCTAAATCAGTGAGACACCATACACTTAAATCAGTATTAATTAGTAACTTCAAGAGCTTTCCTAGACAAGGCCTTTGTTCTACTAATATTAAAGCACCAGAATTTTAACTGGTTTCAACCACAGTATTGTAGACTAAAAATCTAAAAAGAAAACTTCTCCAATGACAGCGAGAGAAGTATTTTCATGCAAGTGTGACTTTATAATTTAAAAAAAATATCAAGTGGGAAAAATCTCTGTTCTTGTTCCTAATGAATACTTCTTTATATTGAGCTCACACTACACACTATTTATGGAGGAAAAGGGATTATACTGCATTTGACAGTTATAGTGCTATAAACTTTCATCTAGACCGAGCTCACACTGAAAAACCTTTTAAGTGTCACTAAAAAGGCACAAGAAAGTCGTATTTATCATTCTCTTATTAAGTCAGTACCATATCAACTATAAACCTGAAGACCAATAATCATATTTGAAACACAGACTGTTATAACTTGAACTCAGCATTACAAATATTGAAAGCTGTAACCCTCTGCACACCTTGTTACCACAGCACAGCTGCAGGGACAGACAGCTCACAGATGAAATAGATATTGTTATGAATAAATGTGTCAGATCATTCAATAATTGTTACTCAGTTGAAGCAGTACAGAAGAACTGTGGAAATTCCTTCATAAATTGGACACCCACGGTTTTCCCTCCTTTATAAAAGCTCCACCTTTAAAATGCACAGTCTTGGGACGGAAATCCACAGCGGTTTAGAGACTCATAACTTCAGGGTGTCAGTCACATGAAACATGGGGTTTCTTTTTTCCCAGCCCACTCCAGAATGGGCTCATTGTACAGACAGACATACAGCATACAGAAGGCTGCAGGAACACAGGCAGGAGCAAGGCACAAGGCAGCTACAGCTGCTGTGTCTGGGGCTGTCATGATCATGAAGCCACACAACCCACATGCAGAGGGCTGATGTTCTGGTACCTCCCTGGCTCATCTCACCCTGGGAATTATGCTGTAGGACAATTTTAAAAGGTCCCTCAAAGTCATACCAGTTTCATCTCTTCAGTTCATTACCAATTTCAGCTGAGTCTGAATCAGTGGTGTGATGGTGAATTGTTTATTATTTCTCTACCAAGGCTCATTCTTAGTACCTTCTAAGAGAGAAGGCCCACACAGAGAAGGCATATCCATCCATTTCTGCAAAGGAGCTTGACACAGACAGACTCAGATAAAGCAGCTGTCACTGGGGATCAGGAGAGGCTGACAAGGAAGGATAAAAGAGTGGAGCAGAAAGCTTAACAGGCATCTCCAAGCGCGTGAGATAAGAATCATTCCCAAGCCGCACAACTTAGAGTCCGTGGGGAAGGAAAAACAAACAAAAGCGAGTTGCAAACTACACACAGCTTCTAAGGCGCCTGCAGTTTTGCTGCCTGATCTTTTGATTGCCTTTATCAAGAAATGCTTGTCAATGCTTCATGCTGCGTGTATATGAAAAATTACATCTCCCTTCATCCTAGGTGCTGCCTGCGGGCAAGAAGCGCATCTTACACAGTTCCCTCATCTTCCAGAGTGACTTCTCACACCCACCTTAAACGTGCTCTTACGTACTAGTTTGTGTAGTAAATCTAACAGGAGCCAAAGCACAGGCGGAGCTGCAGTCTTTAACAAGAACTCCCACACCAGAGGCTTTGTTTTTCAAGCACCAAAGTTCTTCCTACTGAGAACGTAAATGTGTAATTTGAATTCTCCAGCTATTCCCTATAGCATGGCACAGAAATAAGAAGCGCAATGTAATTACAAAAACCCTCACATATATAATCACTAAATGTGAGTGCATACCTTCCCTGATCGCAGTAAATGGGGTTCCTTCCTCTTCCTGTAATCTAATCACCTTCAATGCCACCAGCTTTCCATTTACCCTGAAAGGGAGAGAGGGGAGGGGAAGGAGAAATTTAGAAAAAGCAAAATTATAGCACAAACAGTATTTCTCATAATAGAACTAGTTTCCTATCATATACTTATTCAATTTCTTCTTGTCAATGCCAGTGATTCATTTATAGCACTGTAAGAAACACTTCATAGCTTCCATAATATCAACTTTATATTTTCACACTCAGATGCAATCCAAGAAATGATCTCAGTTTTCTGTGAGTCAGTCTGTTTCCTTTCTACCACAGCTTTGTTTCTGAAGCTTTGTTAAGAACTATCACACTGTAAAATTTGGTTATAAAATATCTGTTCATTATTTGATCAAACTGTTCAAACAAAAAGGCATATGATTTTCATCAATCACTTCACTGGCTGCATACCCAGATTTACACTGATTACCTCCTTTCCACTGCATGACACACAATATTATAGCCCTCAAAAAGCTACAAAGTTTGAGTAATTAAGTAATTTTTAGGTCATTCTGGCCATTTCCTGCTAGGGCAGGATTGTTCCTGAGGCATATTCTTGACTGCATGGCCCAGGCTGCTTTTAGATTACAATAACTCTCATTTATAAGCTTAAAAATATTTTTTGCTCCAAGAGACAAAACTTCTATACAGGTCATTTTAGTGTAAAATCTATTTGGCTTGTTTCACTTTTAGTGTTCAAAATTTCACCACACATGAATTACATTCCAGGCCTTCCAAAAAAATCCAGTTGGTTCTGTTTATCCACATAAAATCTCACAAAAATTGAATGAAGCTGATATTCATTACCCTCTTCAAGAACAAACTCATACTATGAAACTTTAACAGACTGCCCATGTATGACAAGCAATGGTGAGGATAAACTACCAAAAAGGCATAATACAGTTTTTAAAAATTTACTATATTACTATTATTGTTGTTGTTTTTGTTGTTATTATTATTATTGATATTTATTTCTGTAAATGCAAAATTAGCCTTTACACTCAGAAAGCTCAAGGATGCATCGGAGCCTTTACACTCCTGTAGTCATGGAGGCAATTCCCTGCTGTACTACAAAAGGAATGGCCCTAGAAGATGTATTAAATTTTCAAAGCAAGATGATATGGACAACCACCAACTCTGAATTCATCTTCCCCCTAAGGCTTTTAATTTTTGCAGTTATAGAGTTCAGTGATGGATGGCTACTGTCTTGTTTCTTCTGATTATTCTTCTTTTATTATTACCAAAAACTCATTAGCCCTGTACAGAACATTGCACAATGACTCTGAGCAAGTTAAGAGACCCTGGTTATCAAAAGATGGTTTACTCATCACCTTCCAATTATTCATAATATTTCAGGCTGTCACCAGTTCAAGTCTCAGGCCACTAGTCACTGTTGAAAGAAAATTATCAGCTTAACTCTCCTGGATTTCTCCATATAATTACCTTACATATTTTTTAATTTGGACTTAAACAGAACTTATGGCATCAGAAAAAGATAAGCCTTGCCTCAAGTAACTTCCCGTGTGATGCTCAGACAGGATAATGATCCATATTAAAAGCAGAAGGGCTGCTGACAGACATGCAGTTCATATACGTGTAGTTTTCAATTGCTCTGTCAATACACCACCCTAACCTATCACACACACATTACTTAGATATCTGGATAACTTGAATATTTTGCAACAGATGAAATAATTGCAGAAGGAATTTAAGTAAGAAAAGCGAGATCATTTTGCAGATAAAGAACAGGATAGATGCGGTGCTCAGAGAAGGCAATGCAAAATAAAGTGGAAAAAAGCACATCAAAGAGGTATTAAGGGAACAGGGATATGGAGTCTCTTGACAGAGAAAGAAAAATAACATGCAGCATTGTGCAGTTTATGTTCTTTTTAATCTGAAGTTCTACATTTCATTGATTCATGAAGAGCAATAACTAACACAAATAGCAATAGTATGGAACTAATTTCAAAGAATTCACAATTAAACACCGTAGGTGAGTTCTGCTTTTTAGTTGCCATTGTCCCTTTGTCATTGGAACCTGTCACCATCTTGATAGACATCATGGCAACTCTTAGTACTATCAAAATAATCAAACTAATCTCAAGTAGTGCTCCTCTGGGATTTCATTCACCTCTTTAATATAATTTATCTCCAATATATCAATCTATAATTTCCATAATACAACAGCCTCCTTATTCTCATTTACTAGCCAGTCTTTAAAATATTTTTTTTCATTTAGTTTTCTATAAACAGGAGCATATAAAACTGGAGAAATTATGAAGTATCAATTAAAGAGATAGGGTGTATATTCACACCCTTTAATTATCCTCTCACTGATGCAATCTCAGGATGCAGTTCGATGATGCTGAAGAGATCAGCTAAGGGCTGCCTCAGGGTATATTTCTCCTGCTAAATCCTTGCCACACATTCCTGCCACTGCCTTGTATTTGCTCTCATTTCAGCTGGACTTCACAAAGAGACTGCTTAGAGAGCTTTAATAAGAGAAGACTGGCCCTTTCAAAAATAACCAAATAGTATTTTTAAAAAATTATAAAGGCATAAAAAAAAAAGAAAAAAAAACCCTAGAAAATACATAAGAATTGGGTCCACCTTTTGAGAAGTAATGTGTCATGAGATCAAGCCAGCTATGTCCTGAAACTATCACCCTCAAACTTGTGATGCCATGTCAAAATAATATGGCAATTTCCTTAGAAACACTGAAAAAAGGAAACCTGGATAAAATTACCTCTGCAACCTATCAATACTTGTCTTTGCAGACTTCAGAAGTGATCAGATAAGATTAGCAGAACTCCTTCCAGATATTACTTCACATTTATCTTCCACAACTTTCAAAGCATGCTCAGTATTTTCATTATTTTCAAATACAAGTAAAACAACTGACAAGCAGACTGCCTCTTTGACAGTGAAAAGGCAACAGTGCTGACTCTTTTAACATCTAGGATTCATTAAACCACCTCTATTACTCACTGTCCAAAGCAAACAATTCCACACCTTCCCAAAACAATACACTTCACTGGGTCAAGGATTACACTTATCATCTTGTGCCCATCCTGTCAGCTGCCTCATTAGTTTCTATTAAGGACAATATTGACTAAAGAATTCCTATTTTCTAAACCATCCTCCCTTCTAAACTAACTCACTTTCTCATTCTCATCTAGAAACCTTCAGAGAAAGTACAGAAGTCCTAAAGCCTCTCTAATTATCACACAGAACTACTTTACTCCGGGCAAAACACCTGCAGCTGATGGACAGTCTTCCGTTTATGGAAATTCAGCACTTTAACATTATATAATCTCTTCTAATAAATTTCTGATTATATATGCAATATAGGCAAAAGAAAAATTAGTCCAAATTGCTTTATGCAGCATAAAGTAAAAGTCTGCATATTATGAAAAATTCAAATGAGCCAGATATTTCAAAAAATGATAATATAACGTGTCATTCTGCATTTTCTAAACCAGCATATATCAGCACTACCAAAATAAATACATTTATAAAAAATGACTTATGAGAAAGTAGAGAAGACTGGAAATTATTTAATGCTTTAATGCATCATTAAGAAAATATAATACTGATGAATATAAAGTAACTGATGACTTAATTGGCTTCACTGGGGATAATGCTGATGATGCCACATAGAGAACAAAAGAGTAAAACAGCACTATTTTCTCAAGTTCTTCAGATATATTTAGACAAAATAAATGTTCTAAATATACACATTTAAAAGAGCCAATTAACATAAAATCTGCCAATTCTGATTTCAATCTATTTAATACTGAGTTTTACCACTAGCTGGAGTTGAGGCTGAGTTCATAAAGTGAGCAAGTGCTAAGCTTCTGTAAAGAAAAATCAGTAGATGGTATTGGGATGATACTCTAATATGTGATACAAATTTCAAGAAACTAATTCTTATGAAGAAAAGTAACTTGCAACTGTCAAAAATTCATTTACAGGAAAAGTACAAAGTTTTATGATCAAACCTCAAGAATATCTGATTAGATCTACTCTATAGTGATAATTATGTCATAAACAGACACCTAAAACTCCTAACAGACTATGGGGGCCTAATGAAACCAGGCTCTGCCAGAAATTTCCTTTGAAGAAACCTGACAGAGGCACATTCACTGTAGATTTAGTCACCTCTGATTATTCTACCAATGAATAACTAATTCCACATTGAGGGAAAACTTCTTTTAATCATAATCATAAAAGACAGTTCGGGGTAAACATGGCTTATATTATATTTCTCTTACTAAAAAGGACTTATGTTTCTAGTTTACAAAAGCCACTCCCAGTCCTGCTAAGGCCCTATCATGTAAATTCTCAAGGAACTACCACAGGCCCTGAAATTCTCTTTTTGAATCCCACCATCTTTTAAGCTCATCCTAGACAAAAGTTACCTTGTTTTAGTAGAAATGAGTGGATTAAAGATACTTCATAGTGCTGACATTTATTAGGGCTGAAAAATATAAGATCAAAGAGTTTCACGAGAGATGAAGGATTTAAATTATTTATTAGTGCTGTCACTGGAACTCAGGACTCAAGGCAGTCTCATACAAACAGTGTGGCAGCCCTCACTGCAACAGGAGCAGGTAGGAGTTTATCTCCAGGTCCCTCATCCCTACCCCCCAGCCCTCAGTTCAAACTATTCAGCAGGTCACCTAAGCACAGGGGCTGGACCTGACCTGTGCCTGCTGGAAGGAATCACCCAGGACAGGCAACAGGAAAAGCAGTGCTGAGCACCCTCCTCCTCCACACACCTCACCTCTCCCCAGACCCCACTGATGCTCACATCAAGAGAAGCTGAAGACAACCATAGAGATATCCCTTATAAATAAGGTGGCCTCTTACAACTGTGCACACTGACAGTCACAGGGGATCTTCTGAGAGATGCACTGCTCAGCTAACTGGAAAATGCATTGGTGCACAATGGCAGCAGGCAAATTACTTCAGCATTTCCCCTACAACTCCAGTCACGCATATATGGCCAATAAGGTACTGTCCAGTAACTCCACCACACGTATGTAATATAACTATGTTCTATTCTAGTTTTTCTACCAAGTTTTCCAGGGCAATCCTGGGTAAGTAACATAATAGACTTACTTTCTTCATTTCTGTCCCCTGCTATGTGAGATAATAAGTCATCTCCTTAAAGTGCTTTGCAGGGTGAAGCACAGCATATATAGTGTAGTGTTCTTTTTATATATTCAACTACAGAAAAAAATTTCCCAATCTTTCTTTCAAATGCTGAGAAATTCACTCAGTAAGTGATCAATGATTCATCTTCTAGTTAGAATCCTAGTAACTTATTTTAGCACTTACTCTGCTTTAATAACTTTTTCCACCATTTGGCATTTTAGTTGAGCATCTAGTTGTCATTAGTTTTCTATCTAGTTCAACATGACATTATTATTTTTATTAAAGACTTACAATGGTACAGATTTTTTAAAAGCATTTATGTACATACTTTATAATTCCATGCCACGACTTGCCTACAAAAATCAGTTAAGGAAATCTGTTGAAAAATGAAGATAAGAAAAAAAAAAAAGAAAAACTAGTTGGTAACCATAAAGTGCCTTTTCATAACCCATGAATATGTATTCCTTTTCCAGCCATCTGTTATCCTCAGATGAAAAGAATTCCATTTGTAGAACACTAATGTCACACAATTTTCAAGAAATAAATAAAAGGTTAAGGAATTTTAGGTCATTATGGCAACATGAATCAGAGTAATTTTGAAGTATCAGTCTAACTGGCCATAACATGAAGAAAAACTTTCCTGTGAACAGGACTGTTGCACATGAAACTTATCAGGGAGCCTGTGAACACACCACCTCAAATGGGCATGGAGTAAAGCTTGGGGAATGACTAAAAAATGGCAGATTGACCATGGGAAACTTATGGCACTTGCACCAGATTGAACACAAAAGACAATCAAAGACTCAAGGAGGTTTCATGACAAGTAAAAGAAATTCTGCAACTTCAAAACCAAAAGTCCGAACGGCAATTTGTCCTGTCAGTCATCCTCAGTGAAGGTTTCAGCACTGTAAATATAAAATCAAAACACACAAACCATCCCTTTTCTTGTGAGCAGCCATCCACACACATGTTTATGGAATATGATGGTCAGCTACGTTCATAACACACACTGCAATATGTCATGCCAACAACAAATAGAGGTAGCTCTCACTTATTATTCAAAAATCCCTGCTGCCTCAAGAATAACACAGCATGGAAACCACGGCCCGTGAAGAGCATGATGCCTGCCTGAGCATGATTTCTCTCTACTTTGTACCATGAACTCCTTACTGATTTTTAAGGTGAATAGTTAAAGGTACTGCCTTTGATAGAGATAAATGTCAAATGCCCAAGCACCCTGAAAAAAATACATTTTATCTTTGGGTACAAGTTGGGGTCACCTTGAAAACAAAAAATTCTGATTTTGAGCTGAAATGAGAGAGGTGCCTTGACTGAAGGACTGCCCTGTCTCTGAAGTCTTGAGCTCTTGTTGGCAGCACCAGCTTTTACAGTGCTCTGCTCTGAGCTCTACTGATTTCTCATATTAATAGTTTAAAAGGATAGGGACCAGAATTCATTAGAACAAGTATTTTATTAAGGATAAGTTGAAATGATGTAATTTTGTGATAGGGAAATGAGGCAACAAACGAGGTTGAGCTGTTACAAACTCTACACATTTTTGTAATACTATGAGAACATGAAATTCAGTAAGGTGCCCAAAAAAGCAAAGGTATGGTACAAAAACACATGGGCATTCAAGAAGCAGATAGAGATCACAGTGGAGATAGCACTGGCATGCCTCTCACAACAGAGGCACATGCTGTGCAAGCAGCAGCCACAGATCACATCGCTTTAACTGAGGCAATCTTTTTTAATGCTTTGCCTTGAAGGGCAACTGAACACAGTGGGAGATGATGGAAAGCACGCCAACTCCAAATACTGCCAAAAGCACAGGTTTTTCCTTTAAGTGCAATATGCAGACTTCCCAGTGGGGGAAAGCAAGGCCTCCATGCTGCTTTGCAAGGGGCTGGGCTCTGGCTGGCAGCAGCTCCCTTGTGCTGTCCCCAGTTTCATCTGCACACTCACAACTCACATCAACATCCATGTGCCACAGATCAAACCAGATCCCACTGCTGTACGTTCAGGTAAATCTACAACCAAGCTCAGGAGGGAAGAGGGTCAGTGGCAGCAGGAAGACACACAGGTCAATACACAAGCAGACAGCACTTCCTCAGCTCAACCACACAGTGAAAAGGTACAGGAAATCGAAAGGCACCCATTGCTTTGCACCTACTGTATGGCAAATGTCAAAGGTGTTAATCAAATACAGAGTCAGTGGAACCTACATAATTTTTTACAGTGTTATCAGCAAATTACTCTGTGCACTTCTCCAAAATTTTACATTAAAATAAATCCTTTCAAAATCATCAGAATTTCATACAGTAAGAAGCTTCTTGGGATTTTATACAACAGAGTAAAATATGAGAATCTAGCCTGAATGAAAGTAGAAAATGAACATGCCAAGATGAGTTTCATTATACACGTCTGATATGCAACACATAAAATCAAATAGATTTGCCTATTGATGCAACTGTCAGCCAGAAAAAAATGACTGCTTGGCTGTTTCTCCAATAAACAAAAAAGCCCAGCCTAAGAGAATACTGCTTCACTTTCCTCAGTAACAAAGTCCTGTTCACTCTGCTGCTTCTTCACCCCAGGGATTCATTTTTATCTGACAACAAAAAGAGAAATCCATCATCCAGTAAAAGGAATTAGCCCATTTCATTTTGCTTTCCTGGAATACTACTACAGAATCTCAAAAGGATAGAAAAGCAATGGGGTTTATAGGAAGACAAGGGCTTGGTACCATTTATCCTGCTCCAAGATGTAAAAAGTCAGGATTGTCCTGAAAGCAAGTTATTGAACATATTACTTTGAATTTTAGGAAGGGAATGGCTGATTTCATGTCTTTTCAGGCAAGTATGTATCTTTTAGAGTCTCCAAAAAATATGCTAAGATTGAGAATGTTTTATTCCATCATTATAATCAGCAGGGGAAATAATTTTAGGAGCTGAAATGTCTCTCAGGAAATGCATAAAATACCCGTGAATGCTACTACTTGCCACATGCAGCTGGTGAGCAACATAATTCAGAGTAAAAAGCATCATTCAGCCCAGTACAACCTTTTCATCTTCAACTACGATTAAGGAGACATCTCAGAAACATTTTGGCAAAATGAAAAAAACCAAGCATTAGAGTTAGTTATTAGGGATTTTCAAACATTATTACAAAAATCCACTTGTTATGGATTACCAGCTCCAGCTTTTCAACAAGTGTCTGCATTCTGCATTGTGCCATGAGAGCTTAATCCTTCAGCAGTCAAACTGGGCACATACCAAAATAAACAAGACCCCTCTTGCTCATTTGTATTCCCACTGAGTCTGCAGGCAGAGGAACACAATCGTGCATATCACAGTCTCACCCTATGTACCCAAATCAGAGACTACAAAAAGAATCTCTATCTATCCCTGTATCATTTTAAGATAAAACTATAAACAGTCAAATTCAACCTGCCTGAAAAGAAGCAGCCAGGTTCAGGTCTCAGCCATAGAATCATGGAATTGTTTAGGCTGGAAAAGACCTTTATCATTGAGCCACTAACCCAAAACAGCCAAGCCCACCACTAAAACATGTCCCTAAGTGCCACATTTGCACATCTTTTAAATACCTCCAGGGATGGACCAGAGCCAGTGCTGGCCCATCCATTTGCCCCACGCCTGTCTACCTATGCTCTCCAAGAGTACATCACAGCAGTGATGCTCTTTCTTCTTTGGGGATACCACCCAGGTGAGAGATTCCTTGACTTCTCACGGGGACAGAAGAGGTAACAGGGCTACATTACCTCAACAAACAAGTCCTTTGGATGGATAACACCTGTACTGTTTCCCAAGTTCTCAAAGTACAACCTCTTCCTGCTGTGAAGTAATTCAACTGTATCTCTAGCTCAAGAAATGGAAGCCTGGACTGGATGTGCTGAATCTGGATACTGCTGGATAATATAGAAATTATTCAGTTCTCAGTGGGAAAAAAAAAATAAGCCAAATTCAAACAGGTGAAGGAATACTATTATAACAGTAGAAATAGTCTCTACATGTGAATTCTTATCCACACTCTACTACACTTCTTTTTTTAAGAACACAATTTAAAGACCTTGAATAAGATGTTACGAAGCAAAAGGACAAAGTTGTACATAATTGTTACAACTCTCACAACTTATTCAGAGTGAGCTATTCTTGATAGAGAATGCAGTGTGCCCAGTAATTTCAGTTTATTATACAAGTACCATTAAAATCATTGAAGTATTTCTTTCAGATTTGCAGGCAACTCTACTAGAATGAATATTTCTAACCACATTTCACAACATGCTCACAAGTCGCTATTAATACAATAGATTCAGGGAAGGGTTTTACTTTTTTTCTAAATTTCAGTCTGTTCCACTGACTGAAGGGACATCCAGTGACTCTGTTGCCTTAGTTCAATCTTATTGAAAGCCGAGACATATGGGCTGGTTGTCATCAGATACTCACTGTGATTTTGCTAAAGGGTTTTAGCAATAAGGCACAAGCTGAAATCTATGCTGTATTCTCATATTACATAGACCCCAATAAAAAGCTTACACGTGTATAATGTCTGGAATTTATGGTAATGCATAACTGAGCCATTAACAACACAATGTAATAGCATTTCCTTGAAGAAAGCTGCCAGTGAAAGACAATACCTGCAGTGGCATGACATAAGTGTGAATATTTTTTCTACAATTAGAACATGTTTTTATTCCTATCAGCTGTCATTATGCTCATCAATACCAAAGCTACTGAGAGATGAGGGAACTCTCATTCTGATTAATTACTAATATTCAGTGAAAAAAAGGTAATTTTCAGTACCTAACCAAGTTAATGATTCTGGAAAATGTTTCAGTAGTTATTGTGTCCCATGCCCATCGTGGTATTCTCTGCTGGAATGGCAAAGTCGCTTCATATCACTGACTAGCCAAAGTAAAGATATAACAAAGATATCACATGTACCAAATCCCTCTTTCAAAACTGCTTTGTAATTACTGGAAATCTGATTATGAAAACTTTATGGAATATGTGAAATGGCAAAATTTACTGTTTCACAACAGGTAAGTCTCAATGTGAGCACTGGCTGAAGAAGAATATTTTAAGCATGTTTACTGAGTTATTTTATGCAATATAGAAGGACTTAGGGCATTTGGGGATAGAAAAGCTGCAACAAATGACATTAAAGTAGCTGAAAACATATTTGACATGTATAGAGTAGATTATTTTGAGGTAGTTACAATGATTGTAAATAAACTCTTGTAAACAAACTAAACCTAGAGTAGTCCAAAATTCCATTCATTCCCTTCATGTTGTTTTAATAAAGTTTTTTAATAATTAAATAATTAAATTATAAATAATTAATAATTAATTTTTTTAAACAAAAGATGAACATATAGTCAGCATTGCTCTCAGACAATCATAAAACTCTATTTGACAGTACATTTGCTTTTACCCCTAGAAATTAATTTGGTATGGATACCAAAAAAGTAGTACAACATTGAAGTGCAAACAAAACATCAAGTTAACAAGGACCTCATCTTGTTCTAATGTGAAGGCAATACATTACCTGTGCAAAATGGCCTCAGCCTCTTTCACTAGAGCACATGGCAGCCAGTAGCACTTTGACTCACAGGGATCTATGTACATGTTCACCAATATTAGTTGATACTTTCTGCTTATCTTCATTTACACACAAAATTAAATGAAAAGAAAACACCACTTACTTGCTTTTTCCTTTGTATACTGTAGCATAGGACCCTTCCCCTAGTTTTTCCAGTTTTTCATATGAGTCTGCTTTTCCAAACTTAGGACTTGTGGGCTAAACAAAATAAAAAAGATGACCTTTCAGCATGTATTGCACCCATAACATTAACTGCTTTGATTCAGCCTTTAGAGACCAAATATCATTATCAAGACTTATAGACATGCCTGTTTTCAGTAGCCAACAACAAAAAAATAATTAATAGGGAAAAAAAATTAATATTTACTCAAAATATCATTCAGCAATCCAGATGGTAGCTGCTAATATCAACCATACACTTACATCACTGTATCCATCAAAAAGATTTTGTTGTTAATCAAGAAGATGGTTGTGGTTTATTTTTCACATACATCACTTCATAGAGAGAAAAAGACCATTAACAACTAAAGCATCTTATCTATGTTTAGAGACCTAAACAGCAGCCCTTATGTGAACTGAACTGAAAATCAGACCTAAAAGAGCTGTTTAATGATTTTTTTCCTTCTTATTTTTTTAGGCTAAAGCCCATCCAGAAACATTGCTCTAAGTAGTCACTGTTCCAGTAAATCAATCGTTGTGCAGAGAGGGGTCAAAATGCTACAGGAAAGCACCTTTAATGATGTCATCTTCTGAATTATGATTACAGTCTTCAGACTGTGGATATAATCACACTATACTTTAATGTACATTTTACATAGTAGATAAAAGTCCTGTATCCTTAATATTTGCAGCCTAAGTGAAGAGTCTAAAACTGCACCGAGCTAAGCAATGATTCTTGCTCAAAGGGCCAGACAGCTCAGCTGGACTTTGTGACAGACTGATACTTGCCCCCTTTTACACAGTTCTAACATAGTACAACTCAACACTGAAAACACAGAAATTCACCTGATATTAAAACTTTCCACTGAAATTCTGAGAAAATGTTTGAATTTTCTGAAGCGCATCCTATTTTCCCTCAGTTCCCCATTTTCTAGGAAGGAAAGGGCATTTTATTTTTCCTCCAAGACCAGATGGACACTGCAAAAAAATGACCCGCAGCTGCCCTCATATCTTTTAGACTGCAGTGCACTGATATCCTGTACCTAAAACAACCATAAGATCATAGATAAAGTTTAGAGGGTCAGTGCTAATACTCAAATCACACACAGTGACTGATTTGATAGTTAGTGCTCCTGTTAAACACCACAAAGAAATGCAGACAAGCAAACCCAGCATATGTAGGGTTGAACTCAACTGGGATGAGCCATGTGCAGCTGCACACAGGGTATCCTCACCTGCAGGATCCTATGTCTGATTTACAAAAAGTATTCATGCTTTTTGAAAGGAAACAAACATTGCAGTACAGGGCACATCTGTGCGCAAATTCTTGTTAAACCATGGTTGAAAGCTTTAAATCAACTGACCCTAAAAATTGCTCCTATTTAAACAGACAGGGGCATCCTAGTTAAGCTGACTTGGTGCCTCATACTTGTGCACAACAGCCAATTAACCATTAGCCAGAAAATGCAAACATTCACTTTACTCAACTATTCTTCATTTGTCCTATGCAAAAATTCTGGCACTTTGGCAACTACTACTTTTTTGATATTAACATTCCAGCTTTCTATCAAATGGTATAAAGACATACATGTGTACATTTGCAAAACTGAGCCCTTTTGCCTCTCTCCAATACAAAGAACAACCTATTATTTTGCTATCCAGTTCCTAAGTATTAATAGACTTACATAAATTTGTCGTTTCAAAACTCAGATCTTTTTACTGCTACATTATTTGGAACACTTCATTATAGATAAGGCAGTAATATTCTTGATTTCCAATCTGTACTTAAAAAGGCATTCTGACTGGTTAAAAACAAATTTTAGGATTTTCTAAATCAGTTTTCCTACAGATGTCACTAATAGAGGTGACTAAAACATTTATTCAAGTAGTCTTCTCATTTAACTATCCAATTATGGATTAACTCAACATTAAAAAAACTTCAGAAAAAAAGTGATTGGATGTTAAAATGTCATGCATCTAATGAAGAGGGAGCACAAAGTATTTCCCAAATAGCAGGCTGCAATGAACACACAGTGAGTAGCTTTGTCTGGAGTGGAAATGCTGCCCTAGTTAACAGTGAATAGTTCACTGTTGCCTTCTCATAGCAAGACAGAAAAAGGACAGGGTTTATGCATGTGTTTCACATCCATTCTTATTTTCACACAGAGATTTACTTTTATTCTCTACCTCTGGAAACCATAATCTAAAGGTCACAACAACTTGTAAAGCCTTAAGATCTTGAGAGGAAACAGGATGCCTTTAATCCATTACCACACAGTAAATCAGCAACAATAATTATTTCTACAACCCCAAGCTCACTCTGTCATTCAGCTGCCAGAGGCACAGACTGAAATTTGTGACTTTTGACTCATTCTCCTCCTGGAAGCTGCGGCATCCTCACCAGGAATGGGCAAAACCCTAAAAGCTGGCACTGGCTGGATCAGGAGGACAGCTCACAGGAGAGAGCCCTGGGCTGAGCTCTGCAGCAGCAAGGCTGACCTGCCACCCTCCCCACACAGCCCCCAGCCCTTGCCCAGTGCCTGCTCACGCTGGGTGCGAGCACAGGAACAGCCCAAACCCAAGGCTTGAGCCACCCCTGCCCCGTGTGCAGCAAAACCACGGAGGGGCAGACACCGTCCCCCTTGCAGGGCACAGCACCTCTGCAGAGGAGCTCAGCTCTGCTCCAGCTTCACCACTCCATGCATCACCCAGGTTCCCCACTATTCCATCTCCCTGTGGGAAAATTGACATCGTTATTCCTGGCTTTTGTAATCTTTAAAGGCTTACAGTTTTTGAAGGCTTGTGGTGTAGAAAAGAACTTCTATCTAAAAATTTTAAGTAAATTCTGAGGCAAAAGATTATATATATATCTTAATATATATAATTTGCATGATACTTCTTAATGAAACACCAAAATATTCAGCTTATGCATTTACTTTAGAAAATGAAGGGGAAGATTAACCATTTCCCCAGCATCTTCTCAATTTTTTGAAATGAAATCTCATACATTAATTCAAATTTCTAATTACAAATTGCCGATATGTTAAAAAGTTCAGACACTTCTTGCATTTCCTTTTATTTCTGGATAATGAAGGAGGTGAAGACTGACTGAAATAATGCAAAAATAAGAAACTTTTCAAAACTTAAGTTTTAAGCTTAAAAGAATCAAAATTAAGGGCTATGGAGGGAATCTAAATAATCTGAAGTTCCATATGACTGCTGAAAACTATAACCATTTCAGGCTCCTTTCCTTTATTATTAAAGTCCCCCAGTCATCTGAGTATTTTTTCAGCTTCATGGACATGATTTTCATTATTCAGGTTTCTCCACATTAGTTTATCCTTTTCAACCATTTCTGTTTAAAAACTATGCCTTATTGCAGCAAGGTGGGTGTCTTTTTCAGTAAATGCTAATATTAAAATCAAATATAGAGAATTCCCTTTTAAGCACAATTTGTTCTTCCAAAGTATTTTATTCCTTCTGGTAAAATATATAGGAATACATTTACACAGAGGTTTCTGTTAAATCACAGGGGTCCCTTGCAGTGCCTGGGATGTTGTTGACTGAAATATACATAGTGAGTGAGACATATCCCCAGCACATCAGATGTACAGTGCTTGCATCAGCCACTGACAGGCAGCACAAACAGCAGACTCACAAGATATTCCCCAGTATTTTACATAACTGATGCAATCCCCAATTTGACCCAGACAACATTTCTCAGTGGAAGAGTACTGGTTTTAGCTGAACAGATGTATTTTGGTAAAAGTTTTTTCAAAGCTTCTTTTTGAAGATCTAACCTTATAATACTTCTATAGCTACTGTTTTTCCATTTCTCTTGCTCCATCTTACTGCTTTTTAACCCTCTAAAACATTAAGAGAGAATCACAGAATTATTTAGGTTTGAAAAGGCTTTAAAGATCACCAAGTCCAACCCTAATCCTAACACTGCCAAGCCCACTACATTGGTCCCCAAGCACCACACCTATACATCTTTCAGATATCTCCAGGGATTGTGACTCAACCACTTCCCTGGGCAGTCTGTTCCAGTGCTTGAAAACCTTTCCATGTACTAAACATCACTGGGACTAATTAGGCATAACAAAGCCTGTTGCTACATGTTAGAGCTCTGCATTTGCTACAAAAAAGACCCCCCAACTTACAAAGCTAAGAAAAAACCCAAACACCTAGATGCATATGTGACCAAGATTGAATTATCTAAGAGCAAAAAAGTTAAATAGGCAGTAAACAACCAGTCAGCAAGAAATTGATACGGCTGGAAAACTCACTGCAAAGTGAACTCCCACGCTCCAGAGAAATCTTTCAAAGAACGCAAATGGGAAAGCTAAATGAATTGCTGAGACAAAAGGGAGTAAAGGTCCTCATGCCTCTGAAGAACATAGTCCCAAGTCACCATGCAAGTCAGCATAGGCTGTGGTAGATATCATGTTATCCTCAAGAGGACATTGGGAGCACAGAACAGTGCAGATCTTTCCCTTCAGGAAACTCACTGGGATTTTTACTCATTTGCCTTCATGTTTCACATTCCTTGAAAATAGTTTTCATTAGGTAGCTTTCTTATTATAAGCCTACATTTTTCCTGGTGCTAGATTAGTCTAAGAGCACCACTGAGCATAGGGAGTGAGCATTTTTAGCAGCAGGGCTTGCAGTAACTGAGATTAGATATTTTTCCCCCTCTGGTTAAGGAAATACAGATCATAGTAACGAGGATAGAAAGAGTATGCCAAAATGTTGAGTACAGAAATAGAAGAAGCTAGTATTTCAAACTGACGTGAGAGTAGTAAAAATAACAGGAAAAAAGAAATGAGGAGAAACTGTCTTTTCTGACCAAGTACTTTCAAATGGCCATTTCATTGATACAGCCTGTAGGACAGGTAATAGGCTTAATCCAAGAACTAGCCATGTGAATCCTTACACTACACTGCCACATGAATACCTCTATTTCTCAGAATTTTTCAAAAGCTATGTAATAAAGAAAGCTTTAATGGAAAATTACACTGAAAATCACCTGACTATTCCTATAGAAGCTGTGTGGGTTATGTTCTCATGCATTTTTCATAACTACAGAACAGCTTGTGAATGTCACACTTAACCGTCACACTCCCAAGTCTTAGTTTTAAATAGACTCTTGTTTTTAACTGCAGGATAATAGACTTCAATATAAAACTATCATTAAGAGAAAAATATTATTTTCACAGTACCTCTGTAAATTAAACAAAATCAAAAGTGAGTAATAGGTTCCCTGCTAGAAAAACTTGAAAGTAAAAGGTAGGCCAAGAACCTCAACTGAGATTAAATCAGAAGAATGAAAAATAATCACTATTTTTTAACCATTTTGTCATCTTTGTCACAAGAGTAAACCTTCTTTCACAAAACTATATGCAATCTTCACGCTAATTGCCAGTTATATCCAATTTATAATAATAGGCCAGTTAGACAATATCTTGAAAGACAGACTGTTTTCTAGGGCAATGTTCAAGTGATACAAAGATGTTCAAGAATTGAAAGCAAGCCTCAGTCTTTGTTACCCCCACCTCTGATCCTATTCTGTTGCTTGCATCTTTCTAATCCTTTAACACATAGCCATAAATTAAGAGCAAGCTGGGCAGAAGCAACCACAGAGCTCTCTGTCAAGGGGCTAGATGCAGTTTTTAAAGCTGTTCACATGTTCTCCAGGCTATCAGAGCACAGGAGCTGGCTCAACTGCCACATTTTATCTGCCTTTTCATCTAGACAGTATCCCTCAGGTTAGCGATTATTAACGCTTCCTTTGTGCCAGTAAAGAGAATTCCACTCTCTATGCTGAACCCAGCAACTACCTTACCTCCACAAAACATATCAGCCAGGAAAGATGCAGTTACCCTAGCAATTACCAGGTTCCTCACCGGAGAAGTTTGCACACACCTGAAGAGGAAGAGAGGCAAGAATGTCACAGCAAGTGTTTATTTGGGCAGACAGAAATGATGCATTGCTTTTGGAAAAACAACCTGACATTAGTGCCTATTTTAGAGCTAGATTTCTTACACAACTGATTTGCAAAGTGCTAACAGGATCAGTAGGATCATTATACAATTCATGCCTTTTTGCTTGTATTTTCTGGAGGAAAGTTGCATGTATCAGGACTGAAAATTAATTAAAGTTACAGAAACTGAAGAAAGGCTGCTCTTTCAAAAAGAGTGCAGAGTGAATGCAGTAAATAATTGCTTATTTAATTATTTTTATTTGAATGTTTATGTTTTCTACATTTGTCTGGGTTAGCAGAACATTAGTGGTTTAGTTGATTTTGTTTTTACAAGGTAACTGACAGGTAGGAGCATATACCTTAGCATGACATTTAAATTCACCACCAGGGAGCTTAAGCTATTCAAGGAGTACAAACTGATGTGTATCACTACATAACTAAATCTTGAGCAGATGGCTAGTTTATACAGCTTGCAATATTCTATTTACATATGGTGCAAAAATACTACTTTCGTGTATAGAATGTGTACTCTGAATACACCAAAACTTTACCTTGAACTGGAACTTGATCATGTGTCTAAAGAGCATGGATCTCAAAATTTTCAGATAATTAGAGTCAAACCATCTCTTAAAACCAGAAGGAAAGGGGAAGAGTGGCATGTGTTTGTTTTTCAGTTGTGATTTTTTTATTTTGTCCAGTTTATATTGCAGTATTACCTTTTCTTCATTTATGGAGAAAAAGAAAAAAGCATTTTCTTGCCTTGGTAGACAAAGGACTAGCATGAGATTTTTAGAAAGATAGATATAGACAGAGAGATGGATAAGTACACACAACTCTAGCTGTATTTATAGAATGTATTTATGTATATACACACACTTGTGTTGGGATGGATCAGAGAAAAGGTTTGTCAAGCCAAATTTCCTTCTAACAGTGGCTGGCAGGCAATGCACAGGCAGGCAAACACGTACTTCATACCTCCAAGTTATCCACTACTCTTATGCAATTAAGGAATAATTCTGTTCTGCTGGAAAATTCATACCACAATAACATACAATTTCAATCAGCTTCAGCAGTTTGGAAATCACTCTCATAGGCGTTTTCTTCTGTTCAAAGTAAGGGGAGAAGGTGGAAGGATTCTAAGTGCAAAAACTAAGCTTGTTGTATAAGAACAAACAACCAGAAAGTGCTAAATTCTGCCTGTACACTGCTGCACTAATTAACTATGCAGGACAGGTTGCAACAAGGTGCAACATTAACTGCAGAAAAATAATTCATGTTCAAAAGTGGGAGATTTATTTTCCAAGTGACCATCTGTGGGAGGATCATGGAGCTCCAGCTCCCCCAGACCTCTGTGTGTGTTTCATCTTTCTCACCACAAAGTGCAGAGCATTTCAAAGGTACGGACAACACAAAACAGGCAACATACCCCCTGCAGAGTATTTTGTGATCTTTATCAAACTCTGAAACTGATACCTGTCACAGAGGTGATAAAGATGCTGAAATTAATCAAAGCAGAAACTTTATTGGGCATTTATAAGGGCATTATAAACAAGGTCTTTCAGGTCACATTTTGAAAAATGTTATTTTTCTGAGACAAATAAAGGACTTTTACCTGAGCAGAAGCAGTGAGTGACATGGAGACTGAAAGCCTCCAACACGTACCTTCTGTAAGACATCATTTCTACACCTGATGGCTACAGAGGACTTTAAATGATGAAAGGAAAATATTAAATGGAAGCTTATCTCTAATTCAGTTCCTCTACTAATCAAGCAAAGAAAGTGCAAATTGAAGGTAACGTATCTTCATCAGAAAATCTTAAAATAAAGCTTACAGGAAGCAGAGCCAAAACTGAAACATAACTCCACAACTGTAGCCTGTATGACCCAGAGGGCATAGCATTTACAGAAACTGAAATGCTCGTTCAGACTGGTATAACCTGTAACACAGGAGAATTTCCAGAGAACCCAGTATGAACTCAGCAAGGGAAAATATGCAGCTGACATGAAAGAAAAAGATGTCATGATCAGAAGAGCAAGTAGCAAGGGCATCTGCTAAACAACATCAGGGCTAGAAAAAAAGATGAAACTCTAAACCCTTTTTTAATTCAAGTATAATTCAAAACCACAGAATATTACAGTTCTGCAACTAACCCCACAGGTTAGTAAAATGTGCATCAGGGCATCTACAGCCTGAAGCAATGTATTTGGGTTCTGGGAATGGGAATGAAGCATCTTTATCACATCTCTGCCTTGGATGGCTGAACTCAGGTCTACCAGGCAGGACCAGGAGTGACCTGTTCAGCAGAGGGCTAACATCACCTTTTGCTCTTCCCTCTTCTTGGGCATGAACACTTTCATTATTCCAAGTGCCCTTCTCTGTATGGAAAAGTCAAAAATTACTAACAATGCCTCCAAGCAGAAGGAAGAACTGAGTTCACCAAACAGACCTATAAAAATCAGAGAGAAGTACAGGAAGTTGAGAAATGAGAATTGTATTACAAGAAATTCCTTTGCACCTCCTGTATCCAGCAAGTCTGTGTGAGTCAGCATAGATGAAGAGAAACAAAACCATATGTTTAGCTAGGGCTCTAACCAGCAGAATACTAGTAGAGGAAGCATTAATGTCATTTACATAAGAAAATACTGGGATCGTAGGAGATTGTATGGATGCAGTAGAGTACCAGCCCTTTGGAAAAGACCAAGATGCCAAAAACACAGTTGCAAAAACATCTGCTTCAAAATTCTGGAAGCAAAGCAACTGAAACCCTTCAGCATTAACAAGAGAATGTCAAAAACATTAACAGACATTAGTAATAGTTTCCAAGAGGAACAGCAGAGATGAGGAGTGAGTTAATACCACAAAACACTTACGATTTTTTTTAAAAAGTCATTTAAATTAATAGTTGTGGTGCCAAAAATAATCAGGCTTCACAAACAAGTAAACACAGTGCAAATAGATTCATCTATTCTTAATGATTGTAAAAGTTTTATCTTAAGAACTCCTTGTCATGAACTGAGATGGAATACACTAGAGACATCTTTGGCAGCAGCTATATAATGCCAAGTGATGATGAAAAAGAACATTTGTTTTTGCTACAGATGGTTACATTTTAAAATGTAACCTTTCCTAAAAAGGACAGTCCCCTGGAGGCGTGACATCTTACCCGCTAAATTCACATGGGTTAAACACCGCTCATCTACAGAAAATGAATCTCTTGTCATTTCTCATTAGAAGTCTGACAGGCTTCAGTCAAACTTCTGTAGGGAGGACAGAAGATGTCCAGAAGATAGAGCAAAACAAAGAAAAAAAAGAAAAGAAAAAAGAAGAGGCAATCAACCTTTTAAATTGTTTTGCACCAAATAAGAACTGAAGTGTTACATCCGTTCTACTTAGATCTGTAGTCTTCAACTCAAAGGTCACATTATTATGGATTTTTCTTGCCAAAGCATAACAGAAATAGTTTTTCAATCATTTTGAAGGTCTTTTGGGGGAAATCTGTTCTGGGCATTATTCATGAAAGCTATGACATTTTATTTATCTAGTTTCTTTCAAAATACTTGAGAATAAAACCATTATGATGTGTTCCCAAACCCTTCTCTGTTGTTTTTCTCTCCTCTCTTTCACAGAGTTTCTGACAAGGAAATAAATGTTATTTTTACTACTTGATTTTGAAAAGACAATTATAAAATGTAAACAAAATCTGTCAAATCTGATCTGTTTCTCTAAATCCGAAATCTAAAAATCAAAAAGGCAATTTATGTCATTTCTTATACTTCATGGGAAAGAATTCCTCTTCACAAATAACCAATCCTCTGCCAAATTTGCTGCATAAACATTATAGCAGCTGTAATGACATACCAGTATAAGGAGAGGAAAATGTTTAGAAATCCTGTAAGACACCATAACTAATATCTGAGAGGAGTTTCATAATTCATATTCTTTTTCAAGGTCTGTTTTCTGATTTTATTTTATTAATAACACTACAAATATTTATGGAAAACACATTTAATAGCAGCTATGACCTTTTTCTTTGTTGTTTCCAAGTAATCAATCCCTTCTTAACCAAGAAAACATTAATCTGGTGCCTCTGATTGCACCATTTGGTACATGTGGAGGTATCAGGAGTGTGCACTTACAGAGCTGGGGCTGGAGTGCCGCCTGACTTTAGGAGATTCCTTCCCTGCAGACGAAGTTTTGAAGTTAATGCAAGCGTTGTTCTCTGAATGAACCCTCTTCACTTGATTAGTTGGTTTCTCAAATGGATCGAAACTGCTCTGTGTCCTCTGAACCCGAACTTTTTTATCCTCAGGAATTGTATCCAGAGGTTTGATCACTGAATCCATTCCCTGGCAGTTCCGCGTAGACATCTTTGTGACACATATCTGAAAAGAAAAAACATCATTTGTTGACTCTAACAGGCTTAAAGCTGATATCATTCCATGCACCAGCCAGCATCAAAAAAGGCATTGAACTTCATAAGCATTCATTTTCTATTTCTATGTTAAAACTGAAAACAACAAATGCATTTTACATAGGGGACACACACACCACAGTAATAACTATAAAAAGCCTATTTTTGTACACTGCACTAAAAGATCCTGAAAAAGGAAGGCGAGAGAGGAACATACATAAATTTGTGTTTTATTGTACAATGTGTTCTTGGCAACAATGCCACTCACTTCTCTCTCCAATCTAGCCACAGATATCCACAAGCAGTATTGATTTCCATTTGTTCAAAATTGGATGAGACTAAACTAAAATAAATGATGGTAGTTTGTGTGTGCACTGGCAGGTGCTGGCTTTCCAAAGATTCAATACCGGTATATTATTGTATTTTTAAATAATGCTTATACAGTGTTATTATTATTATCACCATATGTCTCAGAAAATCAAATCACTAAATCAATTCCCAGGCACTGAAACGTGAGACTGCACCTTAATGGCACACTAAAGCCCACAAGTTCAATTCTTTGCTACTGTGAGGTATGACTCTGCCAAGCTCCAAAGACTGCCACTTGCTGCTTGAGCTATCAAAATACGCTGTGCTAAGTTCAAAAGTACAAAATGAGCAGAACAGCAGCTTTAGATACTCCAGTTATGTACTCTTCTGGTTTTAATTTCAATACACTCCAATACATATGACATTTTTTCAAATTGCACTGTTGGTGAGGGGTTGTGTTTGAGGCCTCAGCTTTTGTTTTCACCCATAAGAGACTTGACTTTTACTTGGAAAGAAAAGAAATAGTTTCAGCTTTCAGGCTACAGGAGAAAGTTATGAAGTGTGATGCAAGCAGACCCAAGAGCCTCCTTAAATTGTAAGGCAAATCAAAGTAATCTACAATGTGCTTTTTCCATGACATTTGCATGTGTTTAAGGATAGACAGTGTTAATTTGCTGTCAATTGAACTGCTCACATAACAACAATTTAACAAGCATAATATTCCATTCAAGCACCTGTAATCTAATCTAATTTTTGATAATGTGTCATCCTAAAACAGTTAATACAAAAGAGAAAAATAAATTACTATTTAACCAGGAGTCTTCCCTCTTAACCCAAAGTATCTCCAAAAACTTCTCCAATAAATTATTCTTTGCCATCTTCCCAGAGCAATTTCATGCTTTAAAATCCAACTTACTTTAATTGTTTATAGAAATACTGGGTGACTATACCTTGTGGGGTTTGGCTTTTTTTGTTGTTTTTTTATGATCCACTGTAACAGTAGATGAAAGATTGCTTTTCTACATTAAAAGGTTAAAGTACATTTCCTGAACTGTGCCATCTGGCAAAATGATCATATACCAGGTCAAGTCTAATGAAGGACATCACTACTGTCACAAACCAGGCATTACAAGGGTTCAAATTTCTTCTCACTAAAGTGATTTCTTCAAGACTAAAACTTCACCAAGTTATAACTTTCTTGTAAAAAGTCCTCCTTCATTCCAAATGACAATTTTTTGGGGCTAAAATTAAGACAATTATGTAATTTTTGTCTGTTACTTCAGAGAGAAAAGATAAAGAGCTGCTGCACAAAGAGTTTTTAATTAGTCTTGTAAAACTAATTGGTTTCTTTTCCCTAAAACAATTCATATGCACAGACGTATCCACATAATTCCCATGGTCATCTCCATGTTCTTGCAATGCTTACTACCAACAAAGATGCTTGAAAATAATGTAAATTGAAATTACCGTTAATATAGCAGCACTTCCATGTTGCTTAATCAACATAGATGTAAATAAATCAGTATTTCTGAGCATTTGAAACCCTGTGACCTAGAAAGCAGGGGCAGAAGATATGGACAAAACATTCCAAAGTGATGCTTGTCTTGCCTTCAGGTTAACAAGGCACCTGTAGCAGACTAAAATATTTGGAATACACAGCTGTAAACATAGCATAATGTTAATAATGCCATGAATGCTGCTTCTAGGTTCTTTTTCCACTGAAAAATGTCCATGTCTAGTTCTAATGTAAGCATTAGACATGTAAGCATTTGTTACTATTGTCTTGACTGGAAGCAGTAATACTTTGGAATTAGATATTGAGGGGAGGCACTTTGGCCTTCAGGCCACTTGACTGAATCTGGAGAAGGATAAAAATCCCCACCATCATCTCATAATAGCCAACTTCCAACTTGCAAATGACTAAAACCAAGACAAGCACCAACCAGCTCCCCACTCAGAAGTCAAACACCTTATTGGATGCACAGGTTGGACACCACTGCGACCTGTGGAAGCATCTGAGGGCTGCAGAGAAATGCAAAAGGAGAGGCTGCTCACCGTGCCCACCTGCCTGTTCTGCAACTGCAGCACATCTCCTGCCAGAGCTGACAAGGGGTTTAATTAATCACTTTTCTCTCACCGTTATCAATATTTCCTTGGCAGAAACAAAGCATTCTCTCCAACTGGCTGCTGACCAGAGCGCACTGTCGAAGCCAACAAAGCTAAGCTTATGCTGCTGTTGAAGGGTACACATTTCCAAACTGTCTACCCTGCCTATAAAACACTCTTTTGAAAAGAAACAATATTTAAGCATTTGTTTTACATTCTGCCATTGATAGGCCAAGTCCATGGACAAGCCAACTTCACACTGAAAATCCATTCTGAGAAATCTGAAAGGAGCAGGTACAAAAGGTCAGCACTGAGCACTGGCTGTAACCAGCTTAAGGACACAATAAACTCATTGGTGGTTTCACGTTTCCCTCCATCAGCAAGGCTACGCTACCACAGTAGGGCTGGTTTTGCCCCTGGCCAGCAGAAGTGCTGACTGGCTGCTCCTGTGCTCCATCTAAGGGTACAGCTTATTCTGTAGTGGCTTATCATGCAAAAAAGCAACAGTCTGCTGAGCAAAACTGAAACACAGCATATTTTGGAAATCTTCCCCTGCATACAAATTATCATAGATTTCACCACATCACCAACTTGACCACATCACTTTTAGGAATATTACAGGTTTTAATTTTTTTGAGCTGATTCAGCCTTTTAAATATAATTTTCGCTTGTACGGCATAAATGCTGCTTATAAATTCCAACCTCTCAAGGGATATGTACAAATACTTAGCATCAGAAGGTGTTAGATTTGTAAACCAGTGTCTGCCACCCAGTAGCTCCTTGCTGGTAGGCAGGAGAAGCCTAACACACCTTCTCATTTCCAGATCTCTTTTTGCATGAGAGAGTTAAAGGCCTGTCCTGGGGTGAGGTTATGAGGCCGCTTTAGCCCTTAATCGTCCACTCAATGCCCAAGGACGGCGTTTCTTTGAGAGGGACCCGGGGCCGCAGCCGCGGCACCGAGAGCGGGGCGGTTGAACGGCCGCGCCCAACGGGCTGGGGGCTCCGGCACTGCGCTGCGCTGCGAGGGAGCGCGCCGGGAGCGCTGCGCTGCTCTTGGGGCTTCCTCTGTATTCCAGATAGCTGGGAAAAGGTTCTGTTGGGTTTTTTCTTGTTCTGTTTTCCCTTTCCTTCCCCTTGTCTCACTGCCTCCTCTCCGGTCCGGGGAGCCTGCGGGGGCTGGTCCGAGCCCGAGTGTCTGTTCTCTCTCCGGGAATTTGTTGTATTTTGAGGTTTTGGGGTGTTTTTTCCCTGTTCTACCCCGTTTGGTTTTGTGTTAATAAACAGTTTGTTTTGGTTTTTTCCCACTTTCACTTCTTGTGACCCACTTGTCTTATTGATGGAGGGAAAGGGGAGGTCATTTTCCCTTTGTAGGAGACACTCCGGAGAGTTTCCTCCTGAAGTTTTGTCTCCAAATTTTTTTTATACAAATTCAGCCTTTTAAATATAATTTTCCCTTGTACTACATAACTGCTGCTTATAAATTCCAGCCTCTTAAGGGATGTGTACAAATACTTAGCATCAGAAGGTGTTAGACTTGTAAACCAGTGTCTGCCACCCGGGAGCTCCTTGCTGGTAGTCAGGAGAAGCCTAATACAACTTCTCATCTCCAGATTTCTTTTTGCATGAGAGAGTTAAGGACCATTTTCCAGTGAAAGCACAGTATTTGTCATCAAGAACACCAGATCATTTTCAGAATCTTTTAGATGCTCCTGTGTGATCCTCTGGGGTAGTCAGACTTTACCTCTAAGTACATTCTGCCACATCTAAGACTGAACTTCTTTTTACCTCAATTCATTTGTTCTATCTACATAAATCATAGGTTCTTCAGAGTGGGCACTATTCTTTTACCAGCTCTTCTTTTACACACAGAACAACCCTTGTGCACCTCAATGAAGAAGACAATCCAGAAAGTTGTAGAAACTATCTATCTTTTTCCAATGCAGCCTCAAAACTGGATGATTTTGTTGAATATCTGGTTTAGCTACAGTTACCAGAGTAAAAAAAACCACAAAGTTACACAAGCCTTTACATATAGGAACTCAACCTCTATGATTCATTAGCTTTCCCTATCTACATAATGCTGTACTAAGTAGAGTGGAGCCCAAGCACTCACTGAGATGCTGTACATACCACAGTCAAAAACTGGTGCTACATGAAGATGTGATGTTCAATGGCACCTTAACTATTAAAAGCACTGACCTCAAATGTATCTAGAGACAATACAAGTGATAGCTTCTTTTGTCATATGAGAGATGACAATTATGCTTTATAAAATGCAATCAAGAGGAAGAAACTTTCAGTATGAATATGCTGTGCATTTAAAGAAACGTCTATCTAGCCAACTGCATGAGTCATTAAGCAGTTTTAATTGTCATTTCTTTAAAAAAAGTCATCATATAAGGAAACGTTTAAGGAATGTCAATATGTAAAATGATTCCTTCCCCTTCAGGTGTTACTGCCATGATTTTGTGTTTCTCCCACAACAAACTACATTCAAGGCCTAATTTCCTGAAGTATAAACTACTTCCAAAACACTTTGGCTTTTTAAAGTAGGGCAATGGAACCACAGTTATCTCTTTCAGATGGGGTATTTTTGCCAGTAAATCTCATAATTACGGGGATCAGAGGTATGGGATCTTAATTTCTGCCTTCACTCTTCTTTACAGGAAACATGATTTAAAAATAAGCCAATCAACTTAATACACTTAATGGCTATAATTTATTACAGGTATAACATGGAATACACAGAAAAACCTGCATCGTGTCAGGATTGTTCAAGCAAACATTACTATCCTTCCAAGCCTCGTATCAGGTAGAAAGTCTCAAGGGATTCCCTGGACTATGCACCACGTCTGACTTTGGACATGTTATGTGGCCCCAGACATGAAAAATAAGAGAGGAAATAGCTGCTTTGTCGCCAAGGCTCCAACCTTGCAGGAATCCCAGTACCTCAGAGCACCATGATGAAAAACAAACGTTGGCAAAAATGGCTAGAAAGGGGACAAGACAAGGAGTAGATGATACAAAAAAAAAAAAAAAACCAAAACAAAAGAAAAAAAACCCACAAAAAAAAAACCTCTAAAAAGAAAAAAAGGTAAGACAAAACAATAGGAATGTATGTATGGTATTCACACCAGAGAATTTCACATGTAGAACATCCACCTCCAAAGTCTCTGCTTTGGTTCTAAGATTAAAAACCTAAACTAGGCTTCAATACCTGTCTCCCCTTCAGGAGTTTTGCTCTTCTACACAGAAAACAGAATGGTCCTACAGAAACTCCTTTCTTGTATTTGAGGTTACTCTTTGGAAAAGCACTTCCAAAGCAGCACACAGAAACTGTCCAGGGACTTGGTACCTTGTGGGAAAAAAGATTTAGTCCAGAATATAGCAATAACTATTCCTACTCAGTGAGGCAACTATTAATAGCTGAGAGTCCCGGATGCCAGATCTGATTTCCAGATCTTGGAAAAAAGATCCCTGTCAGCCCAGTTGTGGTCCTACAGAAGCACCTCTCCAGGAGCATCCTGCCCATTACATTTCTCACATATGGATCATTAATGTCAAACACAGTATTGCACCTCCCCAAGTTGTTTCACATTCTGCTGCCAAGCCATATACATTCTCCACACTCCAATGGCTGAAGTAAACCCACTTTTAAAATTTGTCCACAGTTATTTACTCAGTCTCAGCTAAAAACATAAGATAAAATGAGACATGATGAGACACTTGGCCACTAAAAACCCACAGCGCAAACGACCACTTTGCAGCTACCTGAAGAGCTCGTCTACTTTTAAAAGAAATCCCAAAAGAAGATTTATCTAGAAAATCAGAACATTCGTGTCAATTTCAGTAATTACTTGAGCTATCATAGATTCTTGCAATGTAAAGCAAAATAAAATGTAGCACCACTAAAGTTTGTGCAGCTTGATAAGTTATTTAAGTGTTTCTCTGTGGTTTTTTATTTATTTAAGGTAAAAAGAGCCAGAAAATTAAAGAAAGAACTCCTTGTGTCAGAACCACAGAAAAGCACAACATACCTTATATTTTACCATTTTCTTAGTTGCTGAGCAGAATCTGAAGACAATGTATGACAGACAAGAACACAGCTTGGACAGTAATTTTTCCCCCTGCTCCTTCTGCTCAGTCTCACAATCAGCTTGAGAAGATCCCAAGGCTGCTCTAGGATAAACAGACTTCATCACATCACTACAGAGTAATGTAGTCATCATTACATCAGTATGAACCATGGGGCTACAGCCTCCACACTAATATGATGGTGCTTATCATATCTCAAAACATAATGTCAGCATTTAGCCATTTTTTTCCCCTAAAGAATATTGCTGAAGTTAAGGGACTGAAATCACAAGAAAAGTATTTTTGCTCCATGTGTAAAGCTCCATAATATGCCCCATTAAATAAATAAAAACCAGTAAATCATTCATGGAATCATTTCTAAACAAAGATGCCTCTTTGAATCACTTTATATCTCATTTCAAGCAATACTCCTTAATCTGTATGTGGGATAAATGTGAAAATAATAAATGGTGTATAAGATGTAGTTACTGTGATACAGTTTCAATGCAAGATTTTTTCACTTCATCAATGTCAGTAAAATTAAGAGATCCCAAAGAAACAGGATTCTTAGAATTAAAGGCTGCTAGATGAATTCATTTACTGTTTAAAGCTATATAGCATTGAAAGAGTGAGACTGATCAGTTAAACCATGTAAGTAATTTATAGTCTTACAGTTCATGAATTTTAAAACAGTCATGAATGACCCCGGAATTAATCACCTGTTCAGGTACTTAGTAAAATATACTGTCCCGTATCAGGGGAATTTATTCATATGAATAAAGATATCTACAGTAACAAAGAACAACCAACTCTGGCAGAGAAGGTCAGAATCCTACTACATAGAAGAAAAAACTTTAAAATGCCTGTATAGTGTAAAGACACCCTACTCTGAAGCTCATCACATCTTTCAGGAAGATACATGATATCTGGGTTTTAATTCCTACGTTTACCATACTACAAATATTTGGTTTGGTCATCCAGTGGCTATGGACTTCTCTAAAATATCAAAAGTATTGCCAACCACCTACTATTTTCTATCAGTCATTGGCACTGTGTAAATCCAGGGGAAAAGTGACTGGTTGGGTGAACACCAGAGTGAACATCCAAAACTGTACTGAAAAATCTGAATGAAATATCTGAATTCCACGCACTTGTACCATTCCAGGAGATGCAGTATGAAACTACCAGACACAGGGAAACCCAAGATCTAGCACACAGCAAGAAAAACAAAAATAAAATTACTGAGTGATGTGAGGTAAGGAAGTCACTTAACCTCTCAACAATTCCATTTTTCTGTTCACAACAGTGATCCTGCCCCTATCACAAGCAGAAACTGGGAGTGCTCATGAAGTTTGTAAAGCACTTGGGCTTTTTTAAGTGAAATGTTATGAAGATACAGATTATAATTTGTAGAGCCAAAGCCTGCTGGAAGTAGTGCAAAAATCTCATTATTACAGACAATAAGACTTAGCACTTGCATTCATCTGAGAGATGTATAAAGAAAAAAAATATATAGTTATGTGACTAGTGATTCAACAGCTGAATTGCTTAGAACATAAGTCTGCCATTAATTTTCACTGGAAAAATCCTATCTGGATATGAGTTTTTATTACCTTGTATATGCATGTTATTTTCTATCATGCTTTGGTACCATGGCAATTGAGAACACAAGTCATCTGCAGATTCTGGCATCCCGGGAATTTGACATTTGCTACTTATAAAACACAGTTTGGGAATGTTCTGGAGTATTATAAGCAGCTTTGTTCAAAACAAAAATGCAGCTATCTGCAGATTCTCTTTGCAGAACAAAGCAATAGGGAGGCTCTTTCTCATTTTAAACAAAAGTGTTGCCTGCTTTTTCTTAGCCCATCTGGTAGCACTCTCCATCCATCCTCCCCAAGAGAGGCTCAGCGAATGAATGCTGCACCCACAAGCAGAAACATGCACAGGTTGAGAAGAGAGCTCAGTTGGTGAGAACTCTACAATACATGAAAAGATCCATGAAGAACAGGGGATGAGATAAGGGAGTGAATAAAATTGTGAAAGGGTAAGTAGAGCATGTAATGCTGCACGACATCACCAGCCAGCTCGTACCGGAGCTACCAGTGCAATCAGGTTCACTCTTGAAAGAGGTCCTTGAACACACTCACCCCTCCCTGTAATCACCTACACCAGCCCTTTGGTATGAACACTTGATGGGCACAGCTAAAAGAAGCAGAAAGAGAATTTGAGCAAGATAGGGAAAAAAAGGGCAGGGGGGGCAGGGAGAGTGGGGGAAGAAAGATGCAAGGAAAAAATGATTGTAAAATAAGACACTTCTTTTCTTCTCCTGATGGCCTCTCTCTTTGTCCCAGAACTATAATTCATATTCTTGGGTAATATTTATTTAACTTTAATTGGATACAGAGATTGCTAGCAATGCTAGATATGAACTAGCAAACACAACTGAAAACAGAACTCCGAGACTGGAAATGGTATCTGGGAATATGGTGTGCTCCTTGCTGTACCTATCACAAACTTAATCACACACCTCCCACAGCCCATCTCAAAGGCACTCACCCAAAATGGCCATTTTATTTCCCAAGTCAAAGCTGATGTTAAACCAACTGTCATTGTCATATGGAAGAAGGCAAATATAATAAGGTCACTGAAGTGCCAGATGGGAGAATTTTTGAACTAGAAGCTGTGACATTAATTCTCTGTGTTTGTCTGAAACACTGAACTCAATGAGCAGATTAAATGTCTGTGCTGAACTGCCAAGTGAGAAAAATCTCTCTCACAGAAAGACCAGCTGATCAGGTAGGAATCCCAGTTTAATAAAAACGTGAAAAGATTTTTACCTGTACCAAAAAAATAAGACTTTATACTAGAAGTTAAAACTGGTTACACAATTCTTTCCTTTGACCACCAACACACCAAGAGCTGCAATATAGTACATATTAATTCTGCTAACTTGATACCTAAATATTAGCATAATTCCTGAATGCAGCACAAACCTGAAATCAGGAGTTATTGAAGTTATTGAATTATTTTAGGCCCCCTCAGTATGGTAAGGAAAAGCTAAGCATTTCAAAAAAAAATTTTTTTTCTGTTCATAGCACAGCCTAACTTCAAAAAAGTGAGTTTCCAATCCATTAAAGTTGATACTCCTCTCCTTGCAGAGAAAAAAGGTCCAATTTTCAAGAGAGTCTGGATTAGATTTTAGGTCTATAAAAGTCTACATATGTCCTCAAAGCAAAACTCTGTTCTGTGACAACAGACGTCAGGAGGAGTCACCTAAGGACAGGGTCTCAGATAAAGGTCACACTGAAGTCCTGACAGCCTCTAACGTTCATGAAAAGAGACACAAACTCAACAGAGCTGATCTAAAGGGGCATTTTGCTCTATTTCTATACTGATGCCCCAAAATCCAGTAACTGTGTTAGTAATAAAGCCTGGCATAGAAATTCTTCCTTTCATTTGCACAGTGCTCACATTTGTCACAGTGGTACATAACGCAATATGCCAGGCAAGCCTTTCCTGAAATTGCAACCAGGCTGCTGCTCCCATTAACTTTTTTCCAGACTTGCTGCATCCAAAAGTAGGAGGCTCATTCCTCCAACAAACCAAACAGGAGGCCCCAGTTGAGGATCAGCAGTGGTGTCAGTGTGGGCTAGGCAGCTTCCAGTGCCAGGCACGAGCCAAGGATGCCTTGGTAACCAGAAAAGCGGTGGAGAAAGTGTCTGAACATAAACACTCTCCCAAGAAATTGTGACAGGTGGTTTTTATACTCTTTTACTTCGTTACCCACTCGTATCTGTTGTCTATCCTCCTCTGTAACCATATGAACAGGATTTAAAAATAAAGATTAAAAAAAGATTTTCAATCCCTTTTCCATATCAGCCTCCTGCTCCAACAGATGGCTACATGTGCCAGTGCTAGTTTATACAGTTTTCTTTCCATAAGTGCATTATTAGTGGTTTTGTGAGAACAGTATATTAAGTCTTGCTGAATTTATAGGTTTATAATTTTATTCTATCCTCCAAAACTCCCCCTGATCATGAAGTTATCAAAGGCATATCCATAAATGCAGCAAGTCTTCCCACTGCCAAGTTCAAGTGTGAGAAATCTTGAGAGACATGACAACAAAATGCCTATTCTCGCTAGATCCTGAGGCTGTCAGTAAGTTTTTTTAAGAAAATAAATCGTAAACAACGCCATGTCTTGCAAATAGGTTCTACCCAGTTCCTTTAGGCTCCTTTGCCTATCCCTAGCAAGCCTCTTGATTCTTTCACAGTTATCACCAAGTCCTTCTGACTCAAACTAAGAAAAACATTGTCCTCTTACAAGCAGGGACTGCAACAAAAACACTGCTGTTGGTCAGATCAAGGCATGCAACTGACGGAGTAAGATTTAAGCCCAACTACTTAAGACCTTTCACATATATGCTCTTCACGTAAATGTTGAAGAGCACTTTTTTTATTAAAAGAAAAGAGGAAGGGGATAGGTCATGTAATCATCTTTGTGAAACAAATGCATTTGCAGGTGGAAAGGTTTTGCAGCTATCTTTTGTCTGGTGTGATGAAAACCTTCATTGCACTGAAGCAGCATGCATGTCATGAGAGCAATGCCACTCTCACATTAGCGTCAGCAGATGCTGTAAAAGTGCTTTGCAAGAAATAATTCAAGGCTAGAATGGTAAATTAGTTTGGCTCTTTTTCCTTCAGACCACTTCCTTCATTAAAAAAATACATGAAAATCTACTTACTTCATTCCTTTCCCTGTTTCCTTCATTTCTCTTCCTTTCTTTTCCTTTTCCTTATCTTTACCAAAAGCCAGAGGATAAAATAGGTAATGAGACTTGCTTGCTTCATTCTACTAATGCATTTCAAAGTTTCATTCTAGCACCAAGAAAGAAACCTCTTCTGCTCTTAGTTGCTTCATCCCTGAGATCAACAACCCTACAGGCTGAGAAATACAGCTTCCAAGGCAGATCAATGTCACAAGGAAAGACAAGCTCTCTGAGCGTTTCTAGATTTGCTCCTCTACATATTATCTTCCAAACCACTGAATTTGACAAAGTATCCTCTATCAGATCAGCACAGTATAAAGGCAGAGGTAGAAAAAGAGCTTCAACTTTGTCATTATTCTTTTGTGCGAGTAATCTTCTAAGATCTGAATAACCTACATTCCAACTCAGTCTCCCAGAAATCTTAATAACAGCCATCCACGACCTTTCTGCCATTGCTTTCTTTCATGGAAGTTTGAAAGTTCAGACAAGGATGACAAGCCCAGGTTCACAAATAATTAAATGAAAAGTCTTCATCTGTGTTTGGATTTCATATACACCTGACTCCTTTTTTAACTTGGTCTTTCTGGTTTTTTTCCCCTCAGACAAATGACCTGGTTACAGAATTCTATAAAACTTGAATGAAAAGTCTCAAAGGAATTTTCTAGCAGCTACTGCAGGTTTGTCAGACTTGCAGCAGCACAATAATTTTCAAGGCAAAAAGGTGTAAGGGAGCATAATGAAACTTGCTTCTAAGTGCATAATGTGCTACACTGGAAAACATGCCATATCCTACAATTCAGAATTTAGTCAGGAGCATTATAACTTCTAGTCGGGAAAATTGTAACATCTAAAGTTATTCAGAATATGAGGAACAATACAGTGTATCTTTTCTTGCCAACAAGTATAAAACTTACAATGAAGAGGTTTCAAAGTGATACTGAGAAGAGCTCATCATAAGGAGAACTACAACTTTATGAGAATTCTATGAACAGCATCGAGATAATGCTCATTTTTTAAAAAAAACCCTTTGTATTTCAACAGAGAAGTGAAAATCACTCCTGCTTCTTTGATGTGCTCAAGCCAAAACATGTGCTGTAGTAGACTTGTGACTGTGCTCAAATGAATTCTAAAGAAAAAGCTGTACAGTACAAAACAGCCAAGCCTTCTGCAGTTGGTGGCAATTTGCACCTCCAAAGCTGTGAGTTCATCATGAATCACTTTCAACAAGCAACAAATTCCGAGAATCAAATTGGTCAAAAATCACATCTATCATTAGAACATCAGTGCGAGAAGTCCGCCAACCTTATACTACATGAAGCTTCTCATGAAAAAATTGTCACAGAACTGAGAGTGGTTGTAGATATTTTGCACAGCTTTCCATGAACAGCTGCCCACCAGCAGTACAATCACAGTTTACAATTATATAATTTTATGTATCTGAACTACTTTGCCAAATACAGAAAATTCCTTGCAAACTTGAAAGTTAGGGGGCTGGTTCCACCACTTTCTTAGGCAGCAGCAAAACCAACCACCCCATCATTAAACTGTAGAACTTTTCGAGACAACTTTTCTGCATTACATTAAAATAAAATTTCTATAGCCAATATTTAACAACAGAACCCATTTGTTCATTAAAACCCCCACTATTTACATGGAAGTCTGGGCAAACCTGTTTTACACATATTCTCTAGCAGTTTAAATACATTTTCTGTGTACTTGCACAAAGATTTAATAAACTGGAGAAGGACATATTCAAACACTCTAAGCCTGTAGACTGACAAGCATCAGAAAAGAATTAAGTGAAGCTGAGCTTTCACATAAATAGAGATTATGCCTTTTCCTAGTGGTTTTACTTCCTCACTGCTCACTTGGCAACATTTGGTATTTTCCTCTTCAGTTAAGTTGCATACAATTTAATATTAAATTACAAACATCCAACGCAGCAAAACTGAAATATAACTGACATAAATTATATTCAATTTACCAGGTACAATGATACAGACTGGATCAAAAGCTTGCTGATACGAAATTTGTTACTAGCTTAGGTTATTTTATATTTATGTAACATCTAGCTGAAGTTTATCAAGTTATTTTTCAATCAGAAGCTGCAACAGATCTAGTCAGCAGGATAGGACAGCAAGTTCAGCTCTAGAATTAATGTACACAAATTCCAACAATAAATTTTAGAAATTTTTGCAAAATAATAAAAAAACCTCTCCACTCACACTTTTCACACCATTTCTGACTAGCACACCAAAACAAAGACAACTAACAGATAAAACTGCATGTTTCCATGTCCTCCACAGGCCAGTCCAGAACTGATACAGCAACTTCAGAGAAGCCCATCCACCCAAGAATATGATAAACAAAAGAGCAAGATCAGCAGCAATGGAGAGAAAGCTGAGAAGTTACTTCTACGAAGGCAAAATTATGTGTTTACGGGATTGATTCAAAATTTTGTAATACAAAATCAACATTCAGTACTGTGCCTAATTATTATTTCACTACTTGTTCTTTGCTAAACTGCTAAATCCAAAAATCTATGTAGGCTTATATTAGGGAGTGGAACAAAAGATATCCATGAAAAATATGCCCCAGGTCAAAGAGATGCATATAATCAATAATTCTGACAATATACAATACACTTATCACAAAAGCAAAAAGCAGTCACAGAAAGGTATTTACTGAACTATACAAAAACCCAGAAGTCACCATGTGGATGGAAAGAGCACTTAAGGACTGGTGGAGCCCTTATTGGGAGAACTTGTCCTGGCATTAACATTATAATAACAGTATTAAGAAAAATAAAGTTGTTAAGGGTTGGATTCTTAACATCATCAGTACATTCAAGTATCTTCCTAACATGGCAGCAGAAGAAAAACTTAATCAAAGATGCTGGAAGCCAGTACAGACTTATCTAAGAGAACTCAAGTTCAGGAAATAGTAGTTAACCTGTTCTTCCCAAACTGAGAACACCTGCTCTTTTCTTTAGTTCTGAAACAGGCTTTGGAGAGATGATACCGTGCAGCCTCTCTGTTGTTTCAGTTAATATTTGCTAGAATACTCCTATTCATTTCAACAGGGATTGTAAACTGTAATTATCATTGTATCAATACCTGAAACATTTAGGAACATTTTAACATTAGTATTATCAAACCCAATTTACAAACCATGTACAGCACTCCCTGACAGCTGAGTGTTTTTGCCTTTCTGGGACTTCAGAGGAAAACAACCCCAACAGAGCTGTCTGGATCTGCTCAGCAGCTCCCGTGACCTTTAAGGGGCACTCACATTTATACTGAAGTTGCCAAACACGACAGCCCAAATTCTCAGCTGCCCCAGGCTGAGCACTCACATACACTGTCACCCCAGCAAGCTCCTGTGGACCCCAAAGACCCACCCAGGGCAGCTACTGAAATCTGCAGGGGCAAACGCCCAGTGGGAGCCGGCACCATGCAAGGATTTAGCCTAAAAACCAAAAAAATCCCTTACCCCTCCTCTCCACAGCTGAAGACCAGCAGAGCTGCCCTTGCCGGGTGCCCAGTGGGAGCAGCCAGGCACAGTTGCTCTTCAGCCCAACCACAGCCCCTTCATGGCTCTGTCCCTGTTCTCCTCTGTGGGGCTCTGGGAGAGACCAGAACCGCCTGTCTGAGACAGACAGAGCACCTGCTCTGAGGTCAGCGCTCCAAACAGGCCACCAGTACTGAGGGCTGTCACACCCAGTGCGAGGGAAAAATGTCAGAGGCTGTTGGGGCAGGTTTGGTTTTAGAGATTTTAGGGATTTTAGGGACTGGTTTTGTTTAAGATTTACACAGCAAAATAACTAAAAAAAAAATTAGTTAGGTGACCATTTTTGCTATAGAACAGTGGCTCACCAACCTTGCACTAAGACAAGATCTTGATGTTTTTTTGCCTGCTCAGCTACAACTCCTTGTAGCTTGAAGTTCTTTCTTCTTGGAGTCAGGGGCATTAAGGAGACTATGGCAAACACTCAGTCCTCAGGTAATCCCTTATCTCCTGCTGTGACAGACCCCAGCCTCACTACAAAACTGATTCACAAAAAGATCTTTATCTTCATAGAGCACTTGGCAATAACTGCCTATTAAACTATGTGTTTCTACCCTTTCCCATCTGCATTTTTAACTTTTGGCCACATTTTCCACATTTTAAGTTAATTTCTCCAGCTAGTTAATTTGGAGTTTGTGTTTAACTAAGTATTACTATAGGGAAGATTATTTATCAATAAATTATGCCCACAAAATTATTCTTTTCTTAAGATGAGAAAACTAAAATGGGAGAACTCTAGAGACTGTAGTAACACAGCAAGCAGAGATGATGACTTTAGACTTGGGGAGAAAAAATGCTTGGAGGTAGGAAGATGATGGAAGCAACAAATTTCACATATATAAATAGCTGAAAAGATAACACTAAGAGAAAAACATAACTTAAAATTTACTTTTAAAAAATCCCACATTCCAGGACTTCCATTAGTTGTACAATATGAGGACAAACACAAGTGGTTGGATTACTTCTATGCATTAAACAATGTTTTTCAATTTATTAATAGACATAACAGTCTAGAAAGAAAAGGAAAACTTCCATAAAAATATAAAAAAATACAACTGAAATAACTCTTGCAATAGAAACATTATGGGTAATTATCAACAACAACCAAAAAAGGCATCTCTACTTTCTGAGAAAAAACGATGTAAATTAAGGTTGTATATAGTGTGAGACAGACCACCTGACATCACTTACATTGCAGTATATATATATAGTATTTTTTAAAGAAGGAACTCCAGCAAAATAATAATGAAAGCTTCAGAAAATAATTGATGTAGGATTGCATCTTTACCCTTTAATCATATTCAGTGACAAAGAAGAAGGATCCTTTAATTGGCAAGTACAGAAAAAGCAAACATGGATCCCTGTCAAACTAGTTATTTGATCCCACACTGATATACAACTGATCTCTTCTTGGAGTATAATTCACATGCTGCATAAAGATAAGCATTCTCCTCTAGAAAAAAGCCCCTTTGCTTTTGTCCTTAACTAGTAATAGCAAAAACCATCTCTCACCACTCTACCATTACTACCACAGTTCATTTCCTTTAAATAGTAGAACATATGGTGAAATACTAATTTTTGTTCAGCTCCAGTGGATTTCTGTAGAGAGTTTTCTATAGCTTGATCTATAACTGAAACACACTAGCTGCCAGTTAAGTCATCAGAAATAATTCAAATAATTCCATACTGTGGCCACATTTTAATCTTTCTGTCTTGTACTAATGGTAACTGCTGCTCTTTTCTTCCTCTCTTTCCCTGAGCATGCTGCTGCTCTAAGCTCTCATATGTTGAAATATTCCACTAAGATCCAAACCGCTGTCAACACACTCCTACATAAGCTTTCAAGAATGACTGCCTAAAAGGACTACCTTACTTTTTGTTATATTAAATAAAGACAGCATGCAAGAGAAATAAAATCATGACAGAGGTTAACAAGGCAAAACCCATCCATGATATAGTATGTATTTATAAAGGATCATTATAATTTTATCTTCTACCACCCAGCAAATCTGTAACTGTTATAGACATTTATTCAGATCTAGCAAGATGCACAGACTTGTTAGCAGAGATGAAAAAGTGGCTGATCACGTCCTTCACTCACTCATCCCAGAGGGCGTTCAGCCAAGCATGTATCGGAAAAAATTGCCCATACTATCCTCTTAATACAATTATAAATAATGCTGCCTGAGACAGAGATACAAAGCTGTACCGAGAAAAGCATGGCTTTTAAGCCTTCCCCTACCTTCTCCCTGGTATTTACAAACCGCAGGCAGTACTGCTGGGGAATCTCACCAGGGTGGCTGCCGAGAGGTCTCATGTGGCGTTCCCAGCTTCCCACCGCCTCCCTCTGCCTGGATGTTAAGCATTCCCGAGAAAACCCACCCTGACATGCACAGAATGAATCCTGCTCAAGTTGGAAGCATGTGATAACTAGGCTTCAGGTTGAAACAGGAAACCCCAGCACCCAATTAATCCCAGAGATTTAAACAAGCCCCATCTTACCGTTTTGCTGTTGCCCAGATCAGGTCAGATTCACCTGCAACTCTTTGGCATCCCTCTAGCAATGTTAGTGTTTGCAGTCAGGCCGGGCTCATTCAGCAACTGAATTCACAACATCTTTCTGCACTAGCAAGCTGAAATGGTACGGCTGTACTACAGCTAAGAAAGGGGGAAATCTAAAGCAGCAAACAAAGAAATCCCTCAAGACAGGGTAATCCCAGTGGAGTAGAATATAAAAGGTACAGATGAGCACCGAGGGTACAATATTTCTCTGTCTAAATTTCATCAGCAATACTATGCTCTCTCTAAAAAGATTTTTTTTTTTAATATATGATGGACTTGCCTGTGGAGTTCCCAGAAAGGCAGAGTATCCAGGCTCTGCAGCAGCATTGCAGCCAAAGTAACCATGCATATGCTATCTAGGCAATTTACAGCAGTCTTTTTGAAAAGATACTGATTTACAATGTAGCACTGCCTCAACCCAACACGGTACTGCAGCCAAAATAGCTAATGGTGATTTCACAGGAATTAAGGGGAAAAATTCAACATTCAATCAAAGGATGGAACTAATCATTCCCAATTCAATTTGTCCCAGTACTGAAAGATATCAGCAAGTTCTAGAGTGACAAAATGACATTATAGAAATAATCTATAGGGACCTGGAAACAAGCACTATGAATACCACTAGCCACTTTTACACAAACAATAAATATTAAAAAGCATTTAAAATTTATTGAGTCACAATATGAACTCTCAAGTCAGTTTCAGCATTTTAAGGATGAAACTTAGTATTTAATTTATGAATGTACAAAATACACAAAGCTATGAGTAAGCAATAGACACCTACTCCGTGCTGGGAATCCACTACTCAGCCCAAGCAAGCTTGAGTGTGGTAGGAGGGGAAAGAGGGCAGCAGGAGCAAACCCTGGCAAACCCTCAGGGAAGGCTCCTCTAGAAAGGAGGCAGTGCATCTTCTCCATCTCCTACTCCTACAGCAACCCCTGCTGGTCTGTGCTTCAGATGGCTCCCAGCTTCCCAGAAACCTCCTGGGGTTGGGGGAGCACTGAGGAGACTGTACTAGGACAGGGAACAGTGATGTGTGCATCAGCAAAACCATCAGGAGAAAACACATGCAGCTCAGCTGAAATGACATCTTCAATATCCTGAAAGGTTTTTCATTTTTATGTAAAGATGAGGTACAATGAACTAGCAGGCAAAACACAGCCCTGGCTCACAACCCAGGCAGCTCCAGTGACCCTCACCACAGAACTAAGGCTCTCCTTTAGAGTTCCACTTTGATGAAAGCAGAATGTGCTTAAACTCAATTCATTTGCTCAAGTCCCGCCATAGCCACCAAGACTTACACATGTTGACATACTTCTCAACTCCAGGCTCACATGTGAACTCCATGCGGCTCCAGTGACATATAAAACTTGAATGGCATAAACAAATTTATAAGATGCTTCCAAAATTATGTAGTAGTTGTTATCATTTCCCCTCATCTACTTCCCAGCCTTAGTCACAGGGGTATCTACAGTCTTCTCAGGTTGTTAACTTGGTTTCCAAGCAGATAAGAAGGCTTCACATCTCCTGAAAAAATATGACTTCCACTCCCTTGAACAAAATTTTCTTCTCCTCTCTCTCAAGCGTGAGGCTCAGAAGAAAACATGAATAAGAGCTTCCAGTTGAAATTACAAGAAAATACTTTCACAATGTTTACATTTCTTGGCCTTATTCTGTCAACAACAAGTTTGTCTGAGGCTGAGGGAGAACAGGACAGAAGAATGCTCAGGAAAAAGGAAAAAAGATAGTGAGTAAGCACCTGCAGAGACCAATGTGTGCCAAAAGACACATTGTTAAGGGAAAAGTGGTGGATGGCCATGGGAAAAGTAAGCACAGTAGGCAAAAAAGGCAAGCCAGAGGAACAGGGAACTGGATTCCAGAAGCAAACAAGGTGTCGGGCCAAGGCACAGAGACTGAAAGCATGTCAAACAGCCTACAAAGTTACAGAATCACGAATATTCTGAGTTGGAAAGGACCCACAAAGATCACTGAAGTCCAGCCCCTGACTCCGCACAGGTCCATCCCCAAGAATTACACCACGTGTCTGACAGTGTTGTCCAAATGCTTCTTGAACTCTGCCAGGCTTGATGCTGTAGCCACTTCCCTGGGGAGCCTGTTCCAGCGCCCAACCACCCTCTGGGTGAAGAACCTTTTCTTCAACCTAAACCCCTCCAACACAGCTTAATGCCCTTCCTTTGGGTCCTGCCACTGGTCATGAGAGAGAAAAGATTAGCACATGACTCTGCTTCCCCTTGTGAGGAAGTTGTAGGCTGTCATGATGTCTCCCCTCAATCTCTTCTCCAGGCTGAACAGACCAAGTGACCTCAGCCACCCCTTGTATGGCTTCCCCCTTGGTTGTTCACCAACTCTGTGGTCCTCCTTTAGACATTCTCTAGTACCTTTATATCCTTCATATACTATAGCACCCAAAACTGAGCACTTGAGGTGAGGCTGCCCCAGAGCAGAGCAGGACAGAGCAGGACAGAGCAGGACAATCCCCTCCCTTGCCCAGCTGGCCATGCTATGCCTGATGCCCCCAGGACACACTTGGCCCTCCTGGCTGCCAGGGCACTGCTGGCTCATGTTCAACTTGCCATCAACCAGGACCCCCAGGTCCCTTTCTGCAGGGCTGCTTTCCAGTCCTTCTCCAGTCTGTCTGTACTTGATTGACCCACTCCAGATGCAAAACCTGGCACTCACCCTTGTTAAACATACCGTTGGTTATTGCCAAGGTGTCTTAATTTCTCTAAATCTCTCTCTGCAGGGCCTCTCTGTAGTGAGATACAACTTACAGAAATATCCCATATTTAAAAGTAAATTATTTTTACTGCATTGAAAAAATTGAAAAACAAAAATTCATTTATTGCATTAAAGCCCTTCTTGTTGCCTTTGTCTCTGACCTTCCTCAAAAGACCCAATTTCAGGTGGACTTTGGCCTTTGTAAAGTGCATACTTGGAAGATATATCTATATTCCTACCCAATTACTTGTTTTCAATTCCATCTTCTATATAATTCCTTTTTACATCTGAGTGTTGTTAGGAAGCCTTTGTTCATCCATGCAGGCTTCCCAGCATTTTTGCTTGACTCCCTACTATTCTTATCCCCCTCCTTCTCCTGTGCTGGCCCCACCCCTTGCCCTATTCCCAACCCCATCTGCAGACTGTGGCTGAACATAACTTGGCTAGAGCACAAGTATGTGCTCTGCTGCTGCCTGGGGTACAACAGAGAGGACTGGCAAACCTGGCTGGAAGGCAAATGCTATCCAGAATTAGGAATGGAATTGATGGAACACACAAAGACCCCTGTAGCATGGGACTGGTTTTTTTTCCAGCGAGGTGGGAGAGTAACCAACCTAAAAAATAGTTTCAATACAGTAACTAAAAAAAAAGTTAAATAACTATGGAGTTAGATTTAGATTTTAAAACTCTCCATGGAAGCCAGCTGCAAATACAAGTTTCACATTATCAGTACTTTTAGTCCTGCCAACACTTTCATCCCAGGGCAGACTGCAAAATGCTATGTGGCACTTGGGAACAGTTCTTCACATATAAGGAGGTGTCTTTGGAGATTTTCAAGACAATGGCAAATTGCTACACTTAAAAAAGAGAGATTACACAAAGTCACAGCTCTGATGGCCCATTAACTAAAAATGCAAACCATCATTTATTAATATGGCATAGTAAAAAAACGCCAGTAGTTACCTTTTTTCTGTGTGATCTTACTACACGCTAATAAAATGAACTTCTAAGTACTGTCCTATTTTCATTAGTCTACATTGAGTCATCTGAGAGGAGGGGAAACAGGGAGCAAGGGAGAAAGGCAGCTAACATTTCCCTCCTCTCCAAGAAGTAATAACCAAATGCAGTAATTAGTAAAATTTCATACATCCGTATGAGCCCATTTTTTCCTCATAGAAGAAAATGCATGGCTAAGGAGAACCACGGCTTCTCAGCACAAACTTTTCCATTTTGACAACTGCAGACTGAATATACAGGGAAAAAATAAACACTTTTGAAAATTTACTCACTTGTGAGAGTCATTTAGACATTTTCACAAGCCACTGATAATATTTCATGAAGAAATTGTTTAACAAGATGCTTAGGAAATCCAGTGCTGAATGGGACACCTGTTCAGATCCTTCCTATTACAGGTGACCATAAAACATGATCCCCTTCCCTAAACTGAGAAGCTTGAGTTTAGTTTGAGTTAGAATACAGAGACTACAAAAAGACATGATCTTAATAAAACAATCCAGCAGTGATATAAATGTATTGAATGCAAAGAAAATAATTTTTATCTTAATATGGCAAGTGAAGCAGTGGATAATATCGCACAATGGAATGCATTACAAGTTATTCAAAGTACAACATGCTAAACTTGCTTTGCAATAACAATATTTGAACTACACCAGATATATTATCTGGTATGGTGGAAATTCACTTAAAAAGTCACTGTCTGAAATAAAATGCCATGCAACGTCGCCAATTCGTTTTGCAACTTTTAAGACCAAAAAAAAGATTTTGTGGGTTTAGGGACTGGATTCATATACAGTTTGCATAACAAAGAACATTGAAACTGCAAACTCAAAGGGAACAACAGCAACATAGAGAATACTCTGTAATAATTTTAAACAAAATACTTCAAATTAGTCCAGATATATTTTCAGCTCTGTCTTTGTATATAAAGGTTAATTTAATTACTTTAGGCAATTATATTCTTTCTGTGCAATAGGAAAACCTAACTCCAGCATTCCTATCAGAGCCATATCTTCCTGTGAACACTAATACAGTTACACTGAGCTGCTTTTATTTGTTATTGATACTTCTGTGTTCCTTGCTACGGCTGCAAAAATATCATATAAATAAAATAATTCAGACTACAACATATTGGTGCAGTGTATCCATGATAAGAACTTAAATTTTATTATTTTATCTTGATTTAGGATTTCCTTTTAGGAAAGTCATATATTATTTTCTAAGCCTCACTTTTTTTTTTTCTTTGTTTTAAGGCCTCAGTTAAAGGTTTTGTACAAGCACTATTCCAAAGAATTATGTTAACCTCTGATTATTAGCCCACAGCACTTAAAGAAAGGACATGCAAAGGCCAGAGGCAATCAGATCTGCAGCATGATCAGCAGTAAATATACACAGATATCAAGTGTAGAACTTGATCAAAATATGGAATTTTGTAGTAATTCTACTTTTAAGAAAGAATATCTGTGGGCTTTCCCACTGGCAACCTAGCTAGATCCAAAATGGGACTCCAGCACACCTCAGCCGTAATAAGGCACGCCTTGCTATATAAAAACAAATAAATCGTTTTCTCTCAGCTATGTGTCACTCATGCTTGCAAAAACAATCACAACTATTACACACAGACAGAATTGTGAGCTAGTGCTGCCTTCATGCCTTTATAATACATTAAAATAGCACTGAAAAAAAATGACTATTTGGAAAGAATATGAAGCCTACCAAGTGTCAGATAAAATAACATGCACCTTGTTTGCCTAAATTCCTCTACCCCAACTTGCAAGATAGTAACTGGTAGCAGCATCATTAATCTTCGATCATACTGTTACATGTGCTGTCACCATTACTAACATTTCACTACTGAAATGAAAGTATCTTTGTAACACATAAATAAAGTTCTAGGCAGAATTATGCAACATGACTTTTGAAGTACCTGTATATATACAATCTCAGTCATAATATTATTAATACATTGTGTAAAAAGCACCACTACCTAGAATACCCAGGAAGAAAAGACATTTAAATCAACATCTCAGTTGATAATTGTTAAAGAACATCACAGAGAACTCAAACAGTGTAAAATTAAAATGTAAGCTCTGTGATTGGAAGATGATAATAATCAGCAAGATGACTTAGTGGAGTAGCTATAATTAAACCAACCTATCTACTATGACACACATACATAACAAAAAGCCACCGTGCTGGTTTGAAAGTAAACCAGCAGAAGAAATGAACCCCTCACAAATACCTTGAGAGAGATTTCAGGTCAGAGTTTCAATTTAATAGAAAGATTACAATAAATAAGCCAGAAAACCTGGCTTAAACCCACAAAGATGAAGTATGGCCTGGTACCTCGTTGGTCAGCATGGTGGTTGCAGTCTGTTTAAGTGGTGGTCCTATGGAAAGTCTGGTCTTCTTGTGGAAGTTTGGGTCCTCCTCTGCATCTGTCCAGTGGTGGTGGTGGCGAGGAGAGACCAAAGCAGGACTGAGGCAGGATTGGAGCTGGCCCACAAGAAGCAGCCAACAGACTGGCAGCAGCAGTAGCAGCAGGGAAAAAACTCTTTTCTTTTGGGAGAAAGCACTCTCTATCACCATCCATCCAAAATCCGTGTCCTCCAAAATCCGTGCCGCTGTAATGGCAAATGCAGGTAAATCCTACAGGGACCACCGAGGCAGCTGAGTCCAGCACACTCTGGAAGGTATTTATTTTTAAGCTTGGCTGCCACAAGCATGAGAATCTCTCCAATCTTTTTTTGCCAATTCTCTACGTCCTTGGAAACATCACACTTCCTGAGAGCATCCACACTTCTGGTCTTTTGTTGTGGCCACACTTCAAGGAAAACTGCTTCTGACCAGAGGATTCCTGAGTTGGGACACCCTTGCAGTACCTTGGCCATCAGAGTGTTTGCAATGGTCTTCAGCCCAGCTCTGTATTCCAACTGCACAAACTCCAACCAGAGATCTGGATTCTTTGGATTCTTCAGGCAAGAATTTTCCAAGATGGCTCTTGCTCTAGTCAACATCCTGACTTTCTCCTCCAGCCTGGACAGCAAAAGCCACAGGGGTATGGAATGGGGGCACTTCTTCAACCCTTGATTATAAGCCTCCTGTGCTTCCTCTACCAGTTCTTTTTGCTCCTCAATTTATCCTTTCATAATCCACAATTTGAGGAAGTCCTCATAGTGCTTCAAGCCTTCCTCACAGATCTCCTGGACTGCAGTAATGTTCCCAAGCACCCATTCCAATTTTACAGGTTTCATGAAGACCCTTACTGTGGGGGCACTGCTGTGAGCCTTTGCCAGCAGTCTCCTTGCCCTTTCATATTCGTTGTTCTCTGACTCAAGCTTCACAGCAGCCAGCCAGACCTCCTCACTGTTGGGGTTGTCCTGGAAAGCCAGGGCCAAGATGCTTCTGGCTGCAGGCACATCTCCCGCCGGCTGCTTAGATTTAGCTCCCATGAGCCACAGCACTTCTGCTTTGGGACAGTGAGCAACAGCTCTCTGCAAAAGAGCCTCCAAGGATTCTCTGGTCCCATGGTTCTTTAAAAAGTAGGCTGCTCGCAGCCACACACTCTTTGTGCTTGGGAAAACTTGCCAGACATAGGCATAAATGGCTCAGGAACACTCCAGAGCACTCTGAGCAACACAACTCTGCATCTTCCATCCAGTTGGGTTTCTGATCTTCTTCCTCGACCCCAATCCCAATCACAGCTCACAAGATTGCCTGGCATGTGGCCGCACTTACAGCTTTACCACATTACTCAGCATCTTGTATCTGGTGCTCCCTGTTGAGTTCCACACTGTTAGACTTAAGAGATGTGATGTCTCTGTAAGTGATTTTCTCCACCATCTGGCTGTTTCCATTGGCTTCCTCCAGTTTGGCAGCAGTAATGCAGATGTGACAACCCATCAGGATATTCTCCTGGGCTTTGTTAAGGACTTTATGAGCATTCTCATATGTCTCCAGACTTCCCAGCACCAGCCACAGTTCAGCACTGGTTGGACAGCACTCCACAGCCTGGCTCAGCATGACCCTGGCATCCTCAGGTTGCTCCAGCTCCATGGCTGTTTTCTGCAAAGGTACCAAGTTTGGAACACTCACAAGGGCTTTCCTAAGGACACATTTCTTGGCATGGATATCCATCTCCAGCTCTGCTGCTCTGATATAGATCCAGAAAGACTATGGAAGGTGCCTGACAGCCTGAGCCACAAAAGCCTTGGCTGTATCTCCAGACTGGAGCTGAGCAGCTTCCAAACAAACATCTTCATCCTTAGGGTAATCTCTGTTCCTTTCATGATGTGGTTTCGAGCCATCTGGAGTTTTCCAGTGACCTCCTCCAGTTGGGCTGATGTTATCCAGGCTGGTGGATGATGAGGATTCATCTCTTGGACAGATTTCAGGAATAAACAGGCTTTTTTGATATCAATATCTCCTCCGTGTGTGGGAATCATGGAATTCAAGTCTGTCTAATATCCTTTTGTTCCCACTACAGTCTGGCCACTCACAGAGTCTGACATCTGGCTTGGCCTCATCTCTATCAAGGCACTTCTGGCTTGGCCAATCTTCCTCATATCCAATTCACCTGTCCCAAGTGGCATCAAGCCTGGTGTCATTCCTCTTGGGTATGGTGCACTCCATCCCCCTGGATATGGAGTATTCAATCCATCAAACTGTGTCTGGTGTGGGTCCATGGATGTATGATTCTCCCTGTAAATGCTGACTGTAAATGCTTTGTAAAGAAGCTGTCAGGGACAGGAGTAAGCTTCTTGTAGCGAGGATTCCTCTGACGCCTGTTCCTGGCATCACCAGCTTCTGGAATACTTGGCCATCCCTCCTCAGTAACCTCTGCTAACATCTATTTCAAGTCTGAGAACTGCTGCTGAATTTTAGGTTGTTCCATAGAGTATTTTCCTATTTCCTCTTTTTCTTTTTGTTCCCTTCTTTCTTTTCTGTGTTCATCCATCCTCTTATCCAAAGCTGCATAAATAGCATCTGCTTCCTCATCATCTTTTTCATAGGGGCCACTTGAGAACAGGCTCCCAGCGTAGCCATTGAACTCATCATAATTGGTGCCATTCAAGTTCTCATCTTCATCATCCACTGTCTGGTTCTGCTTCATCTGGTCCCCCACAGTTCTCTTCCCCAGTGGGGTGTGATGGTTGTCCACAGGGTCACTGGAATCATGGGCAGGGCTGATGTCAGAGCAGGTGGTGAAACCTGTGGTTCCACGGCCCAGCTCTGGCATATTGCCCAGCGGTGTGGGCACGCCCAGGAACAGCTTCTTCTTGTGGCAGTGGTGTCCCAAGTCTCCAAAGTGCCCAGTTTATACATGGTCAGGTTCAGGCAGGAATGTCCAGTGCCTCCCCCAGAGTGGGGAATTTCACAATGGAATGATGTAATCCTATGAGCCATAGGATATTTTTGGGAGTCCTTGATGGCCTAGGTCATTACAGCTGCCCAATGGGGCTGTTGAGCCACTATGGCCCATTGGCAGAGATGACCCCCTTAGGCTGGGTGCAGTTATCAATTTGGGAGACAAAGAAACACTACCTTGCCATGCAGGGTTTGCCTCTTTCCCTTACCAAATACCCAGCTTGTAGCCTGAGGGTGGTGTGTGCACTGGGCAGCTGTTGCAAACAACCCACCCTTAACTGTTAATCGGGAATAATGCAGATGGGAGTAGAATACATACCTTGGTTACACCTCACATTGTAACCCAGGACACCCACAGAGCTGGCAATACTCCTGTTTGTAATACAAAAACAATTTAAAAAAAAAAAAAAACCTAACCTGGAAAGGATAGTAATTTTTCTGTAACACAAATTTTAATGATGTGTACTAGAGATAGAGTTTACAAAGTTTGCCTTTAGGGACAGTTATAAAGAATTAATAACAGCTTTTTAATATCTACCAGTATAAATCCCAGGGATGAATCCCTGAAAATGTTTCATTTTTGAGTTACATATATTGCTACAGCTGATCTCATAGAGAGAGAAAGCTCAGTGATAGCCTATTTCAAAGTCATCCACTGTGTTTTAGCTAGGAGAAGAAAGCTTTCTATAAATGAAATAAAACTTACCACAAAACGATGAGTTCACCTTCATCTCTTTCTTAAGTTTAAATATATCATCCACTAAAATTCTCATTTTCTTTGAAAGCACTGGATTTTAGTCTCCCTTTATTTTCACTTTGAGATACTCACATGAAATGCTTTGGTTTGGGGTCCATAGTGGGACCAGTGTTATTTAATATCTTCGCTAATGACATAGATGAAGGGATCAAGTGCACCCTCAGCAAATTTGCAGATGACACCAAGCAGAGTGGTGCAGTTGACACACCTGAAGGACAGGATGCCATCCAGAGGGACCTGGAAAAGCTTGAGAAGTGGCCCATGGGAATCTCATGCAGTTTAACATGACCAAGTGCAAGGTGCTGCATCTGGGCTGGGGTAACCCCCAGCATCCATCCAGGCTGGGGGATGAAGGGATTCAGAGCAGCCTTAAGGAGAAGGACCTGGGGGTGCTGGTGGATGAGGCTGGACATGACCCAGCCATGGGCACTCACAGCCCAGAGAGCCAAACGTGTCCTGGGCTGCAGCAAGAGCAGTGTGGGCAGCAGGGCAGGGGAGGGGATTCTGCCCCTCTGACCTGCTCTGGTGAGACCCCACCTGGAACACTGCATCCAGCTCTGGGATGCCAGCACAGGAAGGACACAGACTATGTCACTTCTGTTTTATGAGGCTTAATATTTAATATATTTATAAAAACAGTATTTCTGCAATAACGTAATGCCAGCTATGGTTTTGTTATCCTTTCTTTCCCTATGTGTTTCTGAAGGTTTATCTATGTTTTAGAGTACTGCTTAACACCTAATCACTATCTTTACACTGTCATCCAATGACCCTACAATTCCTATCCAGAATAATGTAATTTATTTAGACTCACCATTACTTATGCACAGCTGCAGTTGTTCTTCATATGCATTCGTTCTTTCATTTCAGCATGAAATACCCTTATCATCCAAATAATCTAGATTGTAAAATCCTTGGGCAACTTTTGGCAGTTCAAGTAAAAAAAGTAAATAACTTTTTTTAATACATCCATTTTTCATCCCTCTTCCATGCCTTTCTCTCCTGCCTGGAGGGTTAATTGCCATTCCCCTCTAGGTCTCAAAAATGGGTGTTTTACACATTCTGCATGGCACACAGAGCACATGTGACATGTATAACCATCACGCAAATCACGATGTTTGGAAAACCTGATGACAGAAAAACACTAGGTTAGATAATGGCACAACATGAGATTAAAGAAGTGGCTGACAAACTAAATAGAAACACTGAAGTAACACCTGATTGAAGAATATTGTTGGTTCCATGACAAAGTATGAGGAGCAGCCATAAGAATCATCTCCCCTCCTTGCAGGTGTATTTGTCTAGAAGGCTGCACTACCTAATATTAGGACAAGTGTTTCACTGCAGCCACCCACACTTCTGTTCTTTACTAATTAAATTGGCACAGGATGATGTTCAGCAAAAAGGCACATCAAAGCTCAAACAGATGCATTGCTGAGTCAAGTGCTCACAGGACACAAGCACCAGAAGTGCAGGTATTGCACTAATATTTATCTTTTCTTTGGTTGAATACAAAGGGTTGGTTTTGCCCTATAAAACCCTTTCCTGTCTGGGTCATTACCCCCTTGCAGACTGCATTTCTTGTCCTCTTTTATCTCAGTAATTCAGACAAGAGGGTTGCATTCACCTGGGCATTCTCACAGAAGGGCACTTCAGTCCAAAAGCTGATAAAGCTTTAGTGCATGTTCAGCAGCTTATCTATTTTCCCAGGACTTCTTAGGTGAGAAATAGAAAGCATCTCAGGAGGAGTGAGCTGCTGAAGATAAAAAACTTCAGAAAGGACAAGAGAAAAAAGCCTCTTCCACATACTATTAAAAACACTTCTACCAAATACAGTTAGTGGTAGCACAGCTACTGCAGCTCGAATGTTCACAGAGCACCCATCATCACAGAGTATTTCACCTAAGAAGAGTTTTTTCCTCCCTAGACCATCTCTTTCCCTACTTCTAGAGCTGAACCCCATTGCAGCATGTTCAAAAATAGACTCCCTATTGTCCTATGAGCTTATTAAGTAGAAGAACATGGATTTCCATGTGATGGAGCCCAGTGGCTACAGAGGGCTGGGACAGATTTATACACCAAGAGATTTATTCAAGAACAAATATGTGGCCTATAAAAAAAACCAAGGAGCCTCCAAAGTTTTAATAATTTTTAAAAGATAAATATCTTTTCAGAGGGGGGAAAGAATTTTCCTTACCTTGTTTCAGATTTTTATTAATTTCCTGAAAGGAAATTTTAAAGGAAACATGCTGTTTCAGTCTAACAAATGCAAATGAAACTTCTTTTAGTTAAATAACATGGAAAAAATACATTGATTAACTTATCTAGCTTATATCTATCTCTCTTGTATCAAGTAGAAGAAACCTATAACATGAAGAAAGAGAAAAATTAAGGTCTATGATGAAAAAGGGGAATGATTCCATAAAACTGACAGGTTGATGGTTGTGAATGGAGATATTCTTCCACTTAAATCACTGCTACAGGATTTACAGCACAATATTTCAAATCAAAAACTCTACAAAACACTGAAAATTTCATTTTACATGAGACCTCTCTGTAGTACTGGGGAGTGGGAGGGGTGTGCTTCCAAACAGTGAGAGAAATGTGGACAGAGATGGTCTCCAAAATGAGAGGCTCATCACCTTTCCAGGGAGTGAAGTAAGGCTGACTGGATGGTATTTCCCTGCATCCTCCTTGTCGCCCCTTCCAAAGGTCTGGATGATGTTTGCTTTCTTCCAGTCTCTCGGACTGATTATCTTGTCCTTACAAAGATGATCATGACCAGCCTCCCTATGGTGTCCACCAGCTCTCTCTTCCATTCATGGATGCACTAAACCCACTTGCAAAATCTTCTGGGGAAAAAAAACCCAACCTGGTACTGTATTTAATTTCTGACTGATTTAGCAGAAGATTACTATGAAAACTATTCTTACTGTACCATAAAACAAAATCAAATCCCCTTAAAACAATAATTCTCACAAGATGTCTCATGACTATCTACATGCAATTAAGATGATAATAATGTATTGTTTCAGGTATTTTCTTAAGAGAAATCTTACCTTTTTTTCTGGAAAAGAACAATAAATTTTCAAAAAATGAAACACGATCATCTATATGGTTCATGGATGAAACTATATGGCAGTGAACACACTTTCTTAGAAACTTCTTGTATGAAGCAGAGTCACTGATACCTGATTATTGTGTTCTTCCAAATAGTAAGATGTCTTCTTAATTGATACTTAAAAATAAAATTAGCATTGCCCTAGCAGCTTAGTCATTAAAATAGGTCTTCACTCTACTAGACTCTTAATAGACAGAGAAGCAATTTTTTTGTTCACAAAACCCCCTACAGCATCAGGAGCAAAACAAGTTTTACCATAAAACCAATACTGCATTTAATTATGAATCGTAAGTGGAAAAAGAGGTCTAGAACAGAAGAAGCATCAAAACATATAAATTACGATTCCCCTAGAGTGTTTCAAGGACACACTGCAACCTAAAGTTTAACTGAGAAAAGGTCTGAAGGCCTCAGAAATGTAAATGCTGCAGAACACCTCTTTTGAGGTACAATTCCCAACAGAAGTGAGAGAGCCTTTATGCTGAAGGTACTTCAGCATAAAATTATGGCTGCTGCCTGACAAAATTTTAACAAAAATGACTGAAAAAAAATCCTTAAATGCTTTTGGAACTTACAATATTGAGGGCTTATACATCTAATAGAATATCTGTCTGTTCTCAAAGGTTGCAGAAATAATTTAAAATGTAAAAAGACAGTACTAGCAGAAACAATTACTAAGGTAATAAAAATTCAGACAAGAAGAATTCAAACAAAGATTCCACTGAAGCCACAGTGATAGAAAAAAACCCAACAGAAGACCACTTTAAAATGTGTTATGGCTGTCTTTGAATTTAAGATGCCAAACACAGATCTGACACTTCCAAAACAAACAGTTTCTCTTTGAAATGCTGCAATGAAAATACACATCTCCTATTCTATACTTATAGCAGAGGTGTTTATAGTCCTGGGGAGTCTCATTTACCTCTGTGCAACCAGTATGTGGAGAGATAAACACACAAAAGGCCGGTTGTTCTTTAACTACCCATGACGGCACGAACCACCAATTTCAATACATGCACAGATGGCTAATTGGTTTTATCACAGTTTTCACAAGTCTGGAAAGGGGGACACCACCTTTCCCAGTTTCTCTGAAGGTTAGTACCAGCAGCACAGAACTAATTCATGTGTTGGGACCCCTCGGGTCTTGTTGCCCTACTTGGTCAAACAAAAAATAAAAAATTGTACAGTAGTTTACGTGATATGCTCAACATCCCTGATTAAATTTTAAGTAGGTCTTCAGTACACACACTGATTTTACCTCTCAGTTACTTATGAAATGCTAAGAAGATTGTCACATAAATAACAAATTCTAAACATTTCAGAACAAGAACAAAGTTTACAAGAATCACAATTAAGTTGTGAATAAGTGCAAGAAACAATTTTCAAAGTTGAAGGTAAATTTCAACAGGGCATTTTGGTTCAAATCTAATATATGTAATATTGCTTCTTGCTCTAAAATACCTGATGACATACACCTCTCTCAGCTTTACTGAGGGAGACTAGATCACAGGCTTCTGTAATTAACTTAAACAGTGACAGCAATAACAGCTTCCATCCCAAAATCAGTTGTGTGTAACTTCTGTGCATCAGTGAGTTTCACATCTATCTGCTGCAACAAAACAGGGAGACTGAGGACTCCTCAGAGAGATCTGGATTCCCAGAAGGACCTCCAAATGTTAGAGATGATCTTCTCCCACAGTGCTAGGCTCTTGCCCATTCTCCCTAAAGCCTGCTGCGGATGCTGTCTTTGCTCTCCATACCCACCCTTACGCTTTTACCTCCATGCACACCCACACACACCAATGTGCTTTTCCAGTATCTCCCTGAATCCTCCAAATTCCTTATTAGGCTCCTTCTTCTTGGAGCACAGTTCACATTCTATATTTTGTATATTAAAAGCACTGAATATATTCAGGGGAAAAACAGCATCCTTGCCCTCACGGTCCCCAGGCACCTCAGGTTATTGCCTGAATCCTGAGGGGATATGTCACAGGGCAGTCTGACTCTGTCCCTTTCCAGATGGAAGTTCTTTCTTGTGCTTTAGCACATGCACAGGTAGGTTAGCACAAGTCCTGTAAGGAAATGCAGTGTGCATTTGCAATATGAAATCCTAGAAAATTTCAGATATGCTTTAACAAGTCTATAATACGCATTAATTAAGAGTATTTTCAACATGCCAGTTTCAGGAAAAGCTGGATAAAATGACAAAATCAGAAGAAAAACTGGTTTGGGAATGAAGTTTAGTCCTTGCCAAACTTTAAGGGTTTGAGAAATTGAGGATGTGTAATTTCTAAAATTACCAAGCATTCCTACACCTCCTTAACTTTCCTGAAAATTGGCATCTGCAAAGTGATGCTGCAAACAGTCTGGCTTGCAGAACACACGTGCTATCAAGTCAGGAGAATAGTTCTGTCTGCCTCAACATGGACTCTGGGATGCACCTGTACTCCTTCATGAACGTGGAGAGAAAGCAAGCAGAATAATTTGGAATGTTTTTCAGCATAAAGAATAAAGGGTGCCCTCTGTCTCATCCTCAAAACTTTATACTCCTTTCTTGGCTGGGGTATTTCTGCTACAAACAAGCAGTGAAACTAAAATGACTCAAGTTTTTTAGAGGCCTACTTATTGACCATGACTTTTAAAAAAAACCAGCTGGCAATTAGGGGTCAAGCAATTCTTTAAAAAGTACAGCTTAATGATGTTGGCTCACTGAGAACTGCTTATTAATAAGATTACCAGGAAAGGCTGCCAGTAGTATTTACAAAGATCTGAAATAAATTCTTGTCCTATACTGGAATAGTTAGACTATCCTTTTCTTAACCTTGTTCTTTTCCCTGCTAGTAGTAGATGTCTTACCACTAAGCAAATGCAACAGTCTTTGCAGACACATCCTTCCAAGGATCATGCCAGGCCAGAGTACTGCCATTTCCCAGCCCATTTCATTGTAGATCAGGAAGTTAGAAATGTTCTTCCACAAGACAGGGGGAGTTTAGTACATGAGAGCCTGTATCAGCCTGGGAAATACAAGTTTCCAAGCTGGTATGTGGTTTTATATGATCTCAAAAATTCAAGGGGCTTGGATTTGCAATTTGCTTGTGCTAAATTAATACTTTAGCCTCTATTCTGATTCTGCCAACTTCATTCCCCTAAAGCTCAACTTTTGAGAGGGCAGGGGACAAGCTATCATGGAATATTAAGCTGCATAATATGGCATAAACAGTAGCAAACAACACAGATCAAGTGTATCCCTGGGGTCACTTTCAAGAAATATTCATTTACATTTTTTAATTGCTGCTTTTCATTTCAAACCCAGGAAATATAAACAGCATTAAGCCTGCCCTTATCAAACAGCTGTTCTTTAACCAAAATCTGAAGTTAAAGTAATAAAAATGAATACTGATTAAAGGTATGAATCCATCTCCATTCAATGCACTAGGAAGCCTGTATATTAGCATTAGAACAAAACACCTAACAGCAGATTTCTAAAAATGCAACTAAAAACCAGACAAAAAATTTTAAAATATCACTTTATTATGTAAGCATAAAGGTAAAAACCCACAAACCTGGGTCTTTCTCTATCAAAGGCCAATCCATGATGATAGAGGTAACAGAACCATTAATACACACATAGTGTGAAAAAAAAAACCCACCATAAAATAAAGCCAACCCTCAAAAAGCAACCAAAAAACCCTCAAACAAACACGTAAGAATTTGTATCTGAAGTGCTACATGCATTCCATGAATCACACATAAGTGGTGTACTTTAATTCATATAAATCCTTTTTGAACTAACCCAGATGTTAATGTAAGTTTGGCATAAGTCTAACTAATGTATTAATATGAGAAAAAATTATGACTACTCCCCTTGTTCTTAACGTAAACAATTACAGTTAGGGAAAAGGCAGGGTGGTGCACAGTTACTTAATTTGCAGTGCAATATTTTGTTTTACCATAATAAAGTGTCTTTAGAGCAGGACCAAGGATCAGAAAAAGACCTTTTCCACACAGACTGTCTCATAAAGGCCTTTATAATTAAAACATCAGAAATAAAGTGCTCTTTTGCAAGAAGGTACCAAACTTCAGTCTTGGCAAAGGTTCATTTCATTATTTTTGACCAAAAGGCTAAAAAAACCACACCAATCCAAAAAACACATTGGAAAGGCTAAAACTTCTTTGTGCTATGGGAGCAAAGGAATGCAAGCAATACTGAATAGTTTTGGTCTGACTTCATCTTTGTATTTTCAAGGCCATCCTCCCTAATACTCTAACATCTGAATATCTCCAAGATGTGCTAAGAAATCTATCTTCAAAATCCACTGAGAAAAACACTAATTTCCTTCTCCGTCAGATGGAAAATTAAGGCTCAGATGTTTAATAACTTGCCAAAAGCATCACAGCACTTTCTCTGCCAGGAGAAACAGTATTTGAATACAGGTTGGTTCAGTTAAAAGTACTGTGAAATCTAATGCATTCGTTTAGTCCTGGCCTTTTATACAAATTTTATTCTGCTATCATGTTGTCAAATTCCAGTGAGAAGATTTCCTTCAATGTCACTTTAATGTCTTCCTTGCAATAGAACAACCTTAGGGTTTTAAGGTTACTTTGGCTTGACACCAGCATCAGCAATTAGCATTAAAGACATGAAATAAAATTAGATCTGAGGCATTGTGCACTACACCATAAACATGTCATCTTTACTCCCTCCTTTCACATCCTCCTTCCGAAAACACTGCCTTCACTCACTGTAATCTATTAGGATATTCTCCCATCATAACATGCTCTCTAAAAAAGAAATTATGTTCCTTAGTAAGCGCTGAACTGCAACTGATTGCAAAGCAGCCATGAATACAGAACACTTGCAATATTTTAAAAGCCATAGAATTCACTCATGCCACAACTAGAGCAAACACTTCAAACAAAAAAAGTGCTGTAATTCACTCAACTCCATGGGAAAAGTAATGCCATTATGGAAACACATGGACATCACATGTAGTGCAGGGCCAGTCAGCAGTGCTTCACCTCCATAAGGTCTTGACTCCTTGTAGGCATTTTTAAAACACATATTATTTAGTGGATTTTTTAAAATTTGTACCAGAAAGATTTCATAGTTGTGATTTAGAGCAAAAAACATAGAAAGCAGTTTCTTAAATTTAACTCACTCTGTGAGATTCCTGGTTCCTTACTCATGTGCATCCCTAACTGAACACACCTACAGACTCACACACACGGGCATTTGCACACCCAACAATCACTCAAATTTAAATCATTTCAATCTTAATTCCTAGCCTCTCTCATATTTCACATTAAGCATGTTAAGAAAAAGGAAAACCTTTTCTTTATCTGCTCTCAGAAGAACTAACACTGCCCTTTCTCCCAGAATTTTCAGTAGAATATGAACATTGCTGGACTTTAAGTCACCAAAAATTTAGCTTAGCCTTCATGAGTAGCTACTTCAGGAAAAAGGCTCCAAAGAAAGGCACTGACAAATCCAGATATAAGTAATATTTTCGTGGTTACTAATGACAGTCAGAAATCAGCAGAAATGCATTGCATTGAGCTCCCAAGAATTAGCATTAGTGGATCAGCATTAATACAGGCAATAAATTTGCAAAGTGTAATGAGGTTTCAGAAGACAAATAGGAAAGCCAATGCACTTGACTCCAGGCTTTGTTTCACCTCCCTCACAACTGTAAAAGTCATGACTTTACTTATCAGTGTACATTTTATATAACCTGCATGGCAGACTCAGTTTTTAGGGAGGAGAAGGTTGTGTTTTCTTTTTTTTAAATTGCTTTTACTCGTGTAGGGTTTCTTGTTTTTACACAAACAGAAACATAGATCAGACAGTTACATAAGAAGCAAAAAAGGTCATAATGGGAAAACATTTTGCAATAAGTACATGATTTTGTTGAGAAATGGCAGCATTGAATGAATATAATTACAACTGTTTTCCTTTCTTTGTTCTGTAAAAAGAAAATTACCTCCAAATGCAAATTTGGTGACATGTTCTGAGACCCATCAACTGTTGGCTTCTTTGATGAGCTGTGAGTCCTCAACTAGACCTTTATTTACAGAACATTTTTAGATTTAAGATTTAACCTCACAATGTCTGTGTAGGATTTTTTGCCTTCAAGAATAACAGCCACTGGCAGATATAGACGTTTGTCCTTCTTATGTCCATTTAAAATGAACTATACTCATCCCTTTTAATCAAGTTGAAAAACTTTTTTTAGAACTTACTATAAGTTTGTGCCAAAGAATTGTCCTTAAATGGCTACACAGAATCAGTTCTGATTTCAACTAACTGGAAGTGTTCTATCAAGTTTGCAACTTCTTTCAAGCAAGAAATACACAATGATGAGCTTCAGCAATTACATGTGTATTCATATTTTCAGTTTACATTTTAGTATTAAAAATAAAGCAATCGAGGTCCAACAAATAGAAATTATTTCCATATCATTTGTCTTAAGCACCATTTAGAAGGAAACTGGAATTAAGATGGATTGATACCATGATTTAGGATGTTTGATTAAATAAAACCATTTTAAATAGTAGAAAAGAAAAAACACAAAAATAAATTTCATCTTTTAACAAGTTCATGATTGCCTGCAGTTATTAGAAATTAGAAAAGTTCCTCACTGATGTTTTTTGGTGACTGAAGAACTGGTATGTGTCACTGCTCCAGGCTCATATTTAAAGATATGAAGATGACAACAAAGCATCCTGATTTTCATCTACCAGCTAGCTTCCAGTCTCTGAATGAACTAGCCACTGAATAAAAAAAAAAAAAATTGTTGAAAATTGTGCAGAAATAACTACTACTGTCTAAAACTGATTAAACATTCAACAGGTTAGCATAAATACTCTTCTGCTGAAGTTACTGCCCCGAAACTTCAGCAGAAGAGTATTAGCCCACCCAAATTAAACTTTCAACTTTTTTTTTCAGTCAAAACTATTCTGAATCATAGTGCTTCAAAGGTTGTCATAACACTAAAAAAAAGGTAAAATTCAGAATTTTTTTTACTCATTTGTCCTTAAAATGCTTTTCTACCATCCTATTTTTTGCATAATGCTGAATCAGTTTAGTCGTACAAGAACATACATAAAATACTTTTCTGTGATGCTTTGATGCACCCAAAATACAGAGAATATCTTCTGCTCCACTGATTTCACTGCAGGCCCAAATGAACTACATTCTGCATTAGTCTATTTGTCATATCAGAGCTTACTGTGAAAACATTACTCCACTTTTCATGATCAGTTAATAATGGAAGTATAGAAATACTTCCTCTAATGTGTGCAGCTAGACAAGTGTTTACACTCCTATCTGACTCTGAAGCCCCTCTGTCACTGCTCAGTGCTGCCAACTGCTCTCCAGCAGTGCTCCAGCTGCTTCCCCCTCGCACAGCTGGCGCAGCCAAAGCCCTCAGCTTGCATTTTACCCACCCAAATGGCTGGCATCTCAGTGGATTCGGCTGCTCCTGCGCACAGAGCAGATAGGAATTCTTCTGACACTCACCTTCCAAATCACTGATTCAATTTACTTACCTGGTCTCCTGCTCAGAAACACCTTATTGAGACAGAGCATGCCATGGAAAGCCATAACAAACTGGGAACACTTACTTATTTAAATGGACTAACATGTGACAAGAGCAGTCTGCACGGGTCTGTAACATGGGGAAATGGATGGCAGGAAAACTAGCAAAAAAAAAGCAGGATAGATTAAAAAGGGTTGAAGCAATTTTAGCAGATGTTTACTCAGGGAAAGCTCAAGGGACACAAGCAGTGAAGGTAAAAATGCCAAAAATAATTTTTAAAAAACCAGATTTTAAAAAGGGAGGCAAGGACTCTTTTGGCAAGGAGAGGACTGATAGATGGATGCCTTCAGATTCTGTAGACATCTGAAGCTAAGATATTGAGGTTTAAAGTAAATAGGAATAAAAAGGCTTTATCCTAAAACACACCCAATGCCAATTTCCTTGTTTCACTTGAAGAAAGACACTGCAGTGTTATATCAGAGAAATCAAAGCTCAGCACCATATGCATGAACCCTCTTTATCTGCAAGACTTAAAAGACTTCAAATGACCTAACTCACATAAAGGTGACATTATCAGCCATTAGACAAAAGCCAGCCTGAGTTTAAGGCATGCAGACTGCTGGAAGAAAACCTTCAGCTGCCACAGAACACTACCATGTAAGGGAATTTCACCTTTAGGTTAGAAATTGTGGACACCTGGTTTTCCATTATTTTTCTGAGTAAGAGAAAAGGATAGCAATGAACATTAAGCTCCCGTCCTTCATGACTCTTCATTAAAGAGTCATTCTTTAATTAACAATCTGATATACTATATTCTGGAGCTTTACAGTCTTTGTTTCAAGGGGATTCAGCAAGCAGAAGGGCCTTGCTGTGGATGCCAAAGAGGTTTTAACCAGCATGAAAACAAGCCAGAAAGTCACTGTGTCCACAAAATACAAGCAGCAAAGGAACTGCTCATATAAAAGGCCCAGAGGTTCTCCACATTCACACATCAAAATTAACACTTTAAACCATTCCCTGGTGGTTAAAAGCTGAGTATGACATACTGCAAACACTTCAACAAAAGGCATCCTAAACACTTTTATAGTTTCTATCACGTAACAGTGATAGAAACTGAAGATACAGTGATAGAGTACTGAAGAAGAATATCCTTTTTACTGACACATAGCCTTTAAAGAAGACATTTGCGAAATAAATTTTGGCAAATAAAATACCAACCACAGGACAGAATATTTGTCTAAATATACAAACTAAAAGATTTTTATGGAATAGGAAAAAAAAGATAGTTTTCTTCTAAACTTCCCCAATTTTCTCCACAGATCTTTCTTGAAATAGTTTTTGTAGGATATATTGTTATGAAAAAACGTTCACTTTTTCATTAACCACACAGCAGGCAGTATTTTAAGAGTGCCCAATATAAAGCTTACTTAATCACCTAATTTCCAGTTGCACTCCTATAATACATCATTTATCCCAGTGGAAATCAGTATCACTCAACGGTCTACAATAATGTACTTATTCTCTAAGTAAGCACAGGAAAAGAAGTTATGAATATATTGTATTATTTGCTTACTCTCTGTATCTAAGGCCCTCTATACACATCCCTGTATTGCATAGATGGAAGGATGCAGTGTGTGCACCACAAACAGGGCTACAGAAAGATAAGGCTACATATTTAATAGCCTGCACATGCAGATATCATTTATGGTTACACATCTGCTTCTCAGAATAGGGACTTCATTGTTGAAGTCCCACCACATCACTTTATGTGCTGATAAATGTGAAACAGCAATATGTATTCCCAGCTATACATAACAAAAGGACATTCTAGGTTTCTTATTTTTATTTTATTCCACATGTACATAACTATCAGTGCTCCATATCAGAGGCATGAAAAGGTGAGCAGGAAGCAGCCAGGGGTGGACTGGGGGAGCAGCATGCGTGAGCAGCTCCTCTGTACCACCACCACAAGGCTCACCTGCATCACCAGTGCAGCTGCTCATCTGACCAGACCAGTCACAGGCAGAGACACCGTTCCAGCAAAGCAGAGACAGGAATGATTTGTGCAATGACAAATCTGTGTGTCTCGCACAGACCCAACCTAAAATGCCACCCTTTCAGTTTTTCTACAATACTCAAAGAGCCTTTTGTGGAATACCTGAAGGCCACTGCTCATATTAGTCAAAACAGAGATTAAGATCTCCAAAAATATTTGCTCAGGCATTCCAGAATCCTGCCCCGGAGTCTACTAAGAGCACAGGGTCAGTGAAGCAAGTGTTCAGCCAAATGAGTAATGCTTGGAGTCAAGAAAACAGCTTGGCAGACACAGATGTTATCTAGGTTGCTCTTTTAGACAAACAAAGCATTAAGGGCTCTGATTCATCCTTTTCAGTAAGCTTTGTCAGAACACCAGCTACTGGTGCTGAAGATCCAGGTGATGCTAGAGAGATCAGACAGCAAGGAAAAAATCCAGCATACACAACTATTTTCAAAGGCACACACGCCTTTGATATTAGGCATTTATGTAAAAGCTTCTCTGCACCAAAAATAAAGTCAGCACCATTTTTCCCAGAATCTTAGCCAACCTCCCCTCCAAGGACAAGAACAGGGAGTGCTGTCAAACATCGAACCCCACAATTTTCCTTCGTACTGTGATCCTGCATTAGCACTTGGCATCCTCATCTAAACAGTTCATGGCAACCACTGTGCCTCTGACAAACCCTGGCTATAGAAAAAAGACTGAGGTATGCTGCAAAACAATTCTGAACTTTCTAGGTAATAACGTGGTTAGATGCATAAGCAGATTAACAAAAATGTTACAAACATGGAAATGCCTTCACTATACTTGAAAACACCATAACAAATGTAAAGTTCATTTTCTACAGGGAGCAGAGAATCAGAGAGAAAAAAAACACACCCAAAAGAAACTAAAAATATTTTAACTTCTAGAAGAAATAGTGAAAGGATATTTTTTTCTCTTTCAAGCATTTCCAGACCGCCTTAAGAACTCAGGCTTGCAAAGAAGAAAACTAAGTACTGACATGTTCCTGAAGTAGCTTTTGGATGACATGACAATCTCTTAGAAATGGAGATTGCAAAAGGTCCCTGATGACCAAAGACTGTTGTATCCTTCTTCAAAACAGACCAAAAGGACAATCAAGAAACTACAAACTAATCACCCTCACTTAGGTCCTTCCCAAAATCATGGAGCAAATCCTCTTGGAGCACATTTCCAGGCACTTAAATGGGGTGGTGACTGGCAACAGATGACATAGATTTAGCAGGAGTAAATCTTGCCTGAATAACCAAATTGTTTTCTCTGCTACAAATCTTGACTGGATTTCTGGACAACATGAGAGTGATGAACACACTGACTTTAACTAGGTTTTGACAGTCTCACACAGCATTCCTGTGATCAAGTTAAGATGTTACGTTCTGGATGGGTAGACAACTAGTTGGGCTAAAAAAAGTTTAGCTAATTGTGCCAATGGGCTGCAGTCTACCTGCAGGCTGGTAACAAATGAAGCACTGGAGGGGTCCATCTGGGGACATGCCCTGCTTAATACCCCTATCAACAACCTGGAGGAGATGAGGGACTGCAGTCTCTGCAGTTGGTGAGCTGGGATGTTGGTACACCAGGGCTGCTATCCAGAAAGACCTGCACGGTCTGGAGAAAGGTCCTGATGGAAACTTCATGCAGTTCAACAAGGACATACAAAAGTTATGCATCTGGAAGTAAAGCAAAGTTCTTAACCCCGTAGATAGCCAAGGATTGAAACAAGTTATCCAGAGAGGTTGTGCAGTCTCCGTCTTTGGAGGCTTTCAAGATCAACTGGAAAAATCACTGAGTAGTCTGGTATAATTTCATAGCTGCTCCTGCTTTGAGGGGGTGTACAAGAGACTTCTTCAGGTCCCTCTTGATCTGAATTATCATACAGTTCTGTAGAATTCTTTCTACTGCTGAAAAGACCATCTCTGCAGAAAAGGGCTTCCTGGTTACTCGCTGAAAGCTGAAAGGGCACAGCATTGAGTAAGATGGTGATGCTAACTGGACTATTCAGTCCAATTCATCTATTCATACTTGAAAGATTTTCAAATGAGATTTGGAATCTAACAGGAAAAAAAATCCCTACATTATTTCTTAGTTACTTGAATGTATACATATGTCTTTCTCAGAAAGTCAACAAGCAGCTCTAATAATACCTGTTTCGTTAAAATATGATGCACAACTTTTTATTTGGCTTTGTAAAAGGTTTCAGTATCTACAAATGAAAGACTTGGTGAGTCTAGTATCTTTCCTACACAATGAGGAGAAAGTGGACAGTTCCCTCACCTCACTGAACAGCCTCACTCGAATGGGCCACTCAGGGGAAATCAGTGCAGCAGAGAGGGGAGGTCCCTTCCCACATGTGGAAGTACCAGTTCAGAGGTGCTCAACACCCAGCATTTCAAAAGAAGAAATGTAATATTTGCCTGTTCAAGGTGGAAGAATATGTTCTTAAAAAAGCACTTCTAATTTTGAGAGGAAAAATCCCAGCCTAATCAACTCACCATGATGAAATGCATTTTACACAACTGGCAGGCTCATGAGAAAGTTTTCCTTTCATAGCACACAAATTAGCCAGCTACTACACTTCCTACAAGAGAAAGAAACATGTAACTTTTGGCCTGTGCTCTTAATGATAGGCAATTTTCATTCCCAGAACACGGTGATGTTTTATTGAAATTTTCCCCAAGGAAAAATCAAGGTGGTGTTGTGTCAGCTTTTTATGCAGCAATTCAGCAGCTGAATATTTGCATTAATTGAGTATGATACTGGTGATGATTCTCTTCTGCAATCATTGGATATGCTCTGTTTCTTCTCCAGATGGTCTTCTCCCAAGTCCACAAAATTGTCTGGGAAGCTGATAACCCTTTATAAATTGGCAGCTATCCTAACAGTAGTTAGGAGCTATCCTATAGCTGTATCCTTCCTGACTTGTATGGAATATATAACAAAACACTGGGGTCCAGTTGTTTTCATTGTATATTTTGGCATTTTGTCTTGGATTGGGTTTTTTTATTATTTTGCTTTATTTTTTTTTTAAGTACATCAACAGAAACAGGCTAATGAAATTACCAGTGATTTGAAGAAAAATAAATTAAGAAAAAAAAACAGGGGAATCACATCCCAGGTTTCTATCTGGGCAGATGCCTCACTTGTTGGGGAGTGAAGAATGAATATAATTCCACATTACCTAAACATGCTGAGCATCACTCTACTCCAGATGGAGGGAATCAAATCCCTGCACTGCAACAGTAGCAGACATCCATCTACTGGAGTAAACCACCCACTGAGACATGGGAGGTAAACAGACTGGCAAGGATTAACACTGACCCCAAAATTACCACTGAGAAACCTGAATGGGGTTACAGAAATTTCCAAAGCTTGTCTGCACTTAGCTGTCTTTCCCTCTCTATGAAATCTGAATATTTTATCAGTTTGTTGGTTTTTTCCACTCACCTATGTAACAGAGAAAACAACAGTTGACTTAAAAGCAATAGCTGGTCCCACTGAGGGTTATGTTTTCACTGCTGGTCAAAATCTAGAATTAGTTTTATAAACACTGTGTAATTGACCTGTGAAGTTCAATAGCTCAGAACATATTGAACAAAGAGATTAGCTGTATCCAAGAAGGGATTGAACATAATGATTAATAGCCTCTGTAACTAAACTAAAAATTGCAAGAACCTCCATCTTCATGCTCCAGGGCACAGACATAACCAGCTGAGATCAGGCATAAATTTCTGCCCACTACATTACTGTGAAGTTACATGCACTGGGAATAGTTTTGGAGACTTGCAAGACTTTCAGTTTCTTCCACTTTCTTTTTTCTTTCTTTCTTCTGGAAAGCATCTACATTCATCCCTAAATATCTTGGAAAGCAAGACATTCTCAGGGAAGAACTGAAACAATTTCTGACAATTGTCCATCTCAACTGGTTTTTAAACTTTTTTAAAATGGCTAATGATCCACAATATCACTAGAAAACTGACTCTGGAACTCCACTATTCTTCTTTGGTGATTGGGAAAAGAAGCCACATCACAGACAACCTCAGCCAACAGCCCTCCACCCCCGAACACACACAAACAAACAAACTCCAGACAAATCCTTTTTAAATGAAAACTGGTTGTACCAAGTTTTTCTAAATTATTCTGCTCTTAGGAGAAAGAAGCTGATTTTTTCAGTAGAAAGTATTCAAGAACATTAAAGCCTTTCCAGTTTTCACTCAAAAGCTATTTTTATTTACATAGGACAAGGTTGTATTCTATCCATATTTTCTTTCTCCAATTCATACATCCATGGGCTGCATTTCTTAAAGGAATTAGGCTTTCTGCCACAACTGTATATGGCATTCCCACAATCTGTTTTCCTATTGCAAGGCCTCATGTTGGAGTTAGAAGCAGACTTGGCAGTCCAGGAAAGAGATCCACCATGCAGCAACTGTCCACTAACTTGGGTTAATGCTGCACTGGCACCTCCAAACCCAATAATTTGGGAAAATACTATTTTTCATCCAGATTGTGTAAACAAGTAAGAATTCTCCCAGCTGGAGCATTTACATTGACTTTGTGCTTTAGATTTTCAACTTCAAACATTTAAATACTTATTACTATTTTGAATAGTTATCCTTCCATATCCATCCCAATGCAGCCAAATTTGCCATGGCTTGCCGTAGATTTTTGCAGTTCCAGTAACATTTCATTCTTTACTTGTGGTCTCTGAAATCCTTCTTGAATTAAAGGATACTGCAACACAATAACCCATTCTAGCAATTTTGCTACTGTCATAAACATTTGGTGTATGGGTTCCTTGACTTTATGACTTGAATAAAGATCAAGTTCTCAAACACAAAATATACTCCTATTATATAATCAATAAAAATTTATGTACAAAACACACTAAATATATGAATATAATGAGGCAAAAATATAATTAAATGAATCATAGAAGAAAAGTGGGCAGAAAGAACTTCCATTGCCATTAACATCTCAAAAACTGAAGTACTACCACACAACAAACAAGAAATTATTCTTATGGCAATAAGGATACAACAGAAGCAGAGTAAGAATGTGGTTTTCTTCATGCAGTCAAAGACAAGGGCAAGCTACCCATCACTCTCAACTGGGAAATCTGGACAGGAGCCTTCTCGATGCAGGCCAAGACTATATTAAACTGACAAGATATTTGAATACTCCACCATAAAGAAGAAGCCTCAAAGCCTTATGCCTGGGATATAATACCTAAAATGTAAAGGGAAAACGAAACAGAACTTTTGAATTCTTATAGAAATTCAGAACAGTTGAGCCAAAACATGGAAAACATGACAGAAATCAAACAGCATGTGTTACCATGCAGGAAAGCACTGGAAGGAAAGGACATGAGAAACCAGAATTTGAAGGACAAAATTTTAACAACTTGATTTTCAGTTATTCACAGTCACACAGACCCTGAAGATGTCTGACACTCCTTTATTCAGGTGAGGATAATAAGGTGTCTTCACCTCAGGGTGTTGAGAAACAAAGCCTTAAGGGGAAACTGGAACTATTGTGACAAAAAAAAATAAGAGCTGCAGCAAGAGCATCACGAGGTTTAAGTACACTTAATTGGAAGACAGATTGATACACAGGGCTCTGCAACCTTACTGCACATAAGAAGTCACAAAACCAGCTGAATGCATCTTGCTCCCACTCTACTTTCATGACATTTCAGTTAAAATCCATAATATCCATTCCTTTGATGGTGCTGTGGGCATAGTTAAATCTCAGGGGGAAAAAGGTAAGTATTAATTTTTTCTTAATTGCCCTGTTTTGGAAGGGTCTAGCTCAGTTTGGATGCAAATGTGGAAGCAAGGTACTCTATAAAGTAACAGTGACAGAATCTAGGCAGCAGAAACACCATAAAATGAAGTGGAAAATGTTTTTTCCTTCCCCATTGTTTCCTACATTTCAACACCTTCAGGAAAAGAAGATATAAGAAATACCTAAGTTCTTTTTTTTTTTACTGTAGGATGACTCAATGAGTTTTCATTATTTATTCATTTATCTTCATGAGGGAATTTCTCCCAAGAGACCAAGACAACTCTCTCAAAGCTGCTCCAGTATAATACAGGATGAAAAAATTAACATCACTTCAAGAGTTTTCAAAGCAGATCCATGTTCTGACCACGTATTTCTTGTTCAGTTATCAGTATTTCAGCAGGCACTGCTCACACATGCCAATGGCTTGCTTCTACAAACCCAAAAAGTGAATGAAGCCCACCTCACAGGGAACTAAAGCAAATACATCAACTGCAAGCACATACCTTAGCACACACAAGCTGCAGCTACCAGACCTTGGCATGGAAGACAAAAGTATTGCACTCCCTCCAGGAGAGAAGGAAAAAAAATAAATCACTATAATTTAGGGCATTTGGGAAGGTCAAAATCACTGTGTGAAATAAGGTGGTCTATAGGACGAATGGAGTTAACAGAATTGTGTTTGTTTTTAAAGACAAAATTAGAACAAGGCTGTCCTTTTCCAGCGGCCAGGAAAAAAGGCATGAAAGCAAAGTGGATCCCAGTTCCTATTCTGGCCCAGGATAATTACTGAGAAGAATCTGGAATGTTTTATCTGGAATCGCTTCTGAACAGCAGAACTCCCCACAAGAATTTTAGTCCTACTATCGTTCTGATGCTCCAGTATCAAAACTTGTTTTTAAAAAACCCCAAACATTAAAAACTACTTTCTCAAATGAAAAAGCTGTTCATCATTAAAACTAGTGGCCAGAGCTTTGCCAGTCAGATGCAAATACATTAGTTTCATATATGATGCAAAGTCATATATATATAAACATGATGCACAGCATCTCTGTAATAAAACTACATTTAATGCTGCATATTTGCCTGCCACTGGAAAGATGATGCCCCCAAGAAAACAGCCAAGACCACCTAAATATTTTCATGTCTTACATCAGACTTCAAAATGTACAGAAGAGGAAGCAATTTTTCATGCCATGTATCAGTGATTTCTTGAATAACTTCTCTGTATTTCTTGAACCACTTATGACCAAAGCCTGGGCATTTTTTTTTGGAAGCCAGTAACCAGCTGGAAGGAATGAAAGTCTGAGAAAACAGACAAAATGTTCTGTACTTTATTAGTTGTCATGAACTGCATCTCCGGTCCTTACCATATTTTGCTATTACAGGCAAGGACAGTGCTGTATCCTCATGCTCACACATGCACACAGATTATGAAGTTAAACTACATGTTTAATTCTCAATTACACCTACATGCAGAAGCCTTATTGTTACAAATATCTGTAGGCATGTTCTATAGATTCACTTCAACTCAGGACTCCATTACAAATGCAAACTGGCCAAGCCCAGGAAAGAGATTGGATTGGAATTCATGTTGAATTTTTCTTTTTAAAGCTTTCAGTCTGACCCAGCCCAATTGCACAAGTCACTACAGCTTTTATTTTTCTATTTTGGAGTGTATAAATTACTAAAACATCACCAAATTTACAGAAAAATAAAAAGCAGCTCCAGTTTTAACATAGTGGAGCTGGCTGCTCTGTGCACACAATTACTTCTCCCAGCTCTCCCTGCTGTGACTGCTACCAACTTGCTTTTTTCCTACAGGAAAGAATTTTTATTTGCCCTCTTTCTTCTTCCTCAGAGACAAAGTTTACTGTACACCACTTGGACATAGAGATAGGAAGTAGAGACTTCACACTTGCAGGTCCCTGCCAACCATTCATTAGTATTTTCTTTGCCCATTTTCAAGTGAAAATGGCTGTTAAAATTACTAGCACTGGACAAATGTTACAGTCACATTATCTAAGTAGAGAATGATATTATTAACACCTATTTCTCAGCAGAAAAATGTCTCTTGCACTGCAATAGCCATCAAAAGGAGCCATGTATCTCTGTGGATCAGTTAATAGGTCTTTGGCTGCAGAGCCCCTTCAGTCACAGTAGGCCAGCAGCAGAGATCAGAGCAGGTCTAACAAGTGAGAGCTGCAGTAGTCAAGCTGCCCCAAGTGCAAACCAAAGCTCCTGTCTGAGAAGCACCCATTTGGTACATGGCCTTGGCCATCACTTCCCAATGAAAATTCCACCCCATGGACGAGCTTTCTTCTAAATGAATTGCAAATTATACACCCATGGAGTGCCAGCTGGTATTGTTTCTCTGTAGTTTTCTTCTGGTTTCCCTCTCTCTCTCCCCTCAATTAATACAACGATATTCATGCCCTGTCATGTCTTACTGCTTAATTATGTACTTTGCAGAACGGAGCTCTAAAAAATGAGACTATCAAGCTGGAGGGGGGAAGGGGGAAGAGCAGGACAACCAGATGTGCAGAGAGTGAGAAGGAAACAAAGGGCATTTTGAAAAGGGAGTGAGAATTAGGATGTGGGGGGGATGAAAGGACGGGGAGACAGAAATAGAACAAGATGCACATAAGACTTATTTGTTCATTCACTTTCATTTATAAAAAGGTATATGTTGTATTAAATAATTCATCTGCAGTTATCTAAAATAATTTAATAAATAGTTGGAGCTGTTTATTATGAGATCTTAACCTGCGTCCATTTCATGAAGCAATAGATACACATTTCTTGCTGGCAGGGAAAGAATGCTGCATTGTTTTACAGAACTGGAAAAAACCCAAGGCAAATGGAAAATATATTGGCAAATCTTGTGTTAGAAGGCATATTTTACTTGAGTGAAACAAATTAAACTAAAAGATATCACAAAGCTCTGCTGCACCAGTATTTAGTTCAGTCACAGTAAGACAGTATTTCACACATCCATTTTATCCAAACTTTCTTTATCAAGTGCACTACTAAAATTTATTTTGCATACACAATCAAGAGAAGGTACTTAATTAATGAAACAGCTGTTTTATCTCCTCTTACAACTTGAATGTTGTGCATATTGTGGTACAACAGGCAGTAGAGATTCCCAGAGCACAGTTCTGGAATCAGTTTTGGGTGGGACAGAACTATTGGAAATTAATTTGTTCAAAAGTATTCTATTGAAAAGCTCATTGTACTCCTAAAATATTCTTTAAAAAAACATTACCAACCATTGCAAATATATGATCTTTTGGCACGGCAAAAATGTTTTGTACCAAAATTAAAAAAAAATGGGAGAAGGAGAAAGATTTTTTTCATTAGTATTGTTTCACACACCACATACAGTGGTCTTCAAATATTCGCCGAACTTGATTCTCCTGTATTGAACAGAGAGAGGTGGATTTTCCTTTAGCCTTTTGCTGGTGCTAAACACAGAAGGAACAGCTTTACAAATGAAACTGAAGATTTCAAGACAATTTGTAAAACAGAAGCTAATGTTCTTTTTGGACTCAATTTCAATGGACTCAGTCTCATTTCGTGCAAAAGTGTTCAATATAAGGAACTGTCTTGTTTGCAGAGGGGGGCAGAGCTCAGCACTGTGTGGGCATGGCTATATTGCTATTTTTCACCACCCACATAATCCCAGGGGGCTTGGTTTCAGGGGAAAGAAAAGGTGAACACAGCCCTGGCAGTGCACCCTTTTGCCTCCTTCTCTCCAGCAGACAGGTTGTAAGGATCTGCCCTGTGGGCTCCATCCTCTGCCACCAATGCCCATCCCCTACCTGTTCCTCTGAGACACGACTCCATGATGTGCTGAAAAGAGCTGCCAGTGAGGAAAGCACCACATGGAACCAAGAAGTGGAAGTGAGCCCCAGCCCAGCTGAGTCCAACCTGAGTCGAAAGGAGCCAACCTGAGCTGAGGGGAGCCAAGTGGAGCCAGGCAGAGAGGCCAAAAGCAGTGATGCCAGCGCCAGAAACAGCTGTGTGGAATCGAGTCCAGCATCCAAAGTGGTGGCATGATGAGATGTGGACACTCTTGCTTTGGGGGATTTGTCTATCACTGTTTTCTGTTGCCTTGGGCTCAGGGACAGGGAGAGTCAGCCACAGGAAGTGGCCACCATCTTGTCTTTGTCCCATCTGCCACAGGGAACTAAGCTGAGGTGGTGAACACCTTCTCTGTGTAAAGCATCTTCTCTTTTGCACACTTTTGTTCTTAATACTGCTGCTGTTCCTGTGTATTTCTCATTCCATTGCTTTGTGCTTCCAATAAATTGTTACCTCAACCCTTAGTCTCTGCCTTTGTTTGTCTCTTAGCAGAAGGGCAGGGGGAAGAGGAATGGCTTATTTGGAGTGTAATTTCCAGCTGGTGTTAAACCACCACAAAAACAAAAATCAAAGAGAAGTCATTGTCTTGCCCACATTTTAATGAAATATCCTCCAATCTGAAGTCACTTAACTCCTCCCACAATAGATTATTCCACTGCACTAAAGAAGCCCAGTACAAGTGAAAGTTGATCCATCAAAAAAACTGTTTCAGTTTGTTTTAAATCAGTTTAAGAATAGATTAAGAAACAGCCTTTTAAATTTCCTTCTGACAAAATCTATTTTTATTATCTAGCTGACTTTGTGAATTTTAATGCACTAAATCACCTAAGACAACAGAGTGTGAATGGAGGTTGCAAGAATCAAATTTAATGCAAAGAAGCCCTCTCAAAAAGGGGATACCCAACATTAAAGTTCCCAGTATAAAAAAACTGAGTAAGCTTGGCTAAATCTTTACTGCAAAAATGATTCCATTTTAATCATAGAACCATTTGGTTGGAAAAGAACTTTAAGACCATCCATTCCAACTGTTAACCTAAGACTGCCAAGGCAACCACTAAACCATATCCCCAAGCACTACATCTACACATTTAAGTCTTTTTTTATGTCTTTTTTTTTCCTTTTTTCCATTTACTTTATTTGCATCTTTAAGTACCTTGAGGGATGGTGATTCAACCTCTTCCCTGGGCAACCTGTTCCAATGCTTGACAACCCTTTCGTCTGAAGAATTTTTCCTAATATCCAATCTAAACCTCCCCTGGTGCAACTTTCCTCTCATCCTGCCCACTTGTTACCTGGGATAAGAGGCTGACCCCCACCTGGCTACAACCTCTTTCAGGTAGTTGAAGAGAGCAGTGAGGTCTTCCCTGAGCCTCCTGTTCTCCAGGCTAAACATCCCCAGCTGCCTCAGCTGCTCCTCGCCAGACTTGCGCTCCAGTCCCTTTCCCGGCTCAGCTGCCCTTCTCTGGACATCATTTCAATGTCCCTCCTGTGGTGAGGGGCCCAGAACTGAACCCAGTATTTGAGGTGCAGCCTCAGCAGTGCTGAGTACAGAGGGGCAATTGCTGCCCCAGTCCTGCTAGCCACACTCTGTTCAATACAGGCCAGGGTGCCACTGGCCTTCGTGGCCATCTGGACACGCACTGGCTCAGGTTCAGCCATCCACAGACCAGCACACCAAGGTCCTTTTCTACCAGGCAGCTTTCCAGACACTCATTCCCAAGCCTGTAGCACTGCCCAGGGTTGTTGTGACCCAAGTGAAACACTTGGTACTTTGCCTTTATTTATAAGACCTCATACCACTGGCCTTGACCCGTCAATCCAGCCTGTCCAGATGCCTCTGCAGAGCCTTCCTACCCTCCAGCAGACCAAAACTTCCACAAAACTTGGTGTCATCTGCACACTTATTGATCCCCTGGTTCAGATCACTGATAAAGATATTAATCCAAGGACTGACCCCAGTAATGACCCTTGGGGTACCCCACTAGTGACCAGCCATCTAGTGGAGGTAGCAGCATTCACCACCGCTCCCTGGGCCCAGACATCCAGCCACTTTCCAACCTACCAAAGAGTTTGCTGTCCGAGACATAAGCAATCCATTTCTCTAGGACAATACTTCGGGAAACTGTCATAACTCCAGAGATCCTGATGGCTAGGAAGTTTGCAGAGTGCAAAGCCATATGTATTGGGTGTGGCTGGGATGGAGCCCATTTCCCCACAGCAGCCCTCACAGTGCTGTGCTTTGTGTCAGCACCTAGCGAGGTGCTGATGAGCACACTCGCGTGTTGGCAACTGCAGAGCAGCGCTCGCACGGCATCCGTGCTGCCTCTCCAACTACAACCACCTCCTGTAGTGGGCTGGGAGTGGGCAAGAAGTTGGGCTGGGAAGGGACAGAGCCAGGACAGCTGACCCCAGCTGACCAAAGGGATATTGCACAGCATATGGTGTCTGCTCAGCAATAAAAGCCAAGAGAAAGGAGGAGAAAGGGGGGGCATTCGTCATTACGATGTTTGTCTTCCAGAGCAACTGCTAGGTGCACTGAAGCCCTGCTTCCTGGGAAGTGTCTGGGCATCACCTCCTGATAGGAAGTAGAGAATAAAGCCTTCTGTTTTTCTTTGCTTCCATGCATGCAACCTTTATTCTATTAAACTGTCTTTATTACAATCCTCAATTTTTTTTCATTTTATTTGCTCTCTCTTCCATTCTGCTGAAGAGGGGAGTGATGGTGGGCAACTGGAGTCCAGCTGAGGTCAACTCACCACATTGTACAGTGTTATTATCCTTCTCAATCAGGCTTTGCTGAAACACCACAACGAATCAAAAGTCTGGACATCAAATGCAAAATGACTGATCCTGCCAAAACCAGCTTAATCAAACAGGTTGTCAAATCCTTTAACCCATGCTGCACCTCATTTTTCAAGCCATCTTTTTTTTTTTTTTTTGAGAGACTTGCACAATCAAGAACAGAATGTAAAAAAAAAATACCCTGCAGAAAAAAAAATTGCTCTTTTGCCTACAAATTACTGCCCTGACAACACTTTAAATCCAAAGGGGATATAAGGAAGAAGAAAGAACTACTCCAGAGACTACAAGTATTTTATATGGCAGAAACAAAAGCATTCATTTTCCACAAGAGATTTCTGTAGTTAATTCCTCTGTTTCTAAAGGCAGTTCCCACCATATGAAATACCCCAGCGCATGTCAGAATTTCAAACATCAGAAGGCCATAATTAAGTAATTAAATCACTGGATGTTGTACACAAGAATTTTCCAGCTTTCTCAGTCACAGTATAAGTTTTAATTCATACTGAACTCACACCCAGTCAATCAAATTCATGTATGATACCTATTTTCAGGGCTCTGCTCTGACAATAACAAAAATAATGTTATAAAAAATGTTGCTCTCATACAAAATCTATCTTACCACAGTACAGTAATGCATCACATGAAAAATCATTGACTCCTGGCAATAGCTGGTATATGAAGAATACAATCCCAGTTCATTAGAACAGCCTTTACTTGCAATAAATACAGACAATTTAATATCTGTTTTCCATACTAAACCTTTTTAAATATACTGATTCATTAAAATGTGGGCTTGAAACATTTTTAAAATTCATCCCCTCTTCCCAAAAAAAGTGACTGCCAGAAAAATTTTGAAGGTATTGTACAGTAAAAAAAGCTGCTGTGGTAAACCAGAAAGCATATCAAACATTTTTGCCCGCACAAGTTAAAAAATATTAAGTTATGGAAGTTAGATGCAACAGCTCAAAACCTTGCTTCCAGAGCTAGAAATCTTCAACTGGTTGGACTAAAAAAATTCCTCAAAGAATATGGTACACTCAACAACATCATGTCATTGCTTAGCTTCAGCCTTTTCTATCTGTACGGAAAAGAGAAAAACACAGAGGTAAGAAGCTTGAAGGTTTCACCCCTTTGTGGCTTTAAATATATGCTTGTAGTTAATGCATTTCATGCTCTCTGAAGTCATTACCCAAATGTGGAACCAGATGCATTCAAACAAACAGTTTGACACCTGAGATATCCAAACCAGTCCTAAAGTCCTCAGGCCTAAGAGACTTCCCACAAGACTGAGGAGCCAAATTCAAAGAAGCTGTAAACATCATGAGAAACTGTGTCAAAAACCTCGAAGTGCTGTTGTTGGGATTGGTTCCTAACCCCAATGGCAGCGACCCAAACTCTCAGGCCCCAGGCTGCTTCACACTTTGGTGTGAGCCCTGCGGTGGTGGCAGGCTTGGCGCGTGATGGTACAGTTATTTCCAAGTCTGATTTCAAAACAAGCATTAAATGGCATAAAATTATACAAAGTTAAGCTTATTATTTCCATAAATTGCCCTTACATCAAAAACTTTCCAGGCCTGCTCACCTCTTTGCTTTTTATTCTTTTACTGATGATGAGGTAGTTTCCCCTACTGACAAACATAAAGCAAATTAAAATGTCCTCTTTTTCATACTGACTTCCACTACCTTTTATCTGCATCCTCACATACCTTTTACCCCAATCTAAAAACAAAAATAGCATTTCATTCAAAAAAACCTCAAAATGCAATGCTTTTATATGTACCAGGCACTGCTTGTTAGATATAAAAAAAAAGGGTAACTTTTTCCAAAAAAGATTCACACATTTGCCTACATGTGTAGCCTGCTCACCAAAATTGAAGCATTTATTTGTACAGAACACCAGTACTACACATTTCTATAACTGGGACTTATACCAAGAGAACCTTATATCTACACTAATGTCTGCTAACATGTTTTTTGGAAAGTTTTCTGTGCCAGTGCTGCTAACCTAGGTATTTACAGGTATTGCATGTCTATACCATAATAAGCTTTAATATGTGTAGGTATATATCTTTATTAATTTACTCTCATCTAGATGTCCCATCTAAATAGTCAAAAAATACATATGAAAGATATATACATCAGTTTAAAATACATTTTGAACTTCCCCACCATTATAGGACTGACTTTGCAGTAACAAATATTGTACACTGAGCTGTGCAGAGATGCTCTAAGGTAATCAAACTATTTGGTCAAAAATATACAGAATTTAAGAGTCAGCTTAAAAATAAATAAGTGTTGAAACAGGCAGATAACATCAGTTTGACTCCTCCTCCCCAATCACCTCATAAGAACAGCTGCAGTGAAATTGTATCAATACCTGCAAACTTCCATCAAAAGTATTTTAATAAGTATAAAAGTATCAAAAAGTTCAAATAAATACTGCCAAAACCAAACACCACCATTTTGATGAGCTCTCTGAATAAATGAGACCTGGCATCAAAAAGAAACTCCGAGTTGTACATAGAAAACTTTTTTTTTTTCTCATTTTTATGAAGACCTAAAGAACTGAACTGGCTTCTTTGACTTCCTGCCCCAGCTGCAGAGGAGGCACTCACCACTCTGCTTCCAGGAGCAGGCAAAAGGCACTTGGTCATCCAAAGGACTATTTTTATCCTAGGTGTCGGTGCAAACAAACCAAACAAATCTAACTAAATACACAGTAAACAAGCACAGAGACTGCAGAAGTGGAAGACCATTTCTAACACTGCTGTACCATCACCCCGGCTTATAATGCAGTAATCAGCAAAAAAATAGCAGCTTTTGTAATCACAGTTTTGTGCATCCCAGTGCCACTTTTTGCTTTCAATATTAGAATGAGAGGAGGAACCTCAGCCAATTTTTTTTTTTTATCATCTGGATCTTAATGAAGTTTATGTCCCTGCTTGCTGTTAAATTACACAGATTAGTAACACATGAGTAAAATAAATACAATCCTTCATATGATTACATTTTAAATTACCACATCTGAGAGGGAAAGCACAAACAACATGCACTTGGCATGTACGGAACATTTGCTGCCCAGGACTTCTGTTCAAACGCCTTTACCTCTTCAGCCAAAGAAATAATTTATTCAGCTGCCTGTCATTGCAGACTTCTCAATGGGAGAAAGTACCTTCTAACACTGTACGGATGCAGTGGCAGTGAAATACAAGAACAAAGAATTATCTGAACTTCCTGTTCATCAAATGCTTCTGAAGCCATGGCAGCAGCTGACACTGATGCACGGAAACCAAGGATGCAAAGGTATGCACATGCACAGACTGCAGCCTTCCACGTTTCCACCTGACATTTAGACTCTGCCAAGCAGGTATCTAAAAGGATTTTATATACTGCAGCTCCAACCACAGGTTTATCAAATGCCTGCGAAGGTGACTGATGGGTGCAGTTACGGGAAAAAGGACACTTCACTTAACCTCATTTGGAGTGTATCCCGCTCATCCCAACCCTGCTTAGATCAGACACCGGTCTGCAGCTGCCTACATTTATCAAGTGTTCCTATCAGGTGCTTAATACACATCCAAATCCTACTGCTAACATCATTTTAGTAGTTAATCAATCAAGCCTAAATGTTCCCAAGTTCAAAACCAGCAGCTGCTGTGGTTGACACAGATCCAGCAATGAGCAGTTTATTTAGGATTACGTACCCGATTCACCTCCACATCTAAGGATGCACATGGTGCTGTGCAGCAAGGGTCTCAGCGCCATTTTTCTCCACCAATTAATTAGCTCATCAACTGAAGACAGCTCAGGGGGCATGGGATTGAAAACCTACCATCAACATAAGCTACTTTTCCTAGCAATCACTGATGGAGACAAAAAATGGCCTTGCCAAAACACAGCGTGCATCCCAATGCTGCTTGGAAACATTACATCACCTTCCAAATAGGAATGAGAAGCAGATCATTTGATTAGCTTGATCTAGCAGGGGGAACACTGCCTACAACCCCACAATCTACAACCCACACCACAGACTTAGACAGACATCAAAAACTGGATTTTTTGGAAAGACAGCTGTTTTGATTCTACTTCCCTTAATAACATAGTATCAATATTTCTTTAGCCTTTATATAAGGCACTGATTTGATACATTATTTGATTGAAAGACACACAACAACACAATCACAAGAACACCTTTTTCAAAGAAACTTCTTTTCATAAAGCTCCATTTTGCTCAATCCTCGCAAGTAATTCAGAGGCAATTGCTTTGGACAGCAGAACAGCAACCTCTGGCATGACTCCCACCAGCTGCCTCCATTCACACGTAAACCACAAAGGTTGGAGGATATTTTTCCTCACAGACTTGTCCATGAATGGTATGACATGATTCAGAAAGGAAAAACCCAAAGTGACACGCTATTAAAAGCCTCTCTACGCATTCCCAACTAATAATTCACTTTCCAAGTCTTTCCCTATGTTCTCCATCATTCCTTCTCCTGATTCTCTTACTCTGGTTACACTGCCAGGCTAGACACTTTTTTTTTTATTCTTCTCACTCTGCTTTCTGCCTTCTGTGCTGGAAAGGAGGCATTGTCCTACTTGTTTTCCAGCATGCTGAGCACAGCTATAGGAGAATCTGTTTATTGCCTCAAAGTATTGCTCACCGATGGGCAAAATAAATGATAGTGTCTTGCTCCTTCTCTTTCCCACATATTATTCCTTAGCAATGCAAAACAGACTCTTTACAGCAGAAAAATAAAGCATTTCTTCCTCTTAGAGGGGTCTCAGTAATACTACAAAACTGAAGGAAGTGACAGTAAGTATCGTCAATGTTAGATTTTCTCTGGCATCCTTCTGCCACATAGTTTATTTGTACAGTATGCAGAACTACTGTGGCAAATACTTTGCTTTCTGAGCATGCAGAGTTCACTTCAGATGGCTGACATTCCCCAGAAGAGCCAGGGAAGAAAGAAAAAGAAACATCTTGGGACTTCCCACTTCCTCTCAGCAAGACTCTCCCAAACCTCCTGCCCTCAAAAATATGTAACCACTATATTCTGTGTACTTTCCAGGCATAGAAAAGTGCTCCAATCTGCCTCCCCAGCTTTAAAAAATGGATATTTGTGTTTAAAGGGGAAGAAGGAGCAAGAGCAACACTATTTTTTTCAAAAAACATTTTAAGTATCACTTCAGAAAGCTTCATTTTGTAACTATTTAGTTCCTTTCCTTCACACTGCTTGCTTTTGACATGCAAATACAAATGCTATTGATAAAAGTTATGTCCCTGCTATTGATGAAAGTCAAACAGAAAGTTATGTCCCTCTGCATGAAGCATGTTAAGCTAAAAAGAGTTCAGAACCCCAAATTAACTATCTCCCCCCATCAGATCTACCAGACACAAGCTCTCAGGACCACAACTAGTAGGAAATTACACTGGTGAAGTGACATATTCTTACGCTTTTTTGCTTGAATCTCACACCCCAAAATATAATGAAAGCAATTTCCATTTATATTGACAAAATTACCTGATAAGGAAACACATGCAGCATTGATGATCAAACTCCTGATAGAATTTACTTGCTCATATACTTAATTTACCCACAATAAGTAATTAAACTACTTCCTAACATCACATTTTGAAAGCAAATGAACTTTTCCAGGTGTTTGACTATGAAGACCTTTTTCTCTAACACTGGACACTGAAGCTGCCTGGAAGCCACCAACATGTGCTCTTCTCAACTCTTGTTTTGGTCTTGAAAGGGATCAGATTTTTCTGCCCTATTAGAAAGTTCCACATGGGTTGAGATTTAATTTCTGTGGGCTAAGACATCTTTTTTGCTCTCAGTATCTTTATGCACCCCAACATTAATTCATTCAGATACCTTCTCACACCTGTACTGTCTATACACTACTGAATAAAGATGCCAACGAACCTGCAGAAAAAATTCTGCTAACTTTAACACACAGATTTCTGATTACTCATGCATGTTTTCAAATTTGTTTTAATTCTCTTCTGGGCAGAGGTTCTTCAAATACAGTCAGCATTTCTTTCTCATTAATTAATGGGAGCAAATTTTTACTTCAATATTATTTGAATAATAAATGTTAAAATGCATGAGAAATTAGCTCTTTACAAAGACACAGGAATTCCTGCTCTTCTTCCTAGTGCACTGAACAGAAATTTGCTCATCAACTGCAGCTCCCAATTGAGAAGTCTCACAACATTAAAATAATTGAAGGAGTAAATCACCCTAATAGATGGAGTGCTGACATTGTTATGCCACATTCAGAGCTTCATGTTAAAAACTGAATTCCTAGATCAAATGACATTTTTTAAGTACTTAATAACTTTTCTATATAAATATTTCTTATGTCCATTTACAGAACCTTTCCTAACTTCCTCTGCTTTTCCCATTTTTTGCCTTGGGGATGATAAAATTCTGATTCACTTCACCTGAAAGCCTTATTTTCAAGAAACAGATGATAGTTCAGTAGACCACATCACATCTAGGTTCTGTTTGAATTACTTCATCTTTTGTATTTCAGTTAAATGTCTGAAGACGAGGCAGTCCATCTTTCCAAATGACTCTCCAAGTTTCTGTTTGCCAGTATGATCATCTAGTTGGCTCCTCTAATCCAGCTTGTAGATCCTGATCCTTCTACAGGTATCTGAAGCCATCTGTGGCCTTCCCCATTCTCTCTCCAACACTGACACTGATAAAAGATGGAATGTACCCACTTCCAATCATCTGTCTTTTTTTCTTTTTCTCTCTTTCTTCTCTTTCTTTCCTTTCTTTCTCTCACTTTCTTTCTTTCTTTTTTCTTTCCCTTTCTTTCTTCCTTCCTTTTCTTTACTTCTTTCCTCTACCTATCTGACAGATATTTCTAAACAATAAACTCTCATTTCCCTTTTATGGCAGTCTCCATATCAATGGCTGTGTGCACCTTCTTTAGCCAGTCTCTCTTAAATGCAAGTTACCCAGCACATAAGATTCTACTGGGAAAATGGGCAGATAGGGGAGTAAGACAAGCGATGCCATCATGCCAGAAGGCATGAATGGATCAACTGTTTCTTTTCTATCTGTGAACAACTACAGAGGTCCTGGACAATGTGTCCTTGCTAGACAAATGAAAGGAAACTAGGATGCTGTTCCTGATTTCAGTGTCCTAAGACCTTTCCTCTAGACAGCCCTCTCCAAGCAACGAAATCCCATGAAGGTGCAGAGTAAGATACCACAAATCATTTATGCTAACAAAACCAGATACACAAAGATAAGATTCAACAAATGCAACCTAGAGGTGTGATCAGGATATAAAAATTCATATGCTCATCTGTCATGACATCAGTAAAGTTATACTCCTTTCCTTTTAATATAAAATGCATCAAGAAACAGCAGCTATTATCAGAAGTTCTCGTGCCACCAGACCGTTTAATGCCATTTGGTATCATTATTCACTTAACAGTACCAGCAGAAAACATTTCTTTCATAGAACCCAGCTGTTCTGGGAAACATGGTGCTCTTAGAACCGTCAGAGGAGGAGCTCGAGCCTCCAGAGTACAGCAGAGTCAAGGTTAATGCCCTTCCACAGCATTTGAGTTCTGCTGTTTGTAGCAACGTAAACTGAACAACAAGGTAATGCGTGCTGCCCGTGGCTGCCTGCAGTTAATTTCCTTCACAGCAGCCCATCTGGTGCTGCTTGTATGCAAGACCAGTATGGGTAACACAGCAGTTTCTGCTGCTGCTGGTGCTTGTACAGGCTCAAGACCTTCTCTGCCTCTCACATTGCCCCCATGATGTAGGCTGAGGGTGGCAAGAGCTTTAAGTAGGCAAGGACACAGCTAGGACAGCTGACCCCGAGTAACCAAAGGGATATTCTGTGACACATGAGTATCAGCCATAAAAACCAGGGATTGGAACTTTCCAAGGTAGCTGCTGTTCAGAGACCAGTTTGGATCACTCTACCTGTGGGAGGTGGTGAGTAACTGCCTTCGCATCACTGGGGGGTTTTCTTTCCTCTCACTTATTAAATGGTCTTCATCTCAACTCACAATGTTTTCTTGCTTTTGCTCTTCCAATTCTTATCCCACTGCAATGAGGAGGGGAGGGAGGGTGGGAGGCAGGGTTTGGTAGGTGCTTAGTTGCTGTCTGGGGTAAACCCACCACATAAGGTCTTCATTTAAAAGCTCTCATGTAAATATTTCTAAAATGTGAAGTTATCATGCTGCTTAAAATATATTGTTACAAATTTAAACACTCATCACTTGCTATATATGAAAACAAAGTATTTAATACAACTGCAACATCATGTGGGCATACGCAAGAGAAAGAGATTCTGTATTGTAAATACTTCCAGAATCCACATCTTGTAGGGTTCAGAACCCTGGATTGCCAAGAAACATCTCTGTGAATGGAAGCTGTTGTGCAGAGCACCTTTAGGGAGTGCTGCAGGTGATTTAGTAATTAAACAACCAGGGACAAAACAGAGCAAGTTTAGTATTTCTTCACAATAATACTGTAATTACAGGTTCTGTTCCAGTGTTATGCAAATACGGGCTACAACTGTAAATTGTAACATTTCTGTGGAAAGAGGCTGCATGCCAACAGAAGTGCATATCCTATTCTTTTTTTCTTTTACCTTTTAAATTTCTTTAAATTCCGAGCAGAACTACAAGCCTCCCGCCTCCCTTGTTTTCTAGGTATTTTGTATAGGATTATTTTCTAAAATATCCAAATGGGAGACTAGACAAAATGGCCAAATGACAAAATGAGTTTTCTTCCAAACTAATTATTTTCTTTTAGATGAACTGTTTGTATGCCACTTTTCTACGCAGAGGTGTTCTGTTTTATATTTATGAACTCATGGAAATATTGAAGTTAATGGCAGGGTTGTCAGACCCCAAACAACAGAAGTGCAAACTGCCCCACCACTGCAAAAACTCTACAGAGTGAATATAAAAACTAAGGTTCTCATTTGGAAAAAAAAAAAAAAGCTAATTTGAGACAAGCAGTACTCTGAAGCATAAATACCAACATAAAGGAAAGAGGAAATGAAACTCATTCCACAAAAATAGACATTCAAAGTAGAAAAATGAAGGTGACACATACAATAGCCTGTGGTGTATTACTATGAGAGCTACGAGCAAGATAACTGAACTCTTGTACACAAAAGATTCTGAAATACAGATGATGATAAGCACGACTTTAAAAAACATGTCAAAAGTTATACATAATCTTTATTAAATATAAAGCATTATCATGTATCGAGTCAAGAAATAAAAAAATACAGAAAATTTGGCTGGTCAAAAAATTTCCACTTTTTTGTAGGAGCATAATGGCTTCTGGAAAGATGCCATTAAGAAAGGATTTTTCAGAACCAAAATTGGACCTAGCTGTCTCCTCATCTCTATAAAAGAGAATATTATCTGGTGATCACAAAATGCAGCTGGGCTGCATGATGTGCATGCTGAAACTCTGTTAGCTTGTCTAGAGTGGGCTGGATCTTCTTTAAGGAGAGGAGAGGAGAGAGGAGGCCTTTCATCCTGTTACAGACAAAAAAGGGATCCGAAATCTTAGTACTTTGAAGAATAGATAAAATGTTTGTTTCCCAGCTTAAAGAGTAAGGCATACTACACTGTTACAGTAAAGGAGCCTTTACTCACAACTCTTCCCTGATGTTAAACAAAAAAACACATGCATGTATACACAAGAAAAATGCCCACAGAGACATCCAAACTTGCAGGAAACAGAATACAAACAAATTAAATCAACAAGTCCCTGTGGTCCCATTTGGAAATACCGCACAGGAAATCCAAACTGTAAGGTGAAACTGTTCTGACTAGGAATGCAAATAGAAATTAAATAGAAAACAGTTTAGTTGTAAGTTATTTTAAAATATTTAAGGATTTTCAAGAAGGCAGAAAGAAGAAAACTTCATAATAAAACACTTGCTTTTCATTAGCATTTTTGTGAAGTTTGTAAAACCTCTAAAGGCTGTGTTGCCTGAATATGAAGTCACATTTTGAATACTGCATAACTAATAAGACATCTTGCCCTCCCTAGGAAACACCCAGATCCTTCACTATAGTCCAGTTTTTCTTCACTGTTCTTCTCTTTACTCTCTCCGGGCTATTTTACGATGGATTTGTCAGCAACTCCAGCTCTTTTCTAAGAGACAGCTCATTTCTGCAAAAAGAATTATTTTATTCTCTTCATTTATGCCAGGCATTTGAGTAAGACAAATCAGAAACTGCAAAAGATGAACCCGTACAAAGCCAAGACTACACCTGGAGTTTTGCCAGCAAAAGTAGCACTGTTTAACAAAATTACCCCTAAGAAACATTACCATGTCATGGTGATTGCTATGTGCCCCTAGCTCCAAACATAAAAATGCCAATATTGGATGCAGCCACTCAGTATGTTTTCTCTGTCTCTCGACAGATAAGCTCTGTGGTTTCTGTTGGGGGAGTGCACATACCCTTCCAGTGAGAGTCACCTCCAGATGTTTTCCATTTGTCCCCTCCTCCAACATCTGCTCTGTTGCTCAGCCATGCTTCACTGTCCCACATCTTGGGGAAAAAACTCACCCCCACCCCAAGCCCTGCAAACCAGTTCTGAGGGTAAAAACCTTTGCAGGGCTTGAGGTGGGGGTGAGTTTTACTGCAGGAAGGCAGAGACAGAAACATGAAGCAATGAGGTCAGTTCAGTGGAGCTCTCCACAGAAAACTTCCCTCTGCTTAATTCTTTTTTTACTCAACTCATCCACATCATGCATAGTTTTGCATATCTGTCATAATTCTCCTTGGTGGTCTTTTCCAGGCTTAACAATCCTACTCTATTTGCTTTCTCCTTACAACACAGCTGTCCCATGATTGCCCTACTTGGGTTGTCCAGTTTCAGCAAAGCCTTTCCAGAAGGACTCCAGAGGGCACCTTGATAGATTACCAAAGAGAGAGCAAAGAAAACAGTGACACCTTCTGTAAAGCCATGCAAAGGAAGAAACATCCTCGATTCCCTCTACTTTCACCACCCCAAGTCCTTCAAAGAGTCAAGCTAAAATCAGAGAAGAAGCAGAGCAGCATGTCTCTCATCTAGAAAAGCTGAGAACACTCTAGCAACATAGCTGCTAGCTACCCTCTCCCAAATCCCTCTGGTTAACATGAGGGAAATAATTTGTATCAATAAAGATGGTTAAGTTTATATGCAATAGGCATAACAGCATTCAAAGAGCAAGTAAAGACCCAACCTGCCTGACACTGGATATCTGTAGTTTGAATATATTTTGTTAGAGACAGAAATTAATTTCTTCTGCACTTGCATTGGATACAACTGTTTTGTATAGCCTTAGAATAAATACCAAAATTTCCCTTATACTTGAAATTTCATTTGTGTTTATTACCTTAAAAGATTGAAAGTCATTATGAATATTTCCAATACCCTCTGCTACTTCTTGAACATATGTTTGCTCAAAACCAGCCAATTTTTAAAGTTACATATAGTCAAATATGAATGCAGAACGACTTAGAAAAGTCATTTTCTTAGAAGAAGCCTAAAGAATTCATCTGCTCATATTAAAGCATAACATAACAGGACTTAGTAGTGGGGTAGAAAAATGATTGGGGAGATACCTATGCATGCATCAAAGCTTCACTTTAATAGGTAAAAAAAATAGATATCAGCATTAAATAGAGACTTCATAAGGAATACTTAAGTATGGAAGAACTTTAATTTTCTCTCCCAAGTCCTTTGTAACACACTTTTTTTCTTCCAAAAAAACTAAACTAAACCTAAAAGACCACTTTACACACCTGCTGTGGCTGCAAGGGACAAAAAAATTTATGACATGATTTGTACGCTGTCATGTTAATCACTTCTGCATTTCTTGTCAGCAATCAATCAAGGCTGCTAACATTTACCTGAGCAATAACCATTGTTTTCAACAAGAAAAATTACTACCTTGGGCCCATTTTTCTTATTAAGTATCATTTTACAAATTAAGGCTTTGATTCTACGAGTGTGCACATTTTTGACAAGTTGGTGTATTTCCCTGGAAGCCAGTGAGGCTCTCAGCTCACAAAGCACACAGCACTCCATGCTTTGCAAAAGCTTTACCAAGAATTTAGGAACCAAATACTAAAATCTACTTCAGTTGATAATATGAATCCAACTGAGACATACACGGTAACTTGTTTATTAAAAGTTACTTAAAAGGCTGACCCCATCTAGGTCAGAACAGCAGCTTTTTGAAATGTGTTTTTGTGACCAAATTCAAGAGATTTATCAGTCTATCTGAAAAGGGAGAAAAATAACAAGACACTGCAGAAGATTAAAGAGGGATAACAGAAAACAGGGAATGATGAATTTGAGGACTCTAATATTTAGACCCTGCCCATGTCTTCCTAAGTAATAAAAAACAAAACAGTAATCAATACTAATTTTCAAATCAATCCAGAGTAAACATTAGGTTTATAGCTCACATTACTTCTAGAGAGAGCTTTATGATGTTTTTAGTGGCACAGCACATTAATTAGAAATGTCAAAATGCACCTCAACATTGTTGCTTTGTTTTCCATTTGTCTTGGTTGTTAACTTTGGCTATTAAGACAAAAAAAAAACCAAAACCAAACAAACAGCAAAAAAAAAGGTCTGTTTTAATGACCACAATTCACTAACCCATAGCAGATTTTTCATTATGTGTTTTAGGATTAATTTTTTTAGTATTTTACACACTAATTAACTGGTTTGGGAGAAAACCCTCTCCAGGGGACCATTAATTAATTACAGACATATTGTTTATTAATGCATATTTTTCTTTTCCAAAACGGTGCAGCAAGAGTGAACATAATTTACTCCCTTCTCTTAAAAACTTAAATTAATAATAAATCTGTTTCACTGCACACTAAACTATGGCCCAGTTTTAAAGCATCCCCACCTTGATCAAGCAGGAGCCTAAGGGTACCATTTTCTAGCATAATGAGCACAATCTTTTGAACTATTCTGCTGAAGGAGTTTGGTGCTCAGGACAGAGCTTTGTGAACGAGTTTGCAAGTTGCACATCATCCTGCTAGTACAAAATGGCAACAATTCCATACATATGCAGCCTAACATAATGCAGCTCACCTCTTGAAGGGCAAACTGAAAAAAAAAAAAAAAAGGAGTAAAATAGTAAAATATGTGATCATGTGCCAGTCTTAGGCAGAAAAAATGAAATAAAGGTAAGCCAGTCTTTCAGAGATAGAGGTCATTGAGCTGTGCTTTGTTGATGTTGACAGCAGCTTTATGCATTAGCAAAGAACTTACAGGTACAACACAGCCTTTTCAAATTAAGAATACAGCCGTATTATCATCAGCTCACACACCCCTTCCTAGGAATCAAGCATTAGACCTCAAAGTGTTAAAGCCAAAATTGCAACCAGGAGTCCTGTTGACAGCCAGTACGATGAAATGAGTAATTCTGGCTAGACTCTGGTTCCTCATCTTTTTTCCACAGGATATTTTTTTAATGCTAATGCCAATTCCAGAACTGGGAACATTTCAGGAACAAGTCCATAAGCAGAGCAATTCACCATAAGTAGCACTTAAAGGCCACACTTCAGATCAAGAACTGAGAGGTTTTAACTTGCCTGCATTTGCTCCACACAACTCCATATAAAGTTAGAAACATATCTAAGGAATAAGTAAATGTCCAAACCATGGAAAAAATTACAGCAGTAGTAAGTGTGATGGGATACTCCCCCTTCCCCTAGATTTATGGAGGAAGAACTACATGTTAAAAAAGTATCTCCCTTCCCACCCTACTGCCTAAATCCACTTCTAGCCAGAAAAAAGCTCCTCACTCTTCTCTAATGCTGTCCCTCTCCAGCTTTCCTAGTGCCCTTTAACAAAAGGAACATTCAAGACACGGTGCAGAATTCCTTTGTTTGGCAAAACTTATTTTTGACTCTGACACTTTCGGCAGCAAATGTTTCCTCTTTCTAGAAAAATCAATCTGGAGCCCCAAAATGACTGCACATGTGCTACGAAGGAATAATTCCGGACAAAAGATGCTTTATTTCTGTTGGAAGCATGTGGTTCTTTTAAAGGTTCATAAATACAGGTGATTTCCATGTATAGGTCACACCCTCAGAGCCTCTTGTTTTTGAAACTAACCTCATGGAAGAGCAGGGAGAAGCATAAGCACACATACAATGCATGTCAATAAAAACAAACAGCACAAGAGCCCCCTTTTTTGTAATTCCTCATGGAAACAGTTGATAAGAGGCAAAGCTACAGATTCCTGGAAGAGGAAAAAAATTCTAAGTGCAGCAATAAGATCTGTGTTGCTTGCTCTGGAGTACCGAATGTTGGGATCTGGGAGGGAATGAAACAGAAGGACTTTTCCAGAGGTGTCTTTGGCAGATGAGCAGTGGCTAGGAATGAGTTTCTAAAGGCAAACATTTTATTACAGATGTTTGTAGAGAATCTTCCCATTTAGATTTCTTCTAACCTTTTATAAACAAATGATTTGAAACAGTTTCTTTAACAGTCTTAACAGCACTTGTACCTCAATTATTTGCAGTGCACCATATGGAATCACATATGGAGCAAATCACTTCTCCTTAAAGAAACAATTAGAATATTATAGGTGATCACATATGACAAAACTAACAATAGCTCAATTGCATGTGACACAAGCAATGCAAAAAGCTTCCAAAAAATGCAGAAAGAAAGCAGCCTGTAAAAAAGTTCACGAGACACAGAATGGTGGAGGTTGGAAGGCTCCTCTGCAGGTCATCTGGTCCAACCCATCTGCTCAAGCAGGGCCACCTAAATCACAGTGCACAGGATGGGCAGGTTGTCCAGATGGCTGCTCCACAGATGGTGACTCCACAACCTTAATGGGAAACTTCTCTTTCTGCTTGGTCACTCTCACAGTAAAAATGTGTTTCCTGCTGTTCAGAGGCTTTCAGTTCCCTGTCTCAGTTTATGCCCACTGCCTCTGGTCCTGTCACAGGGCACCACTGAGAAGAGCCTGCCTTTGTCTTCTGTACTTCCTCCCATCAGGTATTGCTAAGATCCCCCCCTGCACCTTCTCTTCTCCTGAACAGTCCCAATTGTGTGTTCCCCATTCCTCATAGCAGAGATGCTCCAGTCCCTCAATCACTTCAGTGGCTCTTCTTCATGTCTCTCTTGTAGTGAGGAACCTAGAACTGAGCTGTACTGCAGATGTGGCCTCATCAGTGCTGAGTGGAAGGGAGGGATCACGTCCCCTTCACCTGTGGGCAGCATTCCTCCCAGTGCACCCCAGGATACCAGCAGCCACCTTTGCAGCAAGGGCACATTGCAGGGTCACATTCAATTTCATGTCCACCATGATACCAAGGTTCTTCTCCACAAAGCTGGTCTCTTCCCAACATAATAGGTTGTAATAAACAGAGTGAGCTGAACTAGGAGACTGAGTCTCTTTTTTTATTCCAGGCGAAATTCTGTCGTCCGAGTACCCAGTTAAAGGCCACAGGGGTGACACAGGGTTTATTCTGGATGCTGCTGTCTCTCAGAGTGGCTCATACCATTAGTGACACACCCTGAGTTCAAGTTACGTGGTCCTGAGGCAAAATGGTGATGTTGTGAATGATGACAGTTCAGATTAAGTACCTATTTGAAATCTTGAAGAAGGCTAAGAAGCAAACTCAGATTGTAAATAATATATTCCGACTGAGTATCTCCCATTCCATCTATGTTCCTCGGCACAAGGAAAAAGATTTACATTTTCCATTTTCTACCTTCCTCTCCAAGAGGCCTTCTCTCTAATTTTTTTCATGTGTAATAGAAACTGAACAAGGGAGACAGCCATGGCATTCTTCCAAATCTTAACAATAAAACAAACCCAATTCACATAGGCTCCAGGATAAGGATCCACTCAGTAGAACATCTGAAGTCTTGCATCACCACTGAACCCCAGGAGACTCTTGAAATCACCTGCTCAGCAGTGAATATTAAATATACTCGTGAGCTCTGCTGGGGCATAGGTTCACATTGGTGTCCTCTCTGAAGCTTAACTGGCAATACCAAAATGAAACATCACTTTATAAAAGTCTACATCATTTCTGCCCTGCCTGTGGATGAGGGAAGTAATTACTGCTGGGAATAGACCCATCAGAGCTCTCAGTTAGAACACTGTTGAAATAAATGCGTAAGACAGAACTTTAAGGAAAAGAGTCTTGTGTTCCATGACAGTATTTGTTCAAATATAATAGAACTTGTTTTCATAATTTTTTTTTTACCTGTGAAGAAACATTTTATTGAATATCATACCTTTTTTTGTAGTTGAATATCATCACAAATCTCGTAGTTTGAGCCCATTGTCTATATGCCCATATAAAATGCATGACTAAGCATTGTCTCCACACCACTGAAAAAAACCTGTTCTTAAGATAGAAAAATTATATACATAGTCTAACACTAGTTACTGCAAACTTACTTTCAAAGATGAAAATACCATTTTCTGATTTGAACAGAAAAAGTCCTGAAGTGCATAGAATACCTTTTTGAAGGGCAAGCAAATTAGGCATTTCCCTTCATCTTCTCTGAGCTTCTGTCATGCTTTGATGATGGCCAGACAAATCACATTTAACTGAGCCATACCAGAGTAATAACTAACTAAATAAATGAAAAAAAAACCCAAACAAAAACAACACAGCCATTTAAGTATTTCTCCAGATGCTGTCCTCTAGTTTCCGGAATTCTGTGCATCTCCAAGGTCATCAGGAGATGCCTCTAACAAACATCCTGTTTGTATCTGGTTCCTCCCTGTGCATGAAGAGCTAAAATAAATCACCACTATGTTTTTATTTATTTTTTAAACAAAAAAACCACCTTTTTTTTCCCTCCAAACCAAGCAAACCTGCAGTCATGAGAGACTTCCCACATCTAAACAAGCCAGGACATGGTAAGAATAATAATGAATTTGAAAAATGGAACTGGCATCATTCTTTGCATGGATAAGCTGAAAAACCTTTTTCTGAGCAAGCACAGATTGCTATTTTAACTGTAAAACTGCATCAGCAATTGGCATCGACCAAGGAGAGCAGGTTGGAGATCATTTAATAAATCTGTCTGTTTAGAAGGCCAATAAATAAATGGAAGTCACCAACCCACACTTTGCATGGTTTCTGCCACTGTCTGCCAGTGCCAGCAGCCTCCAGCAGCCTCCAGCAGCCCACAAGTGCCCCCTTCTCTCCCTGCCCACCCCACCCAGGACAGGAGCTCCCACCCTGGCTCTGCTCCCCTGCAGCTGACTCAACAACTGGCAAAGACTTCAGCAGCATCCTTGTCACCACAGACACGGTAACACCACCAGCTGAAGACCAGGACAAACAGCATAAAGACACACAGTGAATGCATGCAATCACTTTGAGACTAAGCTGTAAATGAAAAAAAGCACAAACAGGAAAGAGAAAGAGGAAATCAGAGAAGTGTATCTGTGCCTAAGAGGCAACCAACAGCTACGGGTACTGTATTTGAACTATGATGCAGCTTTTGTCACCATACTGGTTAAAAAGAAATACCTAAAATGAAACCAGAAATTGCTATAATAATAGGATAACTAATTACCAAAGATAAAGGAAAGGATGGACATATTGGTCCCATGGAGTGAAGGGACAGATGTGTGCATAGGTAGTTTTCAAAATAAAAAGGAAAAGAAACCCCAAATAAAACAACCAAACTTTATAAAAGAATTTTCAAACAAAGTAACAAGATCTTACTTCTCTGTCAGAAAGCAACAATAACTGTTAATGGAGAGATAAAGATAAAAAGGAAAGATAAAAATAAATAGTGATTAAGCTCTCTACGAAATTCAACATGTTCTTCTAACAACACAGAAAGGAAAAATACTTAATCTGAGACAGTATATTAGAAAAAAAAACCAAACCACAAGCCACAATATGCATCCTCTGCAGTAATTCTTACAATATACTTGGGATAACAAAAAGTCTTCCAGATCTCAAAGCTGAGGGGCATATCTGACCTAACTAAGCACAGCAAGTGACCTCAGACAAATTCCTTCAGCGTTGCATTTTCAAGACAGACGACAGAACACAAGTCCAGGAACAGCACAAAGCCAGCCTCAGGTGCAGTTCCAGGATCACCATGCCTGAGTCTCAATGTGCATCTCAGTGGAGAAAAAGGATGGTAAAGCTCCATTAAACCAAAACGGTGCTGAGTGTGATTGTGTACAATAATAATCCACTGGCAACAAGAAGTTTACCCTCCCTAAAAGAAGTAGGAACATTCCTCAAACACATATATATGGAAGAACATCTGTTTGTCTGTGCGAGCTATCAAAGGAGTTCATGTGCAAAGAAAAGCCCTGCCGAGTACATGGCAATGAGAAAAATACTGTAAGCTGCTGGGTTTTCTAGGTTGGCACATCAGTGAATATCTTCCAAAGCCAGTAATGTTTTTATTTCTCAACACTGAAAAAAGTGAACACCTGGATTCTACAGAGAAACTTAATTCAAGTGAAATAAGAGGGCTCCAAACACAATCAATTCCAGTTATTACTTAGAATTGGTTATAATGCATTAAGTGCTCTCTCAGAGCCCCTGCTTCCGTCATTTATCAATAAGTTTTTAGAGCATTTACAGTTATTTTTAGTTTGTAAATTACTGCCAATATTTCATATTTAAATAACCTTTAATATTCAAGTTTGAATTTTTAAACTTGATAAGGAGAATTTCCACTCCTGATACAAACATAAGTAGTACTAGCAAGACCCTGACTCAGCTGGCCTAGAAGTAGAAAAGTTTGCTGGAAGGGGAAGAAGATAAATTCCAGAATATATAGAAAAAGAGCTGTAAGATAATAACAATTTCTTTAAGCCTTAATATCATCAAAATGACATTGTTTTGTATACATTAAATACATTTTGTTTGAATGAGCTAGTCAGAGCCTGTAATCTCCTTTTTCTTATCCCTTACACATAATTAACAAGAGATGTCAATTGACTCAGAACTTTGATTACTGTGGATGGGATCCTGCAAATATATTGTTGTCAGCAATATGGTGACACAGCAGATGAGGCAGCATACATGCAGAATTTCTCAGGAAGGCTAAAATGTAGACAGAGATAATTTACATTTAGAACCTTTCATGAGAGGAAGATTTAGATATAGTCATAGGTCTGTTTGCAGTGTGGCTTGGAAGAAAGAAAAAAAGAACGAAAGTAGTAATGCCCAAGTACAAGGTAGATGGAAGAGACAGACCTATCAAGGAAGTGACACAATTATTTCTTGCCTCACAGCCCACAAGGCCAAGAACAAGAAGCTGTGGATCCCATACACAGAATTTATAACTTTGTTACTCTATTTTATCTATCAATAAATTACTATATCCTGTATGTCCCAAGAAAATAAACACCAGGATTTACATGTAAGCACACTTCATCAAAACAGTAATGTCCTATATTCCGACTCCACATTTCTGGAATGCATACACCCTCTCATCTGATGAGCAGAATCATCCCAGAATACACGTGCATAAGTGAGAGAACTAGGCCTGGAAATTCATCTTCATTTCGCAGTGTTTCTCTGACAGCTAAAACACTTGCCTGCAGATCACAACAGAGCTATATATGTCAGCATTTTGGCCAAATCCTCACAAGTCCCTGCTGCAGACATGGATTCAGACCAAGTTCTGCTCCTTTGCTCCATCCATTTTCAAAGAAAAGTTAAGCAAAGGACACAGGCATATTAACTGGCAACATGAACCCTTCTTGCCTCCAGTTTCGCAGAAGAAAAGGCAGAGAAGGGGGAGAGTAAGCAGGTTCACACTTGACTTAACAACTTTTCTTATGTCAGGAAAATAGTACACACTTTCTAAAAGGTAAAAGGATGCACTCTCACCAAACATGCCAGGCAGAAAAACACAAAACTGAACACATCCATGGTTGGGGCAAAAATTCAAACCACTGTCACGCAAAGATTTAAGGGATGCACCAAGATTAAAGCTCTTTCTCAGCTACAAAAGATGGTTTTCAAACTTTCCTCTCCTAAAGGCCAGGTATATCCCACAACACTAAGAACAGTTCCTGTACTGAATGGGTAGAGTCACTGCCAAGTGAATCTCAAAACCTTCCACATGAAGGTTCTGCTTCAAAGCCTTGAAACTGATAAAACAAAGCAGCTATTTCATAGTCAGTTTTTCTTGGTGGCTTTCCTGCCACTTCTCAGTTACTTACCAGCTTGCATTGTGGTCACCTAGACCTGGTTCTGAAGTTTCTCATCTTCCAGGACCTGATTTATTTCTATGTGTAAGATAGCAAAGGGAAGTGACAGGAATCCCTGATCACCATATAAATATTAGTAATTATCTGAGAAATTATGCAAGACTGCCCAAGAGTTGGACTTTTTTAAGCCACCAGAAGTTTCACAAACCAGCATTTTTACAGAACAATGACACATCTGTCCCACAGAAGGCACATCTGTCCCACAGCTGATGCAACAAAAAGCTTTAGCAGAATGGCAGTATTTGCTCTCTTCCATTCATGCCCTTCAGTCTCAGACTCACCTGAAACACAATTGCTAATATTATCAATCTAGAGGAAACAATCATTTCCTTTAAGCAGGTGAGAACAACTTTATAAGACCTGAAATGCTGGCACTATTCTGCCACAAATGCACACACACAAGCATCACACACCAGTCCTAAGAACTGGCAACACAATTCAGATTCGTATTTTGTTGGAATGGCCTCAAAGAGACACAGCAGCAGAGACCAGTAAACCCCTTAGGCAAGCTGATGTCTAAGCCATCTGCTGCTACGGAACCACTGGACCAACACCAGATCCTCAGCGGTGTAAGAACAGCACTGGGGAAAAGAAGAAAGAGACTTGGGAGTGGTAGGAACCCAAACCATCTCCTGAGAAATCTCTGTGAGGTACAGGCTGATGAGACAACACGACATCCCCACCCATCTTCCCTCCCAAAGGTGGCAGTCTGGGAAGATCTCTGTCAGACCTGCTAACCTGAGAGGGTGGTCCTCCTGCAGGAGGCATCAGATTATTGAGCCTTTATCTCCCTCTTTCCACCAAAAAAATATTTGCCTGTTTCATGCATCAAGTAACACTTCAAAAGCAGAAACTTCCAATAGGGAGTTGGTATCTCCTGCCTGGAATTGCGTTTCCTCTCATTTGCTTTGTGAAAATACATCTGAACAGACACATTTTTCCAGACACTTGAACCATCTTTGTACACATTTGGCATAGTAACATAACTACCAGATGAAGCTTTTCTGACCCAATTCCCTGGTATTACCTAGAAAATGCTTTGACACCTATACTTCCGGGCTTTTTTGCCAAATTCAGTTTTAAGGGTTTTTATCTTTCTGTCATACATGCACTTCTCTCTCAAGCTACTTACTATAAATAAAACTGGAAAAAAAAGCAGAGAAGTTATTTAGTGTATTATGCACTTCCTGCATTATGGCATTCAAATGCCTCTTGTTCATGCTTTACAAAGCTTTCGTTTTTTTCCAACTACACCCTTTCCTTTAACTGTTCAAAGTCAAAATAATCTCTACTCAAAAGTTCTGGTTCTGAGATGGGTGTCCTTTAAACGGAGACATTTTTCATGCCAACATCCCACAGAGGGAGTAGCCTTTTCATTTGGGGTGAGAGAGACTGTGAGAGTAAGCACATTACAGAATCAAGAAGTAATTTGGCAGAACTCCCTCCCCTTTCACACACTTCCACTTCAAACACACAGAAGTTGTTCTATGAGTGAAATAAATGAAATTTGGCTTCCTCAGAGCTGGAGTCTCTAAACATAGTAAGGAGTAGATGAGTATTAAGGGTTTTGCTGAAGTCAGAGTATTCATAACACCTCCAACCACATCCTCATATACTCACAAGAACTTGCATTTCAGCTTTTCCATCAGAGCAGATTCTTATCTCTACCCTTCAGCCAGCTCACATGCTTTTCCACCAAGCATCTAGGCATCTAGTGTCAGCCAGCTTCAAAGTCACTGGGTGAAGTCAGACAGCATTACGCATGCAGCAGGCACAATAATCACAGTATCCTAATTCCGTAAGAAAGATGGACTTAAAAAAAAAGGTGCTCTTCATATCAGGAAAAATTAACGCTAAAATACAGCTAAACAGTAGCAATAAAACTGACTACAAGAAGCAATAATCAAAGCAATTTGTGTTTATTTTGAGTCTGAATATTATTTTCTTGTGATTTCATTGTGACATTGATATTAATTTATTTACTGTGCACACTTATGACTGAAGGTCTTAAAACATGATTTAAGTGCTCAGCGAAACAAACAACAGAAGGACAAGAACCAACAGCTTGCGACTGCTGACAATAATTCAGAAATAAATCATTATAGCAAGCAGCTAACCAAAGGAACAGGTTACCACCAGCCCTGAGATGAGTTTAGTCACAACGTCAACAACGCCTGTTATTCCAACAAACATGCTACAATTCTGCCACTTGTTATTGGCCTTGATCCCATTGTAATGAAAAAGAAAATGGTTCCATCATTATAAGGCAGAGTGGACTTGTTACACCAATGGTCCAAATACATCAAAACAATCCTGCATAGCTGGAAATTATTAACCTAAACTTTGACAAACTACTGAAGCACAAATAAAATGTTCACTCAAAGGACACTTAGTTGTTTTTAGCCTGCTCTTTTCGTGTAGTACTGCTCCTTAGAGGTGTTCATTTTATATCATGATGTTCAATATAGATAATCAGTGCTTTACCTAAAACAACAAAACAGATGCTAACTGTGCCAGAACCTACACTTGGAGAGTGAAACTTAGGTTGCTTTGAAAAAGACGGCATCTTCTTTGGTGGTGGGGGAGGATGTGTTTGGTTGGTTTTTGTTTTGATGTGCTGTTTTGCAGTGAGGGGGGTGGTTTGCAGTTTGCCATTTTCAGAGAATAGATAAGGTACATTTCAAGACACAATGAGAAGGTGCCTTACTTGCTCAAACAACTTTGAAAACAGACAAGAACAGCCCCTCCCCCATGATACTTCAGAGGAAACCACTCCACAAACCACTGAAAACACAGAGAACCTTCCCATTGATTTCATCACATACTGACACAGGCCTATGTTTCAGTTCCCACAATGTGACCAGAGTGACAAAAAGGAACAGGCTAAAGGTTAAAAAAGAAAAAACAAAACCACACAATTACTGCTTTGAATGAAAGACTATAGAAGAAGTGGTCTGTATCCACTCTTTTATTCACACGAGTCTCTGGAAGATGTCACAATATCCTAGGAAGGTGAGCAGGCTACCACTAAATCCATTAAATAGATTAATTCAGTGTTTGCATGGACCAAAGCAAAGGTTGGCATCATTTATAGAAAAGTGGTTTCTTAATTCAAAATTTAATCAAAGCAATATAAGAGCAGGAATAAAAAAGTGAGAAATCTTACAGTACCCCTTCATGCTACTGTGGTGCTCTGACTTTATGGGTAGGACTAAATACACCAGTAAGATCCCTGAAACAATTCTACAAGTAGAAGTATTTTCTGACACACAACTTACTCACAGGATTCACTGCTCATGATTCTTTCCCTCCTAATTTGCTGGAGAGATTAATTTCATAACCCACAGAAAGCAATTATGTGGTACACTTGCCTGTCATGTCTGACATCTTAATTTTTAGTAGTTTCTCTTCAAACGACAGACAACTTCCTGCAGTGTCATACATTTCTCAGCTGCTGCAAGCAACTAAAGCAGGTGGGATTAAGAGCCACTGAACTGCTGTTTACTCCCCTCAGTGCCTGAGAGACGAACAAGTAAGCACCTCATGTAGCACCTACAATACACAGAATAAAGTGATGATCTACTAGGCTGCAAATGCAGAACTTGCAGCTTTAGAAGGGACATCTTCCTCTTCATGCCACTTTCTCTCCTCCACCAAAGATTTCAGGTCCCTGCTGGCCAGCTTCTGTTCCTGGTGTTCTGGTCACAGCTTGAAAGGCTAAAACATGAGTCCTCCTCCTCTACCTGTCAAGAGCATAAAGACCCTCTGCACGCTCGTTGCTACTTGTTCAAGCTCTGCTTCAGAGGTCAACCTCCCTCCAGGAAAGGGGAAACACACCTTGAGAAGAGATACACAGCATCTGTCAGCAACATAAAAGAATATCTTTGCACTAGCCATACAAGAAGAATGTGCTGCTTGTTAAATGAAACTACTGTTTCAATAGTTGACTATTTCATTTTTTGTAGTAGGACACTCAAAGCTGACAGCTTTGGACAGCTTGGAAAACTACTTCCTCTCTCTTCTTATCTGATATTCCCACTTACTGTCATTTTAACTTTCTTCATAACCATTTCCCTGTTATATCAATACTACACATACAGAAGACCAGACTACTTTTTTTTTAATTTCATGGTACGGTCTTAGCAGTGTTTTTCAGGATGGGCTTCTAAGAGCAATATGTGCACCCACTCCTCTGCTCACAGAGTCCTCCTTAGGAGTCATTAAATCAGGTACATTATTGTTATTAATGTCTGTTTCATCTTCTGAATTGAAGGATGTTTGAAAAGAAAGGAATTAAGTGATACCTGGTACAGCTCATTCTCTGATTCACACTTTAGGCCAAGAACTGTATAGAATTTGAAAAGATAATAAGGACAACAAAAAATCTCAACACATTTTTCTTTCTTCTAAGAAATGACACCTAAAACTATGGAACCAATTGATGCAAATGTCACATCAAGCTCTTCCCTATTTACAGGAAATGGAAGAAAATTCTTTTGTGTACCCTTTCCACTAGCCGTCCCTTACTGCCTCTGCAGTAGCTCATATCAACAATCTGTCAGATTCCATTAAAAACATATTTGAAAGATTATTTTTCCCCCAACCAGCTTGAATTTAAATAGAAAATTTGCTCAAGTTGTCTCCTGTTAGAGCAGAAAATGAGGCTTAAAGAAAATAAATGCAACCTGCAGAAAAACAATCCTGGGGAAGGGAAGGGGACAGAAGAATGGACATCTTCACATGACAATGCTTTTTAATAGATTCTTTCAAATTCTGAGTCGAATTTACTACAAGGTATTACTGCTTACTCTGGAGGTTATAGCACTGCAGCCTTCAGAAGAAAATACTGAACAGAACCAGACCAGATTTGTAAAACAAGGATTCAGCATTTACTAACCATGTATCTGCACTTATTCACACAGGTGTAACTTTTAGGGAGGAATCAAATTCTATCAGTGTTACAAGAGCAATAAAATAGTCAGGATCACTGCATGAAGCAAAAGAGTTCCTGAAAAGAAAGCCCAACCCATGATCTTCACTCCAGACCTGAGAGGGGTCAAGGTGAGTTACAGCTTTTGCAATACATGTCAGAAAATCACAAAACATTTATATTGTTCCTGCTGTATTTGAGCATCAGTGTGATCTCTTTAGAAAGAGATGAAGTCTGATTTGATCCAGAATCCAGGACATTACATCATCATTTATTTATTCTAGAATCTGGCATTACACAATAGATATCTCACTCTATTGAGCCAAGAATTTACGCTTAGAGCAGGCAATGAAGAAGAAATGCCAGAAGCATAACATCAGCCCGTGAAAACACTTCCATTTGCTTCTAGCTATGGTGGCAGAGGGAAGAATGAGGCAAGCACTGATTATAACAGGACCAGTCATCACACCAAGGCCTGCACCTCCTCCTGCAGAAACTCACTCTGTGCGATCACTTGCACTGACCTGGAACTCTCAAGCACAGATTGTGAGCAGCAGATTTTACAAATTGACATGAGAATCATATCACAGATAGGTCAAGACCCCAAACTGATTAGACCGAATAATCAAGTATCAGTTTTACCAATAGGCTAGATGTTGGTTTTGTGCTGTTGGGTTGGGTTTCTTTTTAATTTCATAATAAGCATCTCCCATGGTTGACATATTCAGCAAGAAGCCAATGTAGCAGCACTTTACATAAAGTGCTCTCTCAGGAGTGATGTTTCTTCCCTGCCTGTTACAGTACGGGCCTACAGTTACAGGAATTATCATGGGCAAAGTTCTGCAAAGTACTTTCCCTGCATGCAACATTTCTCAGCATTGAACAGTTTTAAACGGCCACTTTTCTTAAAACATTCAGTTGTACTATATTAAAAAAAAAAAACCAAACAAACCTTAAACATTCCATTCAGACCCTTTGACTAACAAATTCTTCCGGTAGTTATTTAGAAAATGAAAATATGTTTGAGCAATGTGCATGTATTAGTACACATGCAGATCATAACACTGCTCTCTGTGAGATTCTTTTAGATCCACTGAGGAATACTAAAGGCATACCTGGACTGCTGTAAGGTACAAAGATATTTAACCTACCTCATCAAAGCTGCTATCTTCCTTCTTCAAGGCTTTAAAATAAAAAGAAAAAAGAAATTATTATCTGTACTGATTTTCAATGAACACAAACCACCAGAAAAGATGAAAAAAAAAAAAAAAACCAACAGAGCACCATTTTCCTGTTATAATAGGAAAGAACAGGCTGGTATGAATAACAATTTTATACTCAAAACCTGAATCTGTAAATGGAATGTAGGACTGCACAGAGAGTTTCCAAGAAAGTGTGTTTACAAATTTATGAAAAACATCCTCTCAGGTAAAAGAAAATAAAACTCTGTAAGGATGGGTTTGGGGTTTTTTATTTTAATTCCTAGTGAGTGTGAAAACCCTTTATGGAGAGCTTGACTGAACTTCAAAAAGGAAAAGTATAACAAACACCTAACCATGTATTCAGTTTGTCAAGTACTGACCCTTTATGAAATAGTTTGCATTGTAGCATACCTTTTTCCTTTTTCTTTTATAGGTTTTAATATGATTTACACTAAAGCAGAAGAGATTTCTTTCTTACACTGTTGACAAGCAATTAATCAACAAACAAAGAGAAAAACAGTGCAGAAAATATGTGAACTGGTAAATTAGGAAAATGAAGACACAAATAATTCTGCAGTTGTAGCAAAAATTAAGCTGATGAAAAGTTTTCCTTTAGCACACTGGACATCTTTATCGAAATATTAAGAAAATTAATTTCTCCAAATCTGCACAGAACTGTGTCAGTCTGAAGGTACAAGACTGGCTCCTTTTCTCAGCCAGACCCACGAGGGACTGCGCTCCGTGTGCTGCACGCCGTGACCTGAAAGTGCTCTTTGTTTCCTACTCTTGAGGAGCTAAAATTAGATAAACCATTGCATTGGTGATTGCACTGCTTCTTTTCAGTTCAAATCATGAAGGTTTTCAGCTTCAGGGAGCTCATCTGAGCCACCATGCAGTTTGTGCAGTGCTGCCCCAGAAGGGTCCCTCTTCGTCATTTAAGCAACGTAATGTCACTTACACTCCTGCATATTTCTGCAGGAGATAAATATTTGAGCACCTAGCATGGTTGAGGATCTAGACTCCAGTAGCTCTTTTTCTCTTTTAGATGCTCCTTCTGCCTTCAAATCACTAGTAATTTCTAAACCTCTTCCAAACCCTGTCTTCAGGACCAACTGTGTTATCAGCTTCAAAAACAAAAGTAACAACCAAAAAAACCCCAAAAAACACAAACAAACAAACAGAAACACCAAACCCCTCCCCAAAAAATGCAAGAAACCAAAAAACCCACCAAAAAACCCACAACAACAAAAAACAAAAACCGATCCAACCAACCAAAACAAAAAAAAACCAAAATAAGAACAACAACAACAAAAAAACCCCAACAAAACAAAATGAACAAAAAACAAAACAAAAACAACACCAAACTATTTTTACGGTTTTGAAGGGTGATCAAAACATTTTCAGACTGCCAGTCCCAAGTACTCAGAACTATGAGTCAGGAAAAGAGAAGGAAAGAGAAGGAAAGAGAAGGAAAGAGAAGGAAAGAGAAGGAAAGAGAAGGAAAGAGAAGGAAAGAGAAGGAAAGAGAAGGAAAGAGAAGGAAAGAGAAGGAAAGAGAAGGAAAGAGAAGGAAAGAGAAGGAAAACTCTCAACCTGTGAAACACTTTTTAAGAACACACTTTTAATCTTGTCAATTACCATTCAGGTCACAATGACATCCAAGCTAGAAATCAGTAAATGACACACCTAGACTGTGCTGACAAGCTTTTCTGCCTTACCAAACACAGGATTTTCACATGACCAGAACATTACAGGAATACCCACACAGAGAGCTAAACAAAATTCACAGTCCAACAGATCAAGAAGAAATGGGAATCTGTGGTCCATGGCATATATTTGGCTTTTCTTTAGCTTCTACCTTTGACTAAAAGAGGGCTTTTAAGAATCATCAAAAGAATATGAGAGGTCAGGCCACCCATTTAATGAGATTCTGTTTAATAATAATATCACTCACAACCCATTTACTACATAGCATCTCCAAAAGAAGACATCAAAGCAGCATATTTTATAGAACAAACCATATTATAAATATCTTTTTCTCCTCGATGCAATCCTTTCCTTTTTAAACTGTTAAAAAAAAAGTTCTGCTGAACTTAAAAAAAAAAATTAACTGTTTACAAATGAATTTCCCATTATCTCAGGTATGTGAGCTATGTGGATGTACATCAGAGGAGATTAGTGGAGATAACCTTTGCATCATTGAGGAGCTAGTAACAAAGCCCAGGGATGCTCAGAAGGGCCACAGACTGCTTTCAGCACACAGTGATCAATCTCAGCAATGTTTTCTCTCATTCTTTCTTTCCTTCTTCCTTTCCTCCTTTCTTTCTTTGTAACCTGGTGTTAGTTTTTGACTAAAGAAATTGCTTAAGAAAACAGAAGTTAAACATCATGAGCTGAAGAGATCTCAAATATGATTCTGGTACTATATGAACTTCAACAAATGCATAGCTAAAAACTCTTCACATAACTAAAAGATGGCTATTAATTTTATTAAATTATTCACTATTAATTTAATTACATAATTACCAAAATGCAAAACTAAGAACCAAACCTAATAAAGGTTTAAACGCTAAATTAAACAATGAGTCAACTAAATCTCTCAAAGTTGGTTCACATAAAGTTATGGTGTGCTCATTTATATGGTCAACACAGTCTGTAAGCAAGGAAATCAAATTTTTTAAGCTAATATGGATGTTCATATAAAAATGGACAAGCTGGCAGAAACTTATGAATACAAAGAATTATGTATATTTTTTCAGATTCTTAGCAATATAAGTTCCATATTATGACATAACCTTTAAGAGGGAAACTCCTTGAAACACCAGAAAATTTCTGCCAGGAGAAAGGGTACCTAAGTTGCAAAGATAGTTCATTTCTCTAGAACTGGGAGCATGTAATTTCTGCAGCAAAGAGCCCCTGTGCAGCCCCACAGGCCCCACACATTTCCTCCAGCACACCACAGAGCCGTATCATCCTCTGACAGATTTGCACATAATGGCACAAAGCTACTGCTCAAGAAAAGGCTCACTGAATGGGCAATTTCACACATCCCATTTCTCAACTCAGCAAAATAAACATTTTCAGTACTAGACACCCTAAGAGTTACAGGACTGGGCACTTTTGCATGATGGGCCAGATCTTCATCACCCTCTTCCAGGAACGCAAATGGCTGGAAAGCATCAGTTAAGAAAATGGGTCAAGTCTGCTTGAGGCTGCTGTTAGTACCCTTTGGGCCTCTGCTGTGCCCCAGGAATAACTACACTGGTTTTGTCCAGAGGTGGTGGGGAAATAGCTTCAAACGTTACTTAACATACTTCAGCATGCCACGAAAAAAAATCACCTTATAAATTAATTACAGATATAACTTCTCAAATTGAGAGAATTATTTGGTGCGGAGAAGAGGGTCTGAAACACAGCTTATTGAGTGTAAACCTGCAAGCTCTAACAAAAAAAAGCTCAGTGCCAATGATAATCAGGATACATTCCCACCACTCTTAGCCAAGAGTCTAATATAAACTTGGCTATCAAGTTTCAAAGTTTGGGGTCTTGCACTGTTGAGAGAATTACATTTGGTAGACAAAATACTGCCAAAACTGGAGGAAGGTGTAGCAGTGCTTTGTCATTTCAAGGATGATCATCAGATCTTCCCTGCTGCAACACATGAATGTTTGATTTTAATGACTAATTATTTGATGCAAACACTATAGTACTCTCACATTATTTATATGACTATGCTCATGATACTATGTCATGTACTTAAACCTACAAAACAGAAAAAGTTAATATATCATTATTAATTTATAGAATCACAGAATGGTTTGGGTTGGAAGGGACCTTAAAGATCATCCCAACCCCCCTGTTGAGGGCAGGGACCACTTCCACTAGAACAAGCTGCTCAAAGCCCCATCCAACCTAGCCTTTGCCACTGTCAGGAATTTATTATTTATAAAAATCACAACTGAACAAATGACTGACACAATTATAGATGAAATACATATTAAATTTGTAATTAGCTAACCATTCCAAGCCACCAGCTCTTACAAAACCTCTTTAAGACCCTAATGTCAAATACCCATAAAGACTTTTTCCAATGTGGTTTTGGTTTTCCCTCCTTCACTTCAATATAAGAGTTAAGGACAGCACATGTTTTAACCAAGGATTTCCTGGTATGCAAGTTTAGAGTTTCTTTGCTTGGGCTTATCTGTGGCTCTGGTATCAGGGAGTGGACTATGTCCAAACCTCATACAGATAAATTAGAAGTTATTTTGCTCAAAGTGCAGTTACCAGAACGATGATCAATACATTTGAGCATCTGAAGATTGAACAAACTTGCTGGTAGCAGCTGTGTTTTAATCACAAAACAACCACCAGCAAACAAACAAACAAACCACATACCAGACCATGCTCCCACGACATAAAAATCCGTGTATCTAAAACCAGGCCAGAGCTCCCAAGGAAACTAAAAGCTGGTTTAATTTGTGCAAAATGACAAAAAGAGATGATCACCCAACCGATCCAACTAAAACATGCAGAAATTACCAGCCAGAGGGGCCTTGATCCCTAAAGGGCATTAATGGGACTGTCACTGTTACAACAAAGCAGCATCCTCATTCAAAACATTTTCTTTGTTAATGACTTCCACCATTAATAAAACCCTTTCACAGTTCTGTAGGAGAGTGTCTGTCTGTTTATACACGCACAGAGACATAAAACAGACCAAACACCTGACTGCTTTTCTCTTCTAATCAAAGAAAGTTAAATGTATTTTACAAGTTTAAGACTGATGATAGGTGAAAGTTGTTTTCATATGGGAACAGAGATTTGTAACAGTGACTTGATATTTGTTTCACAACTGTAACTTTGCATTTACCCTTGAAACTCTTCTGGTTTACAAGTAAGAATGAGCTTTTCTCAGTTTTTTTCTTCCTGGAGCAGGACAAGAAAAAATATCTGATTTCAAACGCAATCATACATTTAAAAGCTTGCAGGCCTTTAAAGCTAAAGTTGGTACACTGAATGCATACAAAGCATGGGAAAAATTAAAATACCCAAGTATGCCAGCACATCTCCTGGGTAGGGTTATTGGGGGAGAACCAAATGCCACATCTCCTGTCTGTGGTACAGGCACTTCATATCCTCTTCCTGGGACAAAGCAGCTATGAGAGTTGACCCACGTCTGCCAGCCAGACTGGCTGTAAGGGAAGGCATCCCACTGGGACAAGGCAGGGGAAAGGACTGTGGAAGGGCCCATACAGAAAATCTGCAAGGACAGGGGCTGCTGCATCTGCTCTCATGTGTCACAGCACTACCTCCAGCTCCTCTATCCCACCAGCTTGGGGATACCTCACAACTTCTCTGAAGTACCTTCTCTCCCTGCTCAGCTGCGTGTTGATGATGTCAGCAGGAATTAATGATTTAAACAGCGAATTAAGCAATATACTGTGCCAAAGACTAAGAGAAACACCAGTCCGAGCGGACCAAAACTCTTTGGCATTGTTCTCAATGACAAATTCAACTGCAAAATAAACTGGTATCAAAACCAAACACGGTGTGGTGACACCGGGAGGTAACACACTTGGCAGTGGCATTCATATGATGCTACCTCAGGATGCTTTATGTCAGTGACAGAGCGACAAGACTTCACAGCAGATGACAGACAGACTTCTTTTGTCTGGCCCCCTAAATCACTGGGTCGCTATTACCTGCTTCAGCATCTCACACCTCAACTAAAAGCAACCTGCAGCCCGTACAAAAAATAAATTACCGCACCTGCAACAAAATTAAAATAATCGATCGCTTTCTGTCGGGGTTTCTCTTTGGCAATGGGGGCACGTGAGCCAACTATCATTTATAGTTTGTTCTTCCCAGCCGACTTTGGGCTAACTCCATCACAGACCCATGTAGCACTGGTGGAGCCTCCAGAGTTGTTTATTTCCCGAGCTTTCTTCCCAAGAAACGTTTTTTCGGAGACGGCGTCGGCGCGGTTGTTTCCAGCCTGGCAGCGCTGAGCCCACCGCCCCCCGTCCCCTCGCTGCCGGTACTCCCGGGTGCCGGGCAGCGCTCTCCGGGCCCGGGCACGGCACTCACCTATTCGGCCGAAGCTCTCCGATAAAGTTCTCCGCAACTTTTTCATCCTGCTGATCTTCTCGGCGGACTGCGAGTCGATCATGTCACACATCNAAGGCGCTGGCGGTGGCGTTCGGAGGGGCAGCGGAGACACCGTGTCCGTCCGGGGCTGCCCGCAATCCCGCTGCTGCATCGCGGTCTCTGGGGACGCGCTGCGGTACCCCCGGGCCGGCGGGGCCGGGGCTGGCCGAGGGTTCGGCGGGGAAGGGAGGGGGGGACCCCCGGGGCGGGGGGGA
>VXAC01008450.1:1122779-1165333 GCA_013399225.1 Rhipidura dahli
CCCCCCGCCGGGGGCCGCCCCCCCCCCCCCGCCGGCCGCTCCCCCCGCTCCCCTGGCTCCGGGGGAGACACCCCCGCTCCGGCCCCGGGGCCCTCCCCGCGCCCCGAGGAGCCGCCGGGCGCCGCGGGACAGTCCCGATCCCGCCCGGGAAAGGAGCCCTACGCCGCGGCTGCCGCTGCCGCTGCTGGTGCTGCTCGGCTCCGCGCCGCCAGCGCCCGGCTCATAGCCCCGTGCGCCCCTGCCCCGGGCTGCCCCGGCACGGCCGGACGCGGCGNGTTCGGCGGGGAAGGGAGGGAGGCACCCTCGGGGCGGGCGGCAGGTGGAGGACCCTGCCCCCGGTGCTGCGGTGGGGTGGGGGGTGAAAGAGCACCTCGCTCGCCGAGAGCACCCGGCCCGTCAAATTGAAACTTGGGGTCCTCTCCGCGTGCCCAGCCAGATAATGTGCCTTCAAGTGCCTTAGCCTGCGACTTAATGAGTGTTGGGAGCTTTTGATCTTGTTAACTCAATTGAACCAACATTATTGAAAAATAAATCAGTTTAACCCACCAAAATGGATGCTCATGTCTTGTCTAAAGTAGGTACTTTTAGAGAACAATATGTTGGGTAAGATTTTAAAGCCCAGGGTTTTGTGGTTCAAATTGTATTTTAATGCATGTTATCTGGTTAAAATGAACTTGGGCTTTAATGAGGCTGGCTAGCTAACACAATTTACTGGGATTAGATGGTGTCTAAGCTCAGTTTTAGAAGCACATTTGTCTAGACAAGTGTTTAGGTGAGTTGGGTTCAAGCCATCTGCAACTCTGAAATCTGGGACTGGGATTGAACCTTTCTATTACAATGCAGCAGGGATGGACAGGCAGTATCTTGAGGTGGAAATCTATTGCAATTATCTATTTTAATCTAATATATGTAGACTATGCATGTGTCTCTTGTGGCATACAAGATAAAGGGAACTTGTACTGCCATAAAGCAGTACAGTAATGCCAGTAAAATGTGGTATGTGTAACCACTGGGTGTACAGACAGTTTGATAAAAAGGTTTTTGGAAGTGCGAATCCTCTTGACCCTGCTAGCATCTTTGAAACAGGAGCTAAAATGGCATTTTCAGTGTTGGCTATGTCATGTTATGGAAGGAAGTTGAGAAGGATGGAAACTGGAATATTGCAGAGAGGAGTGCAGAGAAAAGGAGGAAAAATAAAAATTAAGAAGAAACAGAAAAGGGCACTAGAAGGAAAAATGGAGGGAAGGCACAAGTATTTAAGGATGTTTAAGTCAATCACTTCAAAAAAATTACATTTAAGTCCTTAATAATAGCTGATGGTTTGATCTTTGTCTGAATCTGACATTACTACCCCTGTTCTGAGTGGAGAGAAAAATGCCACCATTATAAATAAAATGTTCTGGTCCAGGAGCTGAAACCGAGTTTAGCATTTGAGCCTTTTGCATTTTCTGTGTGCACCATTCACTCTAGGTAGCTCTGCTCTTTGGCTGAGACATGTACCAACACTGGTATAATTCAGCAATTAGGGATATTATTTCTGAGAGCTTCTCAGGAACCTGTAATTAACCATGCTTATTTGATAGATGCTGTCTTACCTAGTGAACTAGCCTAGATCCTTGCACCTAGTGAATTTGGAATAATATTCCCTTTTTTCCTCCCTATTTCTAAATAAACTATCACTTTATCACTTGTGAAGGACAAGTCGCTGCCAGGCTACTGCAGTGGGTTCAGCTTTCTTTCACAGAAAAACAAGCAACCAAAATTTCTGAGAAGCATCTGGCTTTGCAGCTGCTTGGGAATGATCTACACACATATGTCAGGGTCTTTTAAATCAATGAAAATTTTGCCTAAATTAGACTCCAGTGCAGTGCCAAGTGACAGAAACTCAGGTCTAGTCTTCTGAAAACTGTACAACCTCAGGATACAGAGAAGTTACACAGACTGTCTCCACCAGAGGAAGGACAAGCTTCCAGCTGTGCACAGATTCTCCAACTGCACCCTGCAATTTGTGTCATTCTTCCCACCATGGTCTTTATTTGGCAGAAATACTTCTATGAAAGTCCTTCTTTTTTCTCTCCAACCCAAACCTCTTCTGTATCCAAGGGCAGTAGTACTGAAAATTCATGGAATTCAGGAATGTGGAATCACTTTTGTAGCTTTGATCAAGCTCATTAGCTGGTAGTTCTTATTTCTCATCTCTGTATTTCCACCATCCATCTCAGGAAACCCGTAAAGCAGAAACACACAATTAGCAAACCACAGAGATAGCTGCTACTCTGATGATGATGTTTTGCTTCCTTGTAGGGGCAGGATTTCAGCTCTAAGTCTTGCAATTTGTGGCATTAAAAAAAATTAACATGAAAAACATGCAAAATGATATTGTTGTTTCCTGCCTTCTTCCACAAGCCTTTAGCAAGTTAAAGCATGTTTGCATTTAAAGCATGTTTGCATCTATTTTATAAAAAGCCAGGCACACTTTTTACAGCACCTTTTCTTACATTAACTCTCCAAAGAAACACCCTAAACAAAAACTGCTAGCAGTTACTTTATGACCCAAGCATCCCCTTGCCTGGCTTTGGTAAGAATTCACTACAAATCCTGGCCTCTGCTGCTGACACTGAGTCATGCTGAATCACTCTGCGAATGTAAGTATTATCAAGTGCAGGAAAAATAGTTGCCAAGATATCCCTTGCAAGTTGGACAAGAGGAAACATTTACCCTCAGCGTGTCATGCAAGCCAGGAGCCTCATCTTTCCAATGTTTCACACGGAGGTGTGGGTTATTTCCTGAGGAGGGGAGAGAGCAGGGCTGGCAGTTTGCTCACTATTGTGTGAAAGAACATATTGTTTGGAGCTCCAAGCAGCGTGGTCCAGGGCCTGGAGCACAGGGTGTGCCAGCAGTCCCCCTGCCGCAGATGGAGCAGCCACGGCTGCGCTGCTCATTCCTTGCAGGGTAAGAGGAACCGGCAGAAAAATAAACGCGTGCAGCATGGTGCAGATGGTGGCTCAGTGTGTAACGCAGATCCGTGCACTCTCCAGATCTCAGGGCGCTTGCTGTTGATTTTATGGGGTCATTTTATGTGGTCTGAGCTCTCTCTAAACCCCAGTGTTTGTCGTGTGTCCCCCCACCCCACCCCCGGCCCTGTAACACTTCTCCTTAGGGGCTCTTGAAAGGCAGTGTACTTAAGTTACATTCCTGGGCCAAGTGTTTGAATTTCAGAAATCTTAGGAGCACACAAACAAGCAGTGTGTGTTTGTGGAAGAGGTAGTTAATGCTGTTGATTTGGAGTGTTACATGGGCAGAGTAAGACCTTGCATGAAGTGGTCTGCTGGAGGAAAGCAGCAAAGCTCTCTAGGGAGATAGAATAGTCAGTGTGACTTCTCTGGGGACAGCACTGTCTTGTCAGGCCTTCTGCTGCCAATATAAAGTAGATTTTCATAAATCTCCCTGGCTGGAGATGTTCTCCATTAGGCCAGTCTGCTCACCTTGAAAAGATCTCTCTGCTGCAGCATCTGGGACCTGAGTGCTTGGAGCTGTGTTGCTTGTTAACACTGCAGCAATCCTTTCGTGACCCTGCGGTGATGAAGATGGATGTAAAGTCACATAACACGCCCCCCTCCTCTTCCCCCCTCCCCCAGTCTCACTTTCACTTGTCCTCTAATAATACTCAATCCAAGATGACTATTATCTGAAGAGAAAGCCAGGCTCTGCTAACACAAATGGTGCTGTATCCTTAGGGACATGACCTTTAAGCTCTGCTAGCAAAATGCATTAGTGACAAAAATTAAACTTGGGCAATAGCAGAACAGTACCTGTGTAATCTGAATCCACATCATAACTTGTTCCTGCAAAAAGTTCTCAGAGCTGATGTATTTTTTTGTTGCTTTATTGGTGATTGTCATTAAATCCCAGCTTTTATCAACCCGTGGAAATTTTCCCCTCATTGATATTGCATCCATCCCTGCAGATGAATGGAGGGCAAACAGGCCCAGGTATTGCCTCTCCAGCCTGGCTGATGTTTTAAAGCCTGCTCTGTGGGGTAAGAAGGGCTAACTTAAGGTTCACACACATGGTTCCAAAGGCACAACAAGAAGAAAGTGTTTTTCCTTCTGCCTTATACCCGACTGCTGGTTAGAGGTGACCTGCTGAGCCACCCGTGGTTTTACACCTCTAGTACCCTCTCGTGGTCACTTTATTTCATGTGTTAACATATGGGGTCACTTGTTTTCTGTCTCATTCTTACTTTACACCATCACATCAGGGGTGAAATGGCTGCAAGCAAAACACATCGTCTTTAACCTTGATGTGTGCAGTTCCTGTCACTGTTAGGCAGCTTCCTTGTGCTGTTTGTGAGCAGTTAATTTCCCACGAAGATATGGATTCTTTCTGGCTTGGCCATGACACAAAGTTGTGGGTTAACCCCTGTAGGCAGCTGAGCACTGCACATCTGCCTACTCATATCCACAGAATGGAAAAGTAAGAGCAAACACAAGAAAACTCATGGGTAGATAATTTTGTAAGCAAAGAAGTGCAATGAGAAAGAAAACAAAAGATAAGTGATGCAAAGGCAAGCACTTGCCACCTCCCACAGACAGAGAGATGCCCAGCCTGTTCCTGAGGCTGAAGACAGCTGTCCCACCTAAACTCCACTCCTCTCCACTGTATTGCTGAGCACATTGTGACATGGCATGGAACATCGCTCTGGGCAGTTTGGGTTGTACCTGCTTGTACCCCCTCCCTACCTCCTGTGCACCCCATATCTATTCAGTGCTTGGGCAGCAGCAGAAGCAGAGGCAGCCTTGACACTGTGCAAACACTGCCCAACAGTAGCAAAAAGAGTCTATACAGCAGCATTGTTTTGGTCACAAATCCAAAACACAGCATCGAACAAGCTGAAGAGAATTAACCCCATCCCAGCCAGATCTAGTGCACACAGATGGAGGAAAATCACACTGAGGATACAGTGTGCAGAGAAAAAACCCCATGAATTACAGTGTATCAGAAACCTACCTACTTCAAGCTAAGAAAGTAGCATAATTATTAACTATGAACCTAAATCTTTTGCAATATGTGCTTCTGCATAAATTGTGTCATGTCAGAGAATCTGCTGGGCAAGTATAGGTATGTTAGATTTGCAGGAATAAGCTGAGGTGCTTTCCAGTTTAAAATCACCTGGCTACCTAGCAACATAGCATTGATGCTGCACGTTGTTCCTGTGAAATAAGTGGAGACACCTTTGAATGGGCTCATTTGCTTATGCCATCTTGGTAAAAGTCTAGTAAAAGGGAAAATGGGATTTAATATGTAATGGCCTCAACCCTTGTGATTTTATATCCAAATGTTTTGAAGTCACCAAAACATTCAACAAATACTCATGATGAAAATGATGCAAAATGAAACAGTAGGAGGGCTGAGGCCGATCCACTTAGATGCACTTAAAAAACCTATGTGAATCATGTCATTTTACCATAAATGTTGAATATTAGGTGTTTACTGTAACAACACAAGTTGTGTTTGCAGCAGAATCTCCTCAGCACTGCAGCATTATTTGTGCCATTCAAAGGTCTGTGCCTCTACACACACAAAGCCCAACTGGTTTGGGCTGGGAAAAAATGGTAACTGACATACACAGCCTAGGGAAATTTCTCATGGGCAAGGGTCCTCTTGTAGATATCCCTTGATTTTGAAAACACGTAGGCACACAAAGCCAGTTGATCCTAGCTGTGAATATTTAGGCAATAGATGCAAAATTTAAAACCCCTATACTAATATCTCTTGGAAACAAGCTTGAAATATTAGCTCTACTTTATTTCTAAGATATCCCAACTTGTTCTTGCTCTGCTTTTGGATTTTTTCCCCCCATTTCTTAAGTAGTTAAATAATTTGCAATGGCTCTTAGAGAAGCATGATATAGAAGCAGCTGGAGTTCATTTACTCACATTTCTCTGTACCCTTTTGGACTGCTTGAATCTATAGGACAGTATAGAAGTGTATAATGGGAATGTTATCTCCCTGTGGAGAGAGAAAATCTCCCTCAAAAATAATAATAAATATTTGCAAGGATCACACATGAAAGGCTGCTTTGTCAAAATGGAGATCTGCCCTCTTAACATGAAAGTCTAGATGGACTTTAGGCATGCAGGAAAACACTGCTTGTTCTTTCTGCTCAGTTCTATCCCAAGATCAGCAGCAAAACCAGTTAAAAACAGTCCAGCCCACGTGGTAGTCTGCTGAGGGAAGGTTTCACAAACTGTATCTTACAGTTTTATTTCGTTCCTATCGCTGTGGTAACCAAGTACTGCACAAATTAAGTGCCACAAATTCACAACAGAATATTGTCCCTCACTACCAGCTTGCAATAGAGTTGGTCTTGACAGAGTCAACACAAATGAGTGCCCCTGATCTCTCAGTCATGGTATTTCTTACAATGCAGTAGCAGCACAGGCTGTGTTTGCTGTTTAGGGGGCTTATAAAGTGATAAGAAACCTCACAGAAGTGATATCTGTGCTAGTAGTGTGGGTATGGTCTCTACACAAAAGTGGTGCAGCCAAAATTTACAGTGGAGAACTGTCCCAGTAGGTGTGACACTTGGAGGATGGCAGTACCCATCATCTGCAGAATGAGTCAGAAGCACAAGAAACAGCAAATTGGCCACTATGGAGTATAACTCCCAGGAAATATGTGATTTTGAGAAAGATGAAAGAGAAGCTTTGTGTTTGTTTAAAGCCCTGCTTTCAGGAGTTAGGGGGAAAAGTATAAAGACATTTTAAGGAAAATTCAGCTAAAGAGGAGCTGGGAACACTAATTAGAGGCAGGGGTTGGTGTCACCATAGAACTTAGGAAGTGCAAGGATTTATGTAATTAAGAGTTTTAAAAGGAAAGAAAAGGTGGGGGTGTTTAATGCAGCAGAAGGTGGAGAGGCAGCAGAAAGAAACAAAGTGGGAAAGAGATACTCAGGATCATAAGCTGTAAAGATGACCTATAAAACAGATTTTAGAAGCAGGATAAAAAATCTTTGTCAAAACTGAAGGTTAGGAGCTTGTGGCAGCCAGCCTGTGAGATGAAGAGAATTTTAGTTGCATGGAGAAAGAGGAAAAGTCACTCTGGACAAGAAGGAGCTTCCAGATTTAAAGTGCCTGGACCTTTGTGAAAATTAGATGTGACAATTTCCTCAATTTTTTTTTTTAAATAATGTATGAAGTAAATGCTAAAAGGTGAGACCTCCTGCAAAATTAGGAGGAGAAAAGTCCAGGTTATTGCAATAAATTTATGATGGTCTCCAGGCACACCAACTAATTATGGCATTTGCGACAGTCTTGTCAGGACAGTCCTGTGAAAACTCGAGGTGGCTGACCTATAAGCCAGTGACAACACAAGTTACTTTAATGAAGTGTTGTTTCACACCAACGAGCAAGAAACAAGTCAGAGCAGAGAGCATCTGCATTAGATTTAGTGGCATCTTCCTTCAGCTCACTGCTGCAGGCTGTGCTTCCCAGAGTCCCTTTCATGCATTGCCTGGGCACTGTGTGACCAGTGCTGCACAGCAACTGTCCCCACTGGGATCCCACTGCCTCTTCAAAGGACCCTTTGTAAAACATGCAGCTCTCCAAAGGTGATGGCAAATGGAATCATGAGCAAATACTGTTGGAGCATGGTGCTAATAACACCAGTGCTGAGGTGTTTTGATCCCCATTCACTTAAGAGCTGGACTCGATGCTCCTTGTGTGTCCCTTCCAACCCAGAATATTCTGTGACTGTGATTCTGTGAGATGTGCTGCATGGAGGGAGTGCTCTCCAAGGGCCGAGCAGTCTCTTTGAAATATGCATTTTTGAGGTACTGATGCCTTAAGAGGTCTCCTAGAAACAGAGACTAGACAGGACTGAAGGGAATAAAGTAGGTGTTTATTTGAAGGGCCTTCAAGGCACACCCGGGGAGCCAGAGGCTGCTGCCCAGATGGACCCCGAGATGGACGACAGGTCACGAGTTCTTCACACCTTTATAGGTTTGGTTCATTTGCATATCAGGGTTAATTCTCCAATTAAAGCTTCAGTTAATGATGTAATTCCCCTCAGCTTGCCCCCCTTAGAGGCTCTTTGGTTTATACTTTTTGGGCCTAGGATGGTCTGGGTGTCCTTGGAGAGCAGGCCTGGAAATGAACAGGCTACAGGAAACTTCAGAGTTACACACTGGGCAGTACAGGATGTGAAAAATATAAAAGTTAAAACCTAAGGCATCAGTACCAGAGCTGGATGCAAGGAGGCACAACAGAGAGGGATGGGTGAGAAGATGCTATGAAGAGGAAGGCAGTGGGCTAGGAGAATTCAGCTGGGCACACAAGAGGAGTTAACAGAAGCAGGTTCAGGTCTGAGCAGAAGGAAGTCAGTCCAACACAGAGAGAAAGACCTTTGAGCCATCCCTGCAAAGCTGGTAACCAGAACTGCACAGCGGCTTCAGAATTTAATGGTAAGAGGTCCTAGTACCCCACTGAACTCTCATATTAATTATTGTTGTTGGTCTATATGTAACCACAGATCATTGCAAGATAAATCTGCTTGAATCAGTAATTGATCCCAAAACACAGGCAATATCACAACTAGCTTTATTCCTAGTTGATATCCTTTGGTTATATATCTTACTGAGGATTTAAAGATCAGATTTAAAAACCCACAGATTTCAAGCCTGAGACACACTCATGTCCACGAGCCTAAAATTTGAAATTGAGTATTTAGCCCTTTTGTCTAATTGATGAAAATAAGAAGTTGATTTACATTCCCATTTTTATTTCTAAGTTTATCTAATAAAAATTCACCAGTCACAAGTTACTCTAGCAGGACTTCATTTACTTGTACAGGAATTTCCAGAATATTTACATTTTATGTTTCTTCTTTACAAGAAAAAGCATATAAAATGTGGTAAAATGGGCAGGACTTTCAGTGTTATTCAGTTTATTACAGTAAGAGGTTAAGAAGTAAGTAATCCCACATTACTTGCTAAAGCATTTACAATATTTCTGAAATCCCTCTTGCAGTTATAGTCATCCAGAATGGATGTCTCTTTAAGATTTATAAAAAGTGGTATACAATATAAATAAGTGCATATACCCAGGGAAAAAGGCCCCTGGGGAGTGATTCAGAAGACAAATTCACAGCAAAGTAATTTTTTTTCTGGTGAAAGTTTCACTTGACAGAGTCCCTGCTAAGAAGAATCTCTTTCAGAAAAAAAAAAGGTTGTGAGTGATACAGTCCTCAGAAAAGCCCCAATAATTCCAGCTTCCTGAGTTCACAAAACAAGGCTCTCATAATTGCACGTGGTGCTCCAAGCATCCCAAAGGAGGTGACACTAAGCCCTCATCCCTCCACACCAATTAAATGAAACAAAATCTCTACTGTCTTAGATCCATCTTTTCACCTAGTGCCTCCAGTTCATGGACAGCTACTTTGCCACAGAAGAGCCTTATGCTGTATGGAAATATTTCAGTCAATTTCTCAGTCGTTGCTGGGAACAGGAAGGGGAAAGGTAGAAAGCCAGTAAATCAGAATATCTGATGCCATCACAAGGAGCTCCTTTTAACAAGAGCAACAGCAGAGAAAAGAGACCATCAGGCAGAAGAGAAGGGAGTGTATTCTGAATATTCTGTGGGTTAAAACAGATTAGGAGGTGTTGGACAGGGTCATTCAAGGAACAGGCAGATATCCTCAGCTGCATCAGAATGAAGGAAGGAACTTCTCAGCAGTGATATGCACCTCTTGGGTGACCTCTTGCTATTTACTGCATGACAGAGATACTCCTGGTGCTGTCTCTCTAGATTGTGGGTCATTTTAGACTTTCAAACCAGCAATGTTTGTGCCCAAGCATCACTGTTAACCAGAGCCTTCTGCAGTGTGCTCCAAGGCACAGCAACCACAGATCTCCTGCTGCTCTCAGGGGGTTCACTGGATTCTGCAGCTCAGGGATTAACATTTCCTGTCGTTTAACCAAGTTCAGTTTTGGGTGGTGTCTAAATTTAGGTGTTTTTTATTGTTTGCTAAGAACAGGGTGATTAGACAGCATCACTCTGGGTTTTTTTTCAACTTTTACACCAAGGATTAGAGACTGGCCTTGGGAAGTGATAGCCAGTGACCTAGCAGAGCTTTCTGTGGTGCATTGTTGTCCAAAGATTATCTGTCTTTTCAAACAAACAACTCAGCTGCTATGATTCATGGTCTGTGTTTGATGTCAACAGGAACATTGGTCCCAGTAATGACAAACAGCTCAGGCTGCTTCTAGTCTTCTGCCCAGCTGAGCAGCTTTCATGATGAGTAAATGAGCACAGCTTTGTATCACAGATCTTAGAGAATAACTTGAAAAGAAGACTTGCTTTACAGTGTTCAAAATGAATTAAAAAGATACCTGATACTTTGTTTTTTGCTGCAAGTCCCAGTTCCCAAGTTATGCTCCTTGCTGCTTCAGTATTCTCCTTCATTAAGTGTATTTTTGTCTGTCTTAATTTGGCTGAAGCCAGGTATCTGTATTTTAGAATAAGAGTTCATCAGGTAATGCAACTAGGGAATAAAAGGGAAAATGTATTTTTAATCTATTTGGTGTACTGAAAAGAATGTTAGGAAGGAAATTTATAATAAAAGACAGTTTTATGGCTCCTTTTCTTGCTTCACAACGTGATCTAATTATGTACTCGTTCAAATGACAGTTCCTTTGTGATTCTCATTTAAGAGAAGTGCTACCAATGCAATGATCAAAACCAACATTGTAGAACAATTCCATCATATTCAGGATACAAGTCCATCACAGGACTGTCTGATCACCAGATTTGCTGGTGTCTAGCCTGAGGGCATGAAATACCTTCTCTGTCTGACACATTTATGTCTGTTTGCAGAGTCTACCCATTCATGTCTTCCAAAGTTTGAAAATCTGTTCTTTTGAAAAGAAAAGTCTTGCCTCTTGAATTTTCATTGAGCCAGCACTGTGCTTTTCTTCCACGGTCCGAGCACCCTGGTAGTGCAGCCAGGCCATGGGCAGGCATCTGGAGCACCCCCTGCACGGCTGGGATCCGGCACTGGGGCTCCTGTGCCTGCCCCAGGAGTGGCAGATAGAGAACACCAGCTCAGGGCTCACAGGTGGCAAAACTCACCTTCGAGTGTAGGTGAACAACAGGAGCTGAAGGGTTTCACTTATTCACCTCCCTACCCCCCCAGTGGTTTCTGAACTCTTTATTCTCCGAGTTTTTGAGTTGCCAAATTCAGCAATATATGTCTGAAAAGATCACTGACTTCTTGTACTCTACCAAATGAAAGCACAGAGATTTCTATCTTCCTCTGTTTATATCTGATTCATAATACAGTTTAACAAAGGATCTAGAAGCATTTTAAATACCATGTGAATGTGAAAACAAATAAGAGCCTAAATTCTTGTAATTTTTCGTGTTCTTTTTAATTCCAGTCTGAAAAACTACACTGATAACATACTATATAGATAACATTTTTAATTTATTCATTATATTCTGATAATTTTTCATGTAAGTAATTACATTAACAAACTCAGCACAGTCCTTTGAAGTTCAATTTAGAAAGTACCATGTTATCTGCATGTAATAAACCGTGTATCTATCCTCCTTCTTCTACTATCATGCCTAGTGACTACTATTACAAGCTTTTTAAAATATTCCTCTGCTCAGTTTAATAGGGATTTTTACAGTACCATTACACATTTTAATTGGGCGATTAGGGGTTTCATGGCACTAATCAAAATGCAGGGTAAGTAACTGAACCAGTGTAAATTATGTAAAAAGAAATGAGCCAAAAGGACAGTCACAGTTTTACCTACACAGGGTAACAAAACCCAGAGTCAAGTGTCAGGCACAGCTGGCACTGCAGCCCAGAGCAAAGCCCCTGAACAAAATGCATCTGGTCAAAAATTAACCCATGGAAAAAGGGATTCTCCAAATTTCTCTGTGAAGATGGGTTTGGATCATCCCTCACTACTGTTTCAATTTTGAGACCCAAACCCTCCTTGTGCTTGAGGATTTCCTGCATCCAAACACTTTATTGCCCACTCTGGAATATCTTCAGCCTGGGCAGCTTTGGCCAACCATCATATCCTACATTTGATGAGGGGACTAGCTCAGCATTGGGATAATCCTGAACTCTCCTTTTTCACTTTCATGGCCCCACATTAGAGCATCCAACAGCCTCTTTGTCTGACATAGGTGCCCATATGAATGGCAAGCTCTAGGGGAAAACATTCACTTTTTTTTGTAATATCAAGCACATTACAGTCTGATGAAGCTGGTGCTTCTGATATTCCTAGAACTTGGACATTTAATAAAAGAGTCATCATGGCTGAGGGGTTCTACCTTAGGAATATACATCTGTGTTGATCTGTTTGTTATTAGAAACATGACTTTTTTTTCATATTATTTTCCTCACAGATGGGAATAGCAATTTTGATAACAGGGAAATTGGAGATGAGTTTGGATCCTGATTACCTCAGGATAATTTGGGTATTTCCCCCTTAGAAGTCATAGTTTATCTGATCCCACTGACTCAAACTCAACCTACACCCACAGTTGATTCACAGTCCTGTGATTCAGCTTCAGTTTGAGGACAGAGCTGAGCACTGAAATGAAGTTTGTTTCAGCAGGAGCTACTCAGAGCATCAGCTAGTAATGATTTTAACCCAGGACAGATGTTCAGTCTGTTTAAAAAGATAAAGAAACACTCTCTAAATGTTTTTATTCTTTTTTATTCGGGCATGAAGCTCCCTTGCAGCAGCAAGAGACACTCAGGAGGATGAAACTGCCGTGATGACATTTAGATCTTTGCAAAAATTCCATCAGACCAACAGTAACCCTTGAGGGAAAACTTGGAGATATAACTGAAATCAGGAAGTCTAAAAGCCAGAAAGAAGATATCCCTCCTGATCCACAGCATCTGATCTCCACTGGTGAGTACTGAAAAATGGAAATACTTTTCCAGACCACAGACTCTGTCAGGAGCCCACTCTGCACATGGTGTTGCATCCGTGGGGAGGCCTGAACGAGCCACCTCTTCACCAGCTTGCCCAGAAATGCAGCCATGACAAAATGGTGCCATGAAAATTCCATGTGCTTCTGCTTGCTTTGCAGCTGCAGGGAGAGCAAGGCAGCCACAGCAGCAGCTGTGTCCCAGGAATGAGCTGAGGCTGAGCCTTTGTCCTGCTCGCTCTGACCGTGTGCTGTTCAAATAAAGCATCAAAGCATTGCTCTGCTCTGTTGCAACAATGTCAGCTCTGCCACAAAGCACCTTTTTAAGAATAAGCTACTCAGTGCTTGTAAAGAACATTTATTAGGAGTCAAATGGATTTTCCCTGTGTGCTCACTATCACCTTCTTACAACCCAGGAGGTCCGGGAGGCAGGATTTCCCTCTGCTGATGCCAAGCTGACTCTTTTCCACAGCAGGCTCAATTGTCCAGTGCAACTGATCTGAATTCACACCATAGTGATCTAGGTTATTGCAATTTCAAGAACATATGTGAAGAAGAATGCAGCATTAAAGAAAACAGGCTACTGCAATACAAGAGGCAAAACTGTCATCTTGGAGATTACCAACTTGAAATGCTGCACATCCTCTTTTGCCAGGACTGAGAACTTAGGTCATCTGGTAACAAGACTTGTGACTTTCATAAAAAGGAAAAAAAAAATGAAACAAAGTAATGGAAGCTTAAAGGCCTCTCCTTGAGGGCAAGAGTGGTATGGGTGTGTGATTCCTGAATTGGTGCATGGGAAATGAGTAACTAGGGCAGGTCTGAGAACACCAAGTGCCAGACACTATTTCAAGTCAGGTGACCATTAGGGGTATAGGAATGGTTGCCATTGGGACGCAGGTCAGAGAAGTATTAAGCTTAGTAACTGTGACAGAAACAGTTGTATGAAAATCCACATCAATTTGGGGTGATTAAACATTTCCTAATCCTTTTTGCCATGCTGCTACTCCTTGCAGAGACTGGACTGAAGGTCAAATTAAAAAGAAAGAAAAACAACCACCAGGCCTCTGGACCAACTGTAAATATCTTTATCTTCTTCCTGCATCTTACTTCAGCATGTTAATACACAAACAGATTCAAGCTCACAGGGTTCTCAAAGTGACTTTGCTTAGTCTATCACCCATTTATCTGCCATGCCAGCACTTGACTCAAAGTGACAGCTCAAAAACTCTGCCCTCTATTACTTTTTCTTGTTTAAAAGCAATTGCTATATCAGCAAGAGAAAAGTCACTCCATTTGATTAATAATACATACTGATGGTCGAGACATCCAGTCAGAAAACTGATAAATTGTTAAGCTGCTGAAATCCACCTGCAGGTTTCTTTAGGCCTAGACTTAGCTTCTGACCTTCCTGCTTTGTGGAAGCTCACTTAAGACACCACTACATATTTTCTCTGTAAACTGTGTAAGATAGGAAAAAGGAAAATTTGTGATTTGCAGCCAGCCTTCCTATAAACAAACACTAAACCTGGTTATTGATGCAGCAAGTGAATCAACCTGGGAATTTCTGATGTAGCAATACAGTGTAGTTGCATATTTTCATTTCCATTAAAGTTGACAGGACATATGAAAATACAAAAATGCAAATTTCATCAAAGGTGTGCAAAGGAGAACACCATTTGTTGATCACTGCTCCAGTGTTTTCCCACTATTTATTCCCTTTTGCCTCCCTTCCCAACTCTTCCAGCTTGTGGATGGTTTGGCTCATTTACTGCTTGCACATATCCCAGCCTTCACCACTCCACCATGGCTTAAAGCAGCAACAAGGAGTCAAACTGGAACAAAGAATTTTTTTCTCATCTCTGACATTTAATATCTCTTGTAGGAATTCAGCATCAGAAAAGAAAGCAGAGATTGTTTTCCTTGATAACTAAGGGGTGCTGTTGAGGACAAATGCACTTGAACTCACACAAAACCAGAGACACGTGACAAGACCTAGCCAGGAGCTGACAAGATAAAACTCTGGGCTTGAGAGCCAATGTACACTTCTACACATTTAAACATTTGATCCTCTCATGCCAAGTATAAAGCCTTAATGATGCCACAAGAAAGACTAAATGTATTCGCTCAGCCAGATACTGAGTATAAACCATATGAAACCATTAAAATAAAAAGGGTTTTCAATGTTGTTTGAAGGTATCACAGTCATGACACCCCTTTTTTTTTAAAGTTTTGGCCAAAGGAGCATTTCAGGAACGGTCTCAGACGATTCTGTCAAGTGCCACCAAGCAGAAACACAACTTTAAGAATACTCTGGAGATTTTTATACTTCAGCCTTGACATGCCACTTTCTACATACTTTTGACAAGTTCCTTCCTCTCTGTCCTTCAAGTGGCTGTTCTGGCACCCACAGAAAGGACAGATTAGTCAACAGCAAGCTTGGCCCTGCTGCCTTTGGAAAGATGAGAGCCTGTGTGAGCCTTGAAAAGCTTCCATCCATGTAACCTACCCACGTTATGCTTTGAAGCACAGGCAGTCAGAGATGCTGGCTGCTTAGAACCCCCAAACCGAAGGTGATAAAGCCCAGATTCAGGCAGGAACTGTGGGCACAGCCATGTGCACTTGCTGCCCACTTCACTGTCTCCCCAGACTACTGACTTCCTCACTCCCCATCATTTCTTCTCAAAGCGTCTTTCATCCCCTCTGTTCCCGTGTGGCCCCTGACACTCAGAAAGACAGCAGGAAAAGCATCCTGGCTGTTTCTGTCCCACTTCTCTCTGGACCAGCTCAAATCTAGGGAACTGCATGTTCAGCAGCTCACCTGGGGCACCATAGGGCTGCAAGCCCCCGGCACACAGCCCAGAGCCACTCCTCATGCACCTGCTTGGTGTAACAAGAAACTCTGAAAGGATACATGGTGAAAGCTACGTAGGGCAGTCTGAAACAAAGATACCCTAGGAAAAAATAACTGACTTTTTTCCGAAATGACTTTTGTACATCTACTTAATAATCAAATAACAATTTAAAAAGACACGGTACAAACAACTAAGTGCAGTCATCGCCAAATCCAAGATTTCTGAAGTGGAAGAAATGTTCCTGCATTAATACAAGTTAAAACAATTTGCTTCAATCTACTAAAATTTTCTTTTATAAATTACACCCAAGAATATAATTCTTATTAAACCTGTCACACTTGAGTTTTGAGTACTGGGGGCTCTATTCTGTGGAAAGATAACCACAAATTTTAATTTTTTCACTTCCCAGACTGCTCTTCTTTTCAGAAAGCAATACCTCCACTACTAAAATTAACAAGCAATAACCACTAAAGGTGCAAATACAGAGGAAAGGGAATAGATTGTGAATGAAGGGGAAATCAGAAAAACATGATGAACAGAGATATAGCTCTCAGGCCTAGATTATGCTGTTACTTTTATTTTATGTTGCGTACCTTTTCTTTGTTGAAAAAGCGTGGAGGAGGGGAGGCTCACAGTGAAGATGATAAATGCCTTTGTTCATACACCTGAGAAACAAAGATACAATGTTACCTCTTTCTACAGCTGTTTTCCCCATTACTTGTGGCTACACTGAAATACAAAGGCAAGCAACCCTTCTAGTGGTAAGCCAACGTAAGAAATAGTGACATACAGAAAAGCAGAGAAGGCAATTAATATATTGAAATAAGGGTATTTTCCATCCAATTATTTGCTCCAATGAACACAGAAAAGAAAGGTTAAATAATCTGAAAAGTCTGGGGATTTTGTGAGGATTTTTGCATTTTCTATTAAGGTCTAAGGCTGGTGTCCACAGTAGTCTCATCAAATTAATAGCCTTAAACTGTGTAAGCAAAAATATACCATATTACATGTCCAGGCTAACACTTTGTATAAACTACCAACTAAAGTTAAGGCTTAATATAAGGTAAATTTGGCCACAGTCGTTACCTTTTTATGTCCACAACTCAACTTAGAAATGTTAATTCTCCTGTTCCCTTTTCTCAAAATATTTTGGTTCTCCAAATACTTTACCATCTGTGAAATGGTAAGAAAGGTTGTCCCTCCTCCCCTTTTTGATAGAATATATGACAGCCCTTTGTACATTGTAGCAGGTGCTGAAGAAAAATGCTTTTCTATTAAGTCAGGAATGTCACTACTTGGGTCGTGAGACAGCAGGCAGACCTTCATCATATTTGCAAAAGTTATCTCCAGGGAAAACCATCAGCATGTTTCATTTCCACACTATCAACTCACTCTTATCACAGACCATCATTCTTCTAAGACAGGCATTTGAATAATACTTCAGATTTGACAATGGCTGACAGACAAAGAAACACAAAATTAAACACAGTGCCTACTAATAAAGTGCTAAATATGAGTTAAGGAAAAAAGGAAAAAGAAAAAACAGACCAGTAGAAGAACACTGTACCAAAACCAGTGTTAAGTGATATTTACTAAACCTAAGTAGAGGCAGGTTCTTTGACACTGCAAGGAATGGCAATTCACATCCTCACCCACATGCATAATCTAACTCCTGCCACAGACAACCAGCAAAATTGCATCTTTTTCCTTCTCCCAAAGTCATACTGGGTAACTTCTTTGAAACCAAGCTAATTTAAAATGGTATGGAACAACAGAAGTACACAAAATCATATTCAAGACATTAAAAGTTTATTTTAGGAATGTGGACAAAAAAATAACACAAACATCTTCAATGGTGTACATTTGTTTAACAGATAACAAACAGCAAGGGAGGTGACTTAAAGCATACAGAATAAACAGGAACATACAATTAGACTGGGAGCAGAGGAGCTCTTTGCTTGCCACATCATACTGGTAAGCTACTAAAAGTGTTCAAGGAAACACCTCTATGGAAAGAAAGACAGGAAATAAATCACATTATGGTAATATCAAAAGAACAATAAAAGCTTAAAAAAATACTGCCTTCTTACTACATTAGGTCTGGCAGGGACTGAGGTAACTTTCTTCACAGCAGCCCTTACGGCGCTGCTTCGCTTTGGATTTGTGGCAGGACCAGTGCTGGTAACACAGCAGTGCGCTGGCTTTTGCTGAGCACTGCTTGCACAGCATCAAGGGCTCATTTCCCACTCTGCCTGCTCCAGCAAGCAGGCCAGAGATGAGCAAGAAGCTGGGAGAGCACACGGTTGGGACAGCTGACCAAAACTGACCCAAACTGACCCTATTCCAGGCACACAAACGGAGGGGAGGCTGGGCAGCGCTGTGCTCCTGGGAGGTGGCAATTGCCTTGGCAGAGTTTGTTCCCACCACCCTCCTTTCCTTCACTTACCGTGCCTTTAGCTCAACCCTTTGCTGTTCCCATTCCCTCCCACGTCCCCCCAAGGGAGGGAGGTAGGAAACAGCTGGGTAGTGCTTAAGCTGCTGGCCAGGGTCAGCCCTGGTACACTGCAGAAAGAATATGGGCAACTTTATACTTTTTTTTTCAATATACATTAAGTTTGCAGAAGAAAGTGTTCACACAGACTGATGTTTCTTTAATTTAGGAACACATAACTATGTTTGTTACAAGAATGACCTTCTTTCAATTTTGCTAACTGGTTTATTTTTCACATCAGTGCTATATCCAAAGTACTTATTAACGTTCCCACAACTGAGTTTAATTATTCAAAGACAAATATGCTCCTCTCTGTCAATCCTTACACATTACACTCTTGGAAGATCTTTCTCCAAGCAAAAAAACCTCCACCCACAAGAATGGGCATGATGTATTTTTCATCAACTATTTCTGCTATGTGGAGCTGTGCTTCCATGTTGCCTTTTATTACATATATATATAATCTCTTTATTTAGGAACATGAGAACAACTGCTTTAAGTGGCAGTTAAGACTGAACCAAAACACATTATTGTGACTATTAACCATCTAAATCAAGTAATAAAACACAGATTTAGGAAGAGGAAAGACAACCAACATAAACTTCAGCAAACATTTATAAAAAATTAGTTCTATACAGGTAGAAGATAGAAACATGTTATTTCAGGAAGTCTTTAGCTGCTTATAGTTTTACAACCAGGAAAAAACACTTTAGAGAGAAAAAAATCAAAAGTGAAAGAGCACAAAGGGCAAATGAAAACAGTCTTCCTGGACTCTGTAGTTACAGCTCTTGTGGAAGGTGCTCATCTTTATTCATTCTCAAATCTGCTGTAGGGGTTATCAGAATCCTGAAGAAGACCTGTAAAACAAAATGTGACTACATTTATTATTTTCTTATTACAGAAAAAGTCTGAGTTGCTGACTTCACGAAAATAGGAACTTCATGGAACAAATCCAAAAGGCAATTCTTGTAACAGTTGCTCTATTACCTAAACACTCAAATATTATAATAAATTGAAAGTGTTCCTAAGCACTCTTACTTCTCAGACTATAATGATGAATAATGATTTAACAGGGAGAGAACACTTCTCTATGAAAAAATTACTAGGGAAAAAACATTTCTCATTTGTGAGGTATATCCCAAAAAATGCACTTGTGAGAGTGAAGCTGACAAAAACCTAAGCATAGAGATGTCACAAGAACAGATTCTGAGTGGCCAGTTTATAAAGCCAAGTGACTGTAAGATCATTGTCTTTAAAATGTAAGATACTGCTGCTTTGACTTAGTTCTACTTCAATTACACCCAACCATCTGTCACATTCAGCTTCTTACAGCTTTTCTGCAACAGGACAATAATCTCTAAGAAAAAATGAAGATCACCTCTTACATGCACTAAAACCTCCAGGGACCAGAACAAGAGCATCACTTAATCCAAGCTGCAGTATGTTTCCACCACAAAGATTCTTAATGACTTTATACTGGAATACTGTCATAGACAGCACTGCAAAGCCATCCAATTATGCTGAATGCCTGGATATGCAGAGCATCCTCTGTAAGGGTTAGCTGAGCAATCACTGTTCCACACAATAATTATTTCAGAGAGACTTTTAAACTACAGTTTAAATCTAGGGTAGGCAGAAGACTGAAAATAAAGGAGTCCTGTAAAAGTTCAGAGGCTGACCTTCTGGTATGAAAGGAAAGGCCACTACTGCTATCTTTTCTGCCAAGATTTTTATACTGATGTATGACAAGGACTCCTCTCTAGCTCATTTGTCTAGGCATGGAAACAGAAGACAGTGCACCTGAGTAACCCCAAATCACAAATGTTCAGATTCACAGTAGTGAAAAAAAAATTCTTCTAGTCACTGCCAAACCTTGTAAGAACTCCCCTCAGTCCTTTTCACATGATACATCTTTTCCACATGTACCTGCACACAGATATTGAACATTCACTGTTTTATCTGAAAGTCAAAACCTAATGGTGCTGTAGAGACACTACACTTTTTCCTACCTTGTGCAGTTGGTGAGCTTCATTTGAACTGCCAGGTTATTTTAAGATGTCAATCAAGAGCACAACTGCTCACTGCTGATTACTGTATCAGTTACTGCAACTAACTACCTGATAGGGAACAGTAAATATTTGGAATGAGAAGTCCTATAATCACTCAAATAAACAAGATTACCAGCAGTCAACATGTAAAATGACCCTATATATGGGGACTAGTTATTATCAAAACTAGCCTTACTTGTCCAAGGAGTAAGCCAGTCACATTAATAAAGCTTCAGCCAGGTAACATGATATACAGTCTATTTACCTAGTACAGTACCTTGTATCAGAGGTACTATCCCTTTCTGTCATTGTTTTTGAAAAAATAAAAATTTAAGCATTTGTGTAGGAAGAATATACTTAGATGGCATAATTGTCAAAAATAATCTACAGTATTTTCAGATTTTGAAATTTTTATATTTTTAAGCTTTTAGGAAGTGGTTACTTCTCAAATTTTAATCTTACCTTTCATGCATTTAAACAAAGAGCTGTGATGTCCACTAAGTCTATTCTAGCTGTCAAGCAAGCAAATACACAACAAAAACCCCCATCTTATTCTTGGCCTGCCATTCAACCTTTAGTGCCTTCAGGTAATATTTCTGCATTAATTTAACCCCAACCCAAAGATAGAAGAAACATTTATTTTACTCCCAGACCATCATCACCCCCCACTCCTTACTCCAGACTTGTTAGTACTTTGGCAGTTAGGATATAGGGATCCCAATAGGTTTAGCTACCTGAAACACAACTGAATAGTCAAATTTTTTAAAAAATTGCAGTACTTCTGTATTTCACCCCTTTGAAATGCAAAACACATTTACACAACATTTACAGAAAATCAGCATCAATAGTAGAAATTACCATTATTATTACAATTGCCATGGCATAAACTCCCAGCACTCATTAAGTCCTATTTACAAATAAATGCACCTAACTTCAAAAAGCTTTCCACAAAGTGGCAAGAGGTGGCACCAGATTTCCTGACAAAATGAACAGAGCCTGCAGACTTTTCTCTACAGAGTCTGGCAAGTGTTTGTTACATTTTTTTGATATTTCATTCAGGACACATACTCAACACTTCACAGGTCTGAAAGTAGCACAGTAAAACACTAGATACTGTACAGCTTAAACATCTGAAATGCAATGGAAAAGATTGTCCACATCCAGTAATGCCAATCTCAAATTAACCAGAGGATTGTGTAAGAGTCCTGATAAACCTTTCCTATACCATTCTGAGGAGTGAATATACTTTTTTCTTCCTCTACCTCAAAACACTCAGATAAAAGCCATTTTAGAAAACTAATCCTCATATTTCAAGTGAACGTGTCACTTTTACTCACTGCAAATGCCATTCCCAGTAGTACTTGCTTTAATTTCACTGAATTATGTTTAGGAATGAACAGGTATAATCACCACCAACCAGGCATTAGTATGCCTAACTTGAAGTACTCTCATCTGTTTCATCACAGAATACTGGAACTAAATAGGCTTTAAGAACTATGGGTCGATCCAGTACAAATACTATTGGTTCTGACTTCAAAAATTGATCTCCCAGGAAAAAGGGACTCCAAGAAAAATGGCAAGCCCTCCTTCCAGATGAGGATAACCAGGGGTTACAATACCTGATACACTTTGCTTTCAGCCTTGCTCTCAAAACTCCATCCAGAATTTAAATGTCTTTTATCCTCAGCATTTTAAGTACATCACACAACTACATTAAGTAAGAGGAATGAGACAGCAGCTCATCATTTGTACCAACTCTAACTGAAGAAGTATCAGTCTCCATAAGTGGACAAAAACTATTTGGAGAGACATACAAAAGAAAAGGGGCATGACAAAAAGCTTCTGGGAGCTGCCATAGCCACTCTGCCAGTGCCACTCCAAGGAGCTGGCAGCCCATGCTAATGGGGCAGCACATCTGGTCCAGCTGAAGCTCTCGTGCTGCCTTGAACCAGACAGGAGTTGTCTCTCCACTGTTTCCTGTCTGACATGAGAGCCACTACCCAAGTTGTCATTTACCCTCAGGGGTTCAGAGAAACCAGGTGTTTGTATCTTCAGGAGCCTTGTTTGCAATCAAGTCCATTACATGCTACTGGTGAACTTGAATATTGACACACAGAGGTCGCTTATAAGTTCTTACTTCTATTTACCCTTATTTTGAGGTTAGTGTTTGATCTACTTAGCAGTAGCTAAGAAACACTCAAGAATTTGGAAGGTATAGTTGTCGAGTATCTTTCATTAGCTTGTACAAAATAATGAGCCATCTTATTAAATATGAAATGACAAAGCAATGGTCAAAAGAAATTAATACCTCTTTCCAGCATACTGATTTATATTGTATAATATCTAACTATGCAGGTCCCCAGTCACTGAGGTCTGACTCTCATGCATCAACACAGCCCAAAATGAGAATTAACAAGTAAAATACTAACAAGAGACTGTGTATAGCTGAAAAACCCCCCAACCTAGTTTGCTGCATGTCATCACCCCTTATTAAACTTTTCCCCCTTATTTTTAGCCCCCCAGATTAACAACTGTATTCTTAAAAACCAAACTAAATAGCTTTCAGTGTTCGGCAATGCGAGGTTCTCCTGCCTTGCATTCAAAACACTAAAGAAGGTCAAGGCAAAGTATCCACCTTGAACAGAAGAAACATTTACTGTGATAAACTACTCAATATAAAAATCAATGTCTCACATAAAACAAACGAGATAGGATTGCATATTAAAATAGCTGATCAAAACCTTTGCAGAACTAAAGCAATGAAATGGCAAGCATTTTGCAAAAATTAAATGAAAGAAATCCTGCCACTAATACTAGGCAAAATCCTGAAATAAATAAATAAGAAAGCAGCTCCTCACTAATGCTATACTGAACACACAATAGAAGCAAATGCAGCAGGAATTAAACTGTAGTTCCTTTGTGTACTACACAAGCTGCTAAGTACTCTTTAAATTTTTCCTAAGAGTCAACGTATAATTTGTGTAATCATATTGCATTCATATATGTGAGCAAATGAAAAATACTATCAAATTGTGCAACAAAGAAACAATTGAAAGTGTGTACTCCTGGTTGCTAAAGCTCTCTATTGCTTCCAATGCTCCCAAAGGATTGTGGCTAGAGTGACACCTGCAGTGCATTATAAATGTGTAATTACCATTTAAATGGGGTATGGAAAGCCGTAGGATGAAATGGGAAAAGGCATTCTCTTAAAGCCAACCAAACACTGAAATTTCAGGCATGATCATCTTAATCTACAGAGTCAGGTTAACAAATTGTCATTCTGACACTCGTCCATCCCTACTTAACTGAGAATCCTCTCTGCAGTGTGCAAGAGTGCAAAATAATCTAGTGCCTCCATTATTATTTCCATCAATTTTTATTAGATTATGTTTAATATGCTAACATCTGTATTTTCTAGACAGTAAAAAATGTGGACAGAAGATCCAAGTCTACTTTATGTCTTACTGAATTATTCTGACAATTATTTGTCTGCATATTATCAGAATGCAACCTTTATACAAAACAGCAATTATATTTCTGGATTTCAGAATTTATACATATTTTGTATTTCATTTTTCCTCCGTTACATACATCCTTTCAGGATGTGCTATTTGTTTATGTGAGACTTAGATTTTTCCTTAAGATAAAGATTAACCACGAGATTCCAGGCCTCAAATTCAAGTATATGATAATATAAATTAAACTTTGCTTAGGCAATACAGAAAACCTGTCAATAAGCTTTATATAGAAGTTTGCTAGTAGAATTAAAGTTTTATAGCCCAATTGCAATCTTGTGCGGGTAAGATGCACTGCAAAACATAACTGCAGGAAGGAGTATGTCTGACTTCTTACAAGAAGGAACACTTTCCATTAACACAATGAACATATGAACTTGTTTCTCTTTAATTCATTGAGAGTGGAGGCAAAACAACACGAGCTCTCCTATGACTGTGTGCACACTACAGCTACAAGCAATACTTGATTTACTGGATATGATGTATGTATTCCAGAGGCATTGCATTATACAGTTTTAAACTTTGGAAACTCAAGTGCTCCAACAAGATCCAGCCAAGCACTCCACAAAGGTCTGAAAGTTAAGCACTGAACAGACAAATGTCTTCAGTGAAATGCAGGGCCATGCAGAGACAAGTGAACTGGTTTCACAAGCAGAACATAACTGAATGCAGCTCTCACATCACCAAACCCCAGAGCAGGGCTCTGATACAAGAACTGTGATACCACACCCAGGACATGCACCTTGGCTGCATCCAGGCGATGCAAAGGTACATCTCCACTCAGAGCTGCAAGTCATCCTGGGGACACAGCCATTGCTCTAAGCTCTTCACCACATCTTTCCCAATGATTCAAACTTGCTGAGATTGACTGTAAGGTCTCTTCCAATGAGAAACAAACACAAAAAGCCTGTGTTGTTTTATGTTGCACTTGGATTTTGTTTGCTTTTTTTACATCTGGACTATTGTCAACCACTCAAACACCTCTTGAAACTGAACTGTGGTTGAGATATAGGCTAAATTATTCTGTAAAATACCACAGAACAACTTCCATGACAGAATTTTTTAACAAAAATTACTTCCAGTTTCTACAACATACTTTCTCCTGTAGCTCAAGCTTCACAGTGTAGTTTTCCTCCATTCCAGAAAAGGATTATTCTTTTACAAACGTTCTCCAGGCAGAGAATTCCCTACAGAGTTTGTCTGTATCACTTCTGCATCAGGGAAAGGGCAGGCTACAGATTCATGAAGGCATTCCTAGACTCTGCCAATCAGTTTAACAAGAGGATGAAAATTAACAGCTTTGAGTGACTGTTCAGACCCCTAGAATCACCTTCTCTGACATTAGTGCAATTTGCATAATAAAAAATACAGCAGAGTTTTAGCAGATCTGTCTCTGAATACACAGTACTTTTAACCCTAGGAACAAATCAAATGAAAAGTGCAAGTACTGACAAGCCTACATAATAAAAGCCTCCTCTACAACACAGCAGGTCCTACAGGCTTGTGATATTCTTCTACAACTGGACCACAGCTCCACTTAAAAACAAAGAAAAAAAAATTTTTATCCCTACATTAGGCTGCATCTTCATCCCTTCTTTTTCAAGCTTGATTTGAAAAGCTTGCCATCTACTAGTCAGTCTCTCCTCCTTTGGCAGCAAAGTTCAAGTAGGTTGATTTATCACATTCAATAACCAAAAAAAAAAAAAAAAAAGCCCTCAAGCTCAGTCCTCTATTTCAGGAACAGACAGAATGAACCACCTATTTAAATCAATATATTTAAATGGCCATCCCAAGCCAGCACACTGTCTTCTTGCCCAGCTGGACAGTCAGTGCAGGAGGAGAACAGGAGCATAAATGTGCTGAGATCAGCTGTTAAGGTGTCAGAAGACAGGCACCAGTAGAAAACTGGCCTTGATTACTTCTGCCTCTCATAAAGCAGCTTACTTCTGCTGTGAATTGTAACAAAAATTAGGGTAAAGGAATCAATTTAGACACAGTATCAAAACAAGATGACACATACCATACTTCTTACGTATTTCATCATGCTTCAGTTTCCTTTCATGTTTCCTGCAAAAAATAAAGGCATCAAAAGAACATTCAGACTCTTCTGAGCTGTAAGCAAACTATAATTACATCCAAAAAACCACAACGGCACTTTTTACATTAGTATTAATAATTACATTACAAATTAAAAAAAAAAAAAATCACACTTAGCAGTTATATATATTATCTATTTCCACTTTGAGTATCTGAATACATTGTATCTGTAAGACTTCCCATGACTTCACTCTAGTTGATAATGCGAAAATAAGTTGTATTACAATAAACATTAAGAAATACTTTTCTATATAAAAGTAATGCATCCACATATATGTACACATACACACACTGAGGTGTTCAACTATACTTAAGAAGAAAGGCACTACACTACACTGGTAGACTCCCTAATACTTTCCAGCCGAGAGGATAATTGTAAAATTTAGCTGTGTGCAGAACATACTTCAGAATACTAATTCAATGTAATAATTCTAAAAAGTTGAAATATGCTATTTTGCTTAAGATGTACAGCAAGTATAAGTGAAAACTACTGCTTTCTAAAATCCAGCATGGCATCCATGCAGAGAATATATTAAAATATTGTGTTAAATATAAATTGGTTTTTATGTTGTCTGACCATAAGACAGTTTTCAAGACTGTATCTAATATTGCCAAACTTAAATTAATCACATAAACCATGTGCCAGATAAGTCAATTTCTCCTTTCCTTTTGCAAAAGTGAAGGGGGGAAAAAATGAAAGATGTTTAAATGGAAAAAATTCCATCTTTTCTCAGGCAGTTTTCCTATATTACAAAGGATCTATTTTGCTTAGTTTAAAAACCAAACATAAAAGCTCCTACACAACTTATTCATGAGTATGCTCCAGGATCCGTGTATTTTGAGGAAAAGATATAGAATTTGGCAAAAAAAAATGTTCCTCTAACAAAAATAAAAGAAAAAAATTAAAATACACCCTTTTCTACCTCCTGTCAAAATTCAACCTAGTTAGACAAGTTGTGACTTTTGCTGGATTCCAATTTGCAGGTATTCAGCAGAAAGCTGTTAAGCACTGACAGCTTCATTTGCCAAAGATCCCATTTGCCCTATGCATGTTCCACCTCCAAACAATTCCTACTGCTAATCAGATCCTCTGTGTCCTCAGAAGCAATTATCCTGCTTCCTACAGAGCTGAAGGGCTGAACTGGCCTTTTCCAGCAACTGCACTTCTGGAAAAGCATGCTGATAATGCATGATGAGAAAAACCAAATAAGACAGACAGACTCAAAACCTTCTACTGTCTCCCAGAGATACCCATGTCCATCCCTTTGCATTATTAAGCCCAGGCAGCATAGTAAACAAAGCAACCTGGCCAATATGCAGGAAGAGGAACTGGAGAGACAGGATAATCAAATTCACGTAGAGGAAGAAAGTCAGGATTGAGATATTGAAGAGAACAGAAAAAAGAGGAGACAAATTTACCCACTGAAGGTAACCTGACAACAGGATTTCTGCTTTCTGTGGTACATAAGAGGAGGATATCACATGGGGCAAGTGATCTCAGGAAGAGAATAGAGAAATTCTGCTTAAAGCAGCCTTCTAGATAAAGCTAAGCCTTTCTACTGTATAGTTTTCACGTGACCTCAAACCAGGTTTATTACTGGTGGTACTAAGGGCATTTCTTCACTGTTTTGCATACCCTGTCTGCAGTAATGAAGACTCATTGCTGCAGTTTCAGCTACTGAAACCTCAGTACTTCAGCAGTCAGTGTGAATCAGTTCTGAATCCAGAAAGCTCCTGCTTAAGAAGAGGATGGTGCAAAATCAGGCTGTGTAGGCTCTAAACCCCAGAAAGACTTTAGGATACTTCCGTAGGCTATTCAAAACAAACTACCAAACATCTAATTAAGTCTGAAGAGTAAAGCCATTAATATCAGTGAAACATTCAAACCCTGACAGGCAGCCATGACAGCATCACTTCACCCATGACTAAAACCTTACTCAGTAAATAAGGCTTAGGTACACATCAACCCAGAAGAACCAGACACAGCTCTGAACAGGCAGTCCCTGAATCAGCCACCCAGAATTACTGTACCACCCACATCTCACATTTAAGATCAGCTGAAGTCACTTCAGTCTTCCAGTTTGATTCTGTTTCTTAATGTTGTTGCTATTACTCCATCTTATACATGCTAAAGTCTTGGCTTCTCATGCAAGTTGTCCCCACTGCTGTAAGCTGAGGAATACTAACAATACTAACAATTCACATAATAATTTTCCATACTTGGTTCTTCACAAATAAACTGCCATCCTTTCTTTCCCTGGCCTGTCTCCTTGTTTTGCCCTACCAAATTATACCTGGCACTGGATCTCATTGCTTAGCCTTTGTTTATAAACTTCTAAAATAAATAATGATTTATAAATTATATAATTCTATACACCATGTATTTGAAGTTGTAAATAATTGAGTGTATAGGAGCAGATTCACTACTCAATGCTATGTTTAAAAATGATTTTTCATGTTAGAGATGACAAAGTCAAACAAAGGACTAAAACTATGCAGTAAGATACCTGTTTTAAGTCAAAAATTACACTCCAGACATTCTTCTCCTCATGCACCTCACTAAAAGTGCAAACTAACCATCACCAGGTATTTTCAATCCTCTCAGTAAATTGACAGCTAGTTTCATCCCTGTGTAGACAAGCAGAGAGGCAACATAATTACCCTTACTTTTAATTTTACAGGCATCTTTCAAGGAGACACTTAAGTGTCCATAATGAACTGAATTTTAATGCAAACAAATCTTAAACTTACAAAGCAGACTTTTACAGTGTACCTGAAAAGTCAGAAAATACCAGGCACTGCAATCATCTGAAACCTTCCACAAAAAACATTCCATGGAGCAAACTATGGAACTTGGCCCTCCTTTCTTTGTTTTTACCATTCACTAATGGAATCATGAAATGAAGTTCAGGCTAGTCTGGTTCACCTTCCATTGCCAACTGATATGAACATCTGTATTTGAAGTAGCTGTATCCCACAGGAAAAAAACAACATGTAAGATGACAAGAAAAAACCAGACAGACATAAGGTCAGTGCTGTGCCTATTTTCCTCCCATGATATTTATCTGAACATCTATTCAGCTATTTTCATAAACTATGTGAAAACTTCACAGTAGAAAGGAAGGACTACACAGTACAAGGCAGCATTTTCCCCTGCAGGATGCTTGTCAAAAATGGCTTGGTGAGAATATTAATTTGTTCTACAGCCTGCTACTAGCAATTCACCCTCCAAAGGTCTTTGAGGAAGCAAGCAGTGGGTAGGGTGAGGTGCTCTGGTTGCTGGAAGTGGCTCACTCCTTGTGTTTTTCCATGACCCCCAACCACACACACAATAGGTATGCATGTTCAGACCATGAAAATACCCCAGGGCTGCTGCTAAGCTCTCTCCTGCAATTAAAACAGTTTGTGTTTTACAGACACGTTCCCGAGACAAGCTGGGAAAGAGGAATGCTGCTCTAAGTAAGGCTGCAGTAATCATTCTGGCAGAGCAGTCTGCTCCCAGTGATCCTTGCTCCTAGGCTAAATTCAAGAATGGAGCTGGTATTAGCTCTGTGTCGCTGATTGCCTGGTGCAACACCACTTGCTCAGTGTGTTCACAGCACACCTTACACTCCAGAAGCATCTGACTTCCTACAGATTAAATGTACCAAGAATTTAAAGCTGATACACACATCACAGTTGAAAGGTTATGGAACACAATCATCCCCTATTATGCACCTAGTCAGAAGTCTTTGCTTTCTAACAAACACAGGTAAGTGTTGTCTTAACTGAACAAAGTAGCATAATTAAGGATGTACATTTCACCACAAAGCACATGGCTTTGGCATACAAAAAAATGTTGATATTCCTCCCTGGATCCCTTCTCTTTAGAAACAAGAGCATTTTAGGAGAAACATCACGTTCATACCAGCACTCAGCCTCCTGTGCTGTGACTAGTTATAATTGGATTAGCAGGAAGACAATTCCCCTTTTTTCTAATCCACTGCAAATATTCAACATAACTTATCTGAGAAACTGTGTGTAAGCTTTTTTCCCTAAGCTGGATACCTATTTCTTACCCTTCCATGCACATTCAACTTTGACACTTTCAGCTCACAAATTCAGATGTTTATGAAAACAAATTTGCATCCGTTCTCTTCTTGGATAATGTTTGTCATTACCTTGCAATGATGAAAGGGCACGTAGTCCTTCCTACTCTGTCCCCAAATAAATGCTTTCTTTGCTTTTCTCCCAGCCCTGGATTCATTATGGCCTTGCACCCCCTGGATCCCAGCAATCTTATGGATATATGCTGAGACTGTTCACTGAACTTATCCACCAGAATAAAAACATCACAGAATCAAAACCCCCCCAGAGTTGTGAACACCTTAACATAAAACAAATTTGCCATAGCACTGGGTTAAGGAATGTTGTGCCTTAGGCATGAAAAAAAGTAAGAATGCTCTTTGCATCAGCAACTCTCAGTTACTTTAGAAGTAAAATGCATTTACACACAATCTAAAGTGATAAACTAATGTCACTATCACACTTAAAAAACACGTATTTTCAAAACATTTCTTTTGGCTCAATTACACTAGAAGACATCTAATTCTTATCTTTTCAGAAAGTTACTTTTAATGCTTACAGTTTCTTAAATGAGTACAAATGCAGAATACACACTATTGCAACAGTAAATCTGTGCTGTTAAAATCTGTGCAGAATAAAAATAATCTAAGTTCAATTTTGATAAGTTTAAAAGCTACAAAACTGTACTATACTGCTAGTAGAAAATGGAAATAGTTATATAAAACTGCCAGTATGTAATACTTGAAAGAAATAATAATCACAAATGCAAACATGTATCATTTGAACTTTGCACTTCTTCATGATCTGAAAAATCATTTGGTTAACATCCTTATTGTATCCTATTCTAATTCTTTCTATTGCCAGCAAGATTAGCAATTTTGTACAAGGCTTAAGGATGCATCAATTTAACCCACTACAACAGAATCTGTCCTTCTTCTTAATATCACAGTGCTACTTCAGAGTCAGTCACTGTCAGATTCAGGGCAAAGAGCTGCTGTGTTTGCTTGTATAAGCTGCCAGTTCAGAGCCAGATTCAGTAAACAGATGCATGGAATTCAGACGAGTGATAAGCCCAGCTCCTGCCAGTCAGATACACGAGCGACTGCAGGTACATCTGGAAGACCACCTTTCTGACTCCAATTTCTGTGCCTAGTCAGAAACATACCTGCCTTGTCTTCCTATGCATATTTTAATAGAGAAACTTAAATGTCTTCATGCAAGAGCTCCCCAAGAGCTCTCATGTGGAAGCATGCCTTGCTCCCTGCCTCCAGTCTGAGTTCAGGAGAAAACAGCAGGTGTCAGCAAGGCAGGGAAGGTGCCCACCTGTTACTTGGCAGATGAGTCTTTAGAGAAGTGCAAGCCTAATTAATTTCCTTGTCAGTGCATGAGGATTCAAACCCACATGCAACAGCTCCAACACTAGCATTCAGTTAGGACACCTTTGTCTTGCTGAAGCTGTGAATCTCCAAAATAAAGACCATGAAAGGAAATATGATTCAAAAGGTACACCTTGCTTGTACCAGGCATCACCACACTACCAATAAAAATTGTCTACCTAAATAAAAATGTAAAACTCATGAAAAGTCACTGTAAAACTAAGCTATAAAAACCTACAAAAACAAAAACCTATAAAGATCTGAAGAAATGCTGTTCTCACTGAGAAACACTATCATGGCTGACTCTTGCACTTCTTTTTACACTGTGCTATGCAGCTTTAACAGAAGGGATGGAAATACGAAATTAAGGCTAAAGTGAGATGTGAGCCAAAGTTTTCCACTTCTTGAGCAAGACTTTGAATAGGTATCTCACTATCAACTCCTCTTCTTTTCCCAGATTAATTTTAAAGAATAAAGAAACAACTACCAAATGAATCCAACAAGTGGGTCACACCTCTGAATCCCAGTTCACTTAGACATTAACTCATGGCAGAGACAGACATCGATCCAGGAGAGACTGGACAAGACTTCACACACATTCCTCCTGTTTACTCCTGACTGGCACAGAGCACTCATGGTACCTGCCACACTGAACATCAACTTGTTTGCTCTCTGTTCACTTACAGCAATACAGCTCCTAATCAGGTTCATCACTCTCATAATAAAGCCCTGTTCTGTAAAAACTTGACAGTGTCATGCCTAACTTCACATGCCTCCTTGTTTAGTACTCCAAGTATTTCTCAGAAAGGCAGAATACTCCTACATCACCAGGAAATGTGCAGCTATATATCAAGACTTACCTCTGAAGAGACTGTAGTCTTCGTTCCTCTCTCTTCCTAGCTAGCTGCTCCTCTTCTTCATCTAGTCGGCTAGAAAAATGAATAGGGAGGGAAGGAAAGCATAAGAGGAGGAAAAAGCAACTTTACTGCTAAGCTATCACTATTTAGTTACATTACTTATGTTTAGAAAGAATTTATAGTCTGACCAGAGATACTACTTCATAGCCACGTAAAATTTCCCAGCTGAGTTACTATAATTGACAGGTGTGTGTAACTATCCTTTCACATTTTATAATATCCAAATGCTCTATTCATTGTACTAATATGCCCTTCAGCCTCCACAGGACTATTTACAGCTTCTCAGGAAGAGGATGCAGACTGTTCCAGAAGCAGGATCCCTAACTGCCCTTTTCCCCATGTGTCACACCCCATTTTAGAGCCAGTGCTGTGCACATGCACAGTTAAGTCCATTGCTGTCCCCTGGAAGAAGATTGATGGTTCATAAGCCTTTGATGCCAGAACAATTTATCGTTCCAAAAAGCATTACTACCCAATCTCAAGCTGCCCCCAGGAAACCAGTCTGTTCTGGAATGTGCAAGAATTTACCTGAGTATCAGCTGTGTGATCCTGGGAAATGCTGAACCTACACAGTACATTTGAGTTGTGCACGTGCAGATATGCTCTACTGAATGCTCTACTGCAGTTTAGCTTTGTGACCTGCCCTGGAGAAAGCTCAGCTTCACTTAACCATTAGATAGACTCTGTAAGACTTGTAGGACTCTGAAGCAAACATCAAACAATTTTTCTGTTAATTTTTCCCTGACAGAATTTATAATGATTCTTCAGGATTAGTAAATGGACAACTGCCATGCTTGCCCAAGTGCTCATCATCTTCCAAAAGTGAATACAGTTCTCAATACAGTCTGAGATGAATATTTACAGTATTAATACACTGAACAGTTGCACTACCACACATCGGCAGCCACCAATATTTAAGTTAAGCAAGAGTGACATCCAGTGGTTAATTACAGCATGACAAATGCTTGAATATACAAAAGTCAGACGCATTCAGCTCTGGAAATATGAACTCAATTCTTTCATGTGCTCCACATATCTCTCTGAACATTTTAGTCATTTCAATACAAGCCAGTACTTTCACAAACCAATTTTTTAGTTCCAGTTCCTTCCACCTAAATAATTAAAAGAATCTTGGGGGAGCAGGAAACACATGCAACAGGTTACTTTTATTTTAAAACAGTGTTAGACCCTTTTGGAAAACTAATCAATTCTCCACATCAGCATGTCCAGCAAGACTAGAAGCTCCCATTCTTGGGCACCCTCCTGTAAAACTGCTTTATTGGAGACCCCACTGTCTTATAACTATGCAATAATCTTCACAACTGGTGTTGCAAAATATGAAAACATCAAATAAATAAAATGTTGCTGTATGATTCAGAAAATACCTTTTTTCCCTGCAATTAAAAAGCATTAAGCATCTTCTGATTTCTGGACGCTTTGAATGAATTGAATTTTTCTTCCAAATTCAGAAAGTTTGAGATTATACAAATAAAAACCTGGTTGATAAATGAAGTTCCTGAGAGTCTGTTCAGTATAATTTCAAGAATAATAGCTGTTCATGCAACTGTCTCAAGTACATGGAACCAGACTCTTAGAAGACCAAAAACACAGGATAAAACCAGAAACCTTGAACCAATGTTCCTAGAATTCCTGTGGTAGGATGGACACAGATGAGCCAGCTACATTACTGATGTGGGGGTTAATGCACCTAAGTATTCTCTGCATTCAAGGAAGAGTTAAGTGCTGGCTTCTCAAACACTCAAACACCAGAGCTTAAAAATGGCCAAAAGAAACACTGGTACTTCTGCAAAACAAGGTGACACCTCAGATCCCAGATAATACATCTAAAGAGTCAGTAAAACATATCTAGTACTATATTTCCACAACCTTTCCTCCCTCCTATTCACGAAAACAAGAAGTTTTGTTTGTGGAAAAAGAGTCCCCAAAAATAAGGAAGAAGAGAGCAAAAGAATTCCTGTGAGAATCAGTGGGCTTAAAGCCAGTAAGGTACCAGGCTTCATTGTAATAACACATTCTGAACCCTCCTGCAACAAGCTGGACCCCAGACTGACAAGACCTTTAAATGCTCTAAGGGTCACAAGATTAAGCATGACACCTTTAGAGCCTTGGCATAAGATAACTCTCAACTAACCCTCTATTTTTAGAATTAGATGTTACAGTACTGATTGACAACTTAGCTACTAAAATTGAAGTCTGGCACAAATATCTCTTCTCACAGGATTCAAGCTTTATTTGCTGACATGTCAGCCACAGGGGCCTACTCAGTTGTTCTGCAGAGGATGTGGCAGATCTTATGTAAGATCTAAACCTGTTCTTTACATCTTCAAGGCTTATCAGCACAGGGCTAAAGAGTATTCATTTTTGCACTAAGGCAGATCTAGTAAATTAATCTACCAACAGAACAGGTACTTGCTTCTTCCTCAGGGAAGAGAGAAAGGAATGAGATGTCATTTACAATTGTTTTCACATTTCTTTAAAGCCACACATGTACCATATTTCTCTGGCTTTAAGGTCAGCTCTAAACTTATGTAACATATACAGTTACATAAGTTCTTTTAAAAAAACCCAAAAACAACTCTCAAACAAGAACAAAGAGTCAAAGGTACTTGAAAAAGTATAGAAAGCATTTCAGACCAAGAAATAAGGTCCACATTTTATTCACATGAGAAGCACTGAAGGACAAAAAGAATAGAGCTAGCTGAAACTACACTGTCCAGAAAGCTGTAAAACCTGTGTGATAAAGGGTGAGAACGAAGTAAGTGTTAACCTCCTTCATGGCAGCATTTTGTGCTGTCCCACTTCATGCTGTAATACTGACATACCTATTATAGCTAGTCATCAACTACTTCCCTCCTTGTAATACTAGAGAAGCCACTTTAAAAAAAATTTTACCAGTTCTCCAAGATCAAGAACATTTTATTTTTGCGGTATTACTTTCCCTGAAAATAAGTAAATCATTCTTAGTATCTTAGAGCAAAGGTATTATCTTACATTTAGAATAGCTTTTTGAATTGGCAAAGACAGCTAACCCCATAGATACTGACTGCTGACAGATCCTAGAGCAACTCTGAAAGATGGATACCAAGTGTTGCATAGGACATTGTTGCTCAGTTACTTGTTACTCACCTGGTCCCTTTCTGCTGTACCATGAGCTTGCCTTGAAAGAAATTTATACCATTATCACAAGAAGCAAGGATTTATTTGGTCATTGAAAGATTTCATGTCCAATGTTAATAAGAAAGTGTAAAATGTAGAAGTGTAAAGCAATAGCTTACCTAAAGTAGAATGCATCAGTGCTGTTACCACTAGAAACATCACTTCATTGTCACTCCAGCATCGTTTCCACTGTCACTAAATATCTCTTCCACCTGTTACTAAATATCTCTTATCTTCTTGTCTTTCTCAAACAAATAAAGCAAAGTGACCAGAACTGCTTCCAAATGAAAATATTCTTAGTATGTTGGAGAGTAAAAATTGTAGGTAGATAGGGAAGACAAGGACCCAGCATTAGTAAAGGAAACAAACAGATGTGTTTACCTCCTGGAACGCCTTCTGCAGTAACAGCAGTAACAGCAACACACTGTTATGGACACCAGAATGAGTCCAGCCACCACAGCTAGGGCAATAATTAAAGCCTCAAAGTTTACTGAAAAACATGAATATATTCAACTTGTTAGACTCCATCAGTAAAATTTATCTTTCTGATAATTCTTCCCCTCCTTCCTGGACATTTTTTCATCCCTATATCCAGAAGCCTCCATAGGACTCTGTTCAACTACCCCAGATAAAATGCAGTATACCACATTCAAACACTGCTATTATGCATAGTCTACACTGAACACACGTTAAGTAAGACCACACTTCTCATTCTGTTACTTCCCTACAAGTTACAAACAATTAAATACACTTCATTCAGCAAAGAAAAAAAAGGTTTTAAACAAAATTTAATTTTTTAAAAAGTATACTACTTAATTGAAGCAAAGAAGTGTTTTTTTGGACCTATTAAAGTGCAGGAAAAGACTGTCAGTTATCAGGCTGCATTTGTGTCACCAGTACCTATTTCACCTGCTTACTATTCATGAAAACACCCAAAGCAATTAAGATACACTGTTCTTCTTCACTTCACACAGTTAATAATCTGTCAACACATCTCACTCATATAAAATCATAACTAGAAGAAAGTCATTTGTTTTTGACTTTGAAAGCTGCAATATTCACCTTCATTTTCAGCAATGGTGAACATTAGTTTCTTAATTTTGTTTGCGCAAAGGAAAAAATCACCTTCACCACCACCTTCACAAGTTAATTAATTTTCCTGCTGTGTCTGTAGGGGACCATATAACCCCACTGCATGTTGCCAACTGTAATTTTTAAAAAATCTATTAAGGAAATGCATATTTTAGGGGGTTTTTCTTGTTGTTTTGGTTTGGGGTTTTTTTCTACTTCAATTTTTTTTTTTGCTGGGAACGTGCTCCATTATGAAGTTTTCATTCTGGGTTTAAGCTACGGTCAATCTAGAAACACAAATGGCACCCAAGCTAGAAGCCATTTCCACAGTAGGAGTAAAGTGTCAAGACCATCCTTAGTATCAGTAGAAAAGGATGTGTTTCTCTACTTGGTGTGTTTGAGAGTGTTACTTCATGGCAGCTGACTTGGTGCTGTGTTTTAGATTTCTAGCTAAAACATGCTGGTAACACACCAATGTTTTGGCTGTTGTTGAACAGGCTTGAAGGGCACCAAAATATTTTCCCACTTCCCCCCTCCCCTTCCCTCTGTTCCCCGAAGTGAGCAAGGCTGGAGCAATAGACTGGGAGAGGTCAGGGGGGGATGCCAACAGAACACTTGACCCAAACTGGCCACCATATAATTTCATGGTCAGCAATAAAATCTGAGATAAAGTAAAAATAAGTGGAGGGAGTAATCGGCTTCCAAGGGGAAAACCAATTCCAGTGGGAATTTATTGTCTGGGGACTGGCTGAGCATTAGTCTGCCTTTGGGGGGTGGAACAAAAATCACTGTTTTTTCCTCTCCCTCTTTTTCCTTCACTTTTTAAACCATCATTATCTTGATCAAGAAGGTTTTTTGCTCTTGTTACTTTTTCTTCCTCCACCCCACTGGGGCCATGGGAGAGAGGGAGGAAGCAAGCAGCTGTGAGTACTTAGCTATTGGCAGGAGTCAACCCTGCACACTTTCAGAAAAAACTCTGCTAAACATTTCATAGTACAGCCTTTACTATGACACTGCAAGCCCATTTTCCTTAGAAGTGTGCCTTATCACTGCAATTACATACTTCCTGTACCCTAAAAGACTCCAGCAAAAGTCTAAGCATAAATGCCTGTTCTCAGAAAACAAAGCACGAAGTACTTCTGTAAGAATATAGAATTGATAAAGTTCACCTGTACTGTTTAATCTAGTCTCTCTGCAGCAATCATTAAGTGGTAGTGCTCAGAAACTTGCACGTTCCACTTTAACAGCAATCTTCTGCTACACTAATTTAGACTACTGCACAATCTCTGTGCTAAGCATGGTAACTTTCTTCAGTCAACAGAGTCACTGACAGTTCACACCCTCACTTGTTTTTGTCCTTCAGCTTCCTGGTGTCCATGCACAAACACACAGAAAGCAGCAAACCTTTGCTCTGCTGGACTGAAGCTGTACTCTTGTTCCATAAGAGAAGCTTTCCAATGCCTTAGGTGTTCTCTGTTCCAGTCTAGTCTGAGTTTAAATCTTTACACATATTATTGCAAAAACGGCTCCAAATATTTCACCATGATGGCAGCATATGCTCAGTGCTGTATTTTATAGTAAAACATGCAAAGCAAATGGAAATTGAAGAAAAATTAAATGACGCAGGATTACAACCTACAGTGGCACCATGCATGTTCCTTTTAAACCTTATCTCCATTGCATTGCCTTTGGCACCCATTAACTACAATGTTATTTCAGTTGTTTAAGCAAAAATAGCATTCAAGAATTTCTGTGTGACTATCTGTATGACTGTGGTATTGGTTCACTGCTGCTGGAATATAATAAAAGAACTGTGGATCTAAACAAATCATCCAACACTTTCAGAAATTTTAAAGAAGGTAAAAATATTTTGAAGCCATTGGATCAGCATAATTACACTGGCTGTTCACAAAGAAACCTTAACATTGACTAAGTCCAGAAGATGAGAGATATGGCTCCAAATCACAACCACTGACTCCTCCCCCTGCCCCTCCAAATAAATTATCATGAAACAGCTCTAGCAAGTGGTAATCTACTTTAATCACACTCATAAATAATTCTCTACAGCAAAAGTAAAATTAGTACCTACTCCAGCAAACTCCCCATCGAGCATTTGAGAGAGAACACAGTGAAGATGATGGAAGAATACTTCTTACAGGGTAATCAATACATGTGTTGTTGGTGTAACACCAAAGGCACTGTGCAAAAGAAACAAGAAAAACTCCAAATTACTAATCTTCAAAAACAGTTAACAATTTAGTGCCCCACTCCAAAGACAGATTTCATATGTGAATATAAGAGAAATGGAGGTGCTTTGTATTATAAAGCTTACAGAAGTCCTCATACAATTTCTCAGTAAAACCTAAATTGAATTGTGAATAAGAACATTTTGTACTTACAGGTAATACTAGCCTGAAAATATTTGGGAACATACTGAGGTAATCTGCATACTTGATGGTAAAATGGTTTTCAGTTTAAAATTATTGGAATTAACAAGAAATACAAAATCAAAATGCTGACTGTTCAGAATTTTAAAACACCTTGTATCTTTAAGGAAAAAAAATACACTTATACTCTTACTTCAGCCTTGCATTTAATTATCAACAGAAAGAAAACAGTAAAGAATCCTTATTAGCTGCAAGGTAATGAACAACACAGCCTCATCCAACCTGTGCTGCAAATCCACTGTGTACCTTAACTACACACACTTACACATCTGAATATTTTTAAAATTTAAAGTATTTATGTGTATTATAGTTAAAATACCAGCACACCATTTATGCTTTTAAAGTCATCTGTTAAAATAAATGTTTATTTAGAAGTTGTTTACCACACAACTCAAACAGTGAAATAGTTTAGAATAACAGTAATAGGAATGTTTAATAGAAGAGGTTTTTTTAGGATTCATTATAAAAAGAGTTCAGTCAGGAACTATGCTTTATCTAACAGTACTACCAAGAACATCTCCGTCACACATCCTCAATTACACAAAGCCTGCTATCTTGCTCTTAATGGATTACAAAACGTTAAATACAAAGGAAACCATTTGCAGCAGATTCTGCTTTCTTGAGCTGTGTGGATACAAGAAAAAATTATTAATATTTTGCAGTTGCTAGACTATACAAGCTAAACACACCCATAAAGACACAGCAACAAAAACAACTAAGGAAACAGAATACACTTTGAAAAACCCGTGCCCTTTTAATTAAGGATGGTAGATGAGAACATGCTTTTTTTGGTTGTTCAAATATTTAATAAGAATTAATAAATGAGGATGAGTCTGGGGCAGCAGCAACACCAGCTCGCTCCACTGAGCTATGAAAGCCCTGGGCACACACTGACACAGGAAGCCTGGATTCAGCCTGTCCTCTCCAGCCTAAGCACAGAAACACCCTGAGTGACCAAATCACGGAGCAACCCTGGCAAAGTGACAGCACACTGGCATCACATGTGACACAGAGGAAGCAACACATCAGTTGACTCTATCATTTAAACAAGAAACAAACAGCCAAAGAAAGCCTAACAATTTGACTTCATATTAAGTGGAAATTATTATCAATCCAAAAAAAAAACTGTTAAAAATCTTACCGAAACATTTTTTAGACATTCTTCACAGGACTGCTGGGAAAATGCTGAACATGCTACAAAAACAAACAAAACCAAAACAGACAGAGATTATATATTTATTTTAATTCCATGAGGTCAAGCATTTATCATAATATTTAACCTTTTCTTTTTTCTAATCCTAGATACAAGCAATAGTTTTGACTGAAGCAATGAAATCTCAGTAATTCCATTCAAGGAGAACTGCAGCAAACAGAGATAAAAAGTTCAACCTTAGACACAGGGAAACAATTCAAGCTCACCTTTAACTTCAGTTTGCTTTCTCTAAGGACAACACAGAAAATATAACCCAAGAGCCTCCCTTGTATCACTGCCGAAGTTCTAGAACTTATACACTTCAATTTAGGGAACATTCCAAATTTTGCAGCTTTGGAAGCTTTGCAAAAGCTGACCCTTGCTTAGGATTTATCCCTTTCCATAGGTATTAACTTTTTTTCTGGGAGAAAAGAGTTTTTAAAAGATAAAGCTCTCCAAATAATATAGTTTTAACTAACAATAAAACTAGGACACAAACTTAATTTGCAAGAGTTCAATAAGAACTTTAAAAGAAGCTTGACAAGCCAAGTGATGCAGAAGTACTTAATACACATTTCCTTAGAATTTAAAAAAAAGGACATACTTACAAGTGTTCACATCTACTTTTTTCAGAAGTACTCCATGTTTATCATCTTAAGACAAATCTTTTTTTATCCATAACTCAGACACAATTTGTTGCCCAGCGGACCACATACATGCCACAATCTTGACCTAGATGAACTACTTGAAAGATGAGGGGGAAACTCCTTTCCCAGTCTGAATCTGGATTTTTCTTCCAGTAATTGTAGTTTCTATGGTAATTTTTTATACCATTTAAAGAAACAAGCTTATCCTTCTTTCAATGTATCACAAATACAAGGGGAAAAGATCTCCAAATCAAGAATCCAATTCTAACTTGAATGAAGCATTAGTCACAGGCAGTTGTCAATTTGAGCTAATTTACTTGCTAGTAAGACAACCATATATTTCAATGTTTTCTTTCCAAAATTCAGTATTAAATATTTCTGGTATTAATTCTTAATATTAAATGCATTTTATGTACCAGTATATTTATCTTTAATTAATATATTATTATAGAAAACCCCCTTACTAGTTTATCCAGTACCATTTAAATTGTTACAGGTACCAATTAACAGCCTAAGTCTAAGGCCCATGTACCAACTCTTAAAAAAACAACATGAGAAGAAGGTTCAGAAACAGTTCTCAGTTTATACTAAAAATTTTCAAATGGGATAATTCAATACGGAGTACCACCATGTTTATTATAAAAATACTTCATTACTTTCTCAGTGTGAGATTTAAAACACCCAAAACAAACAAGCTTTCTGAACGTCAATTAGCGAGGCTGAATTGCTTCAAGTTAATTGTCTCAAAAAGCTGGAGACTCCCTTTTCAAGTATAAACCCTTCTCTAAAGGGAATTAAACACCTCTAACTGGGATCTAGACGCACCTGTCAAGGTGCACTTGAGAGGCCCAATCTGATGCCAGCCAACAGGACGTGCACCTTTGTGGTCACATCTGTTGGTGGCAACTAAAGCTGAGGCCGAGCTTCACCAACTGCCTGCGAAAAGCAGGGAAGAAGTAAATGATTCCAACAGAACACGGAGGGACGAGCATCTCCGTCAGCTTCTCCTGAGCCACATTCCTCATCATCACCCGCGGCTGAGCAAACCCTGGCGACTGTGTACTTGGGGACAACCCTGCCTGAGCAAGGGAGATTGGACCAGGTGACCACTGTGGTCCCTTCCAATCCGCCCCATCCTACGCTTCTGTGAATGCCGTCTCCGTGCCGCAGAGCTCCCGACACCCCACGGCCCCGCAGGCCGGCAAACCCAGCGCCACCAGCCCGTCCTTCGGCCGGGAGCGGGCTGTCCCCTCCCGCCCCACGGATCCAGCCGGCTTCGCGCCGGGGGACAGCACCGACAGCAAGCCCCGAGCCCCACCGAAGGCGCTTCCCCGGACCCTTGCAGGCCTAGGGGCGAGCCCGTGCCCATGCCCGTTGTCGTGCCCCTGTGCCCGGCTCAGGGCCGAGCGCGGACGCCGGGCAGGCCCGCCCGGGAAGGCCACACAGCCACACCCGAGGGACGGACTCGAAGGAAAGGGAGCGACGCCGCGCTGCCCGCCCTTCCTTACCCAGCGCCGGCGGAACCGTGGTGCGGACCTGCTCCAGCCCCGCCACGGCGCGGCCCCACAGCAACGCCAAGCCCTGCAGCCACAGCGGCCACCGCCGCGCCGCCTCCATGGCCGGGCCGGCAGCGGCGGGAACCGCGCTCACTCCGGGAACCGGCCCCGCGCAGGCGCCGCCAGCCGGGGGCGGGGCGG
>VXAC01008450.1:1165466-1197537 GCA_013399225.1 Rhipidura dahli
CGGGGACGGGCCGCGTCCCGCCTCCTTGCTCTCGGGGCATGGGGACCGCGGCCGCGCCGTGACTACCGCTCGCCCGCAGTCATTGTAGGCCCAGATCTGACGTGCATGAGGCCTTTTCCTCTCCCTTTTTCGTTCGATGTGACACTCGTTTTTCCTTCCTTTGCAGTGTGGACTTTGCGGTGCCTGTGAGGGCAAGGAAGTGGCGAGGATCCTGTGCCCTGGCTGCTGCTTCCTGGTTTTGTTCTTAGTAAGGATGCCCAGCAGGCTGCCTGAGCCAAAGGAGACAACAAAGACATCCCCAAGCCAGGGCTGGCCAGAGAAATTAATAAAGAGATGGAGGCAAATTGAAACTTTGCCAGGACTTTCCCATTTAAAAAGACTAACGAGTTGTTGGTTTTGTATGGTGACCCACCTCTTAGGGCCTTTGGGAACTTGTTCAGTGGGGAAATCCCAAGCTATTGGGTCAGAACATTTCTTCAGGGTTTGGCCCATACTCTCCCATTCCCCGCACCATTCAGGATTTTCCACATCTGGGTCAGGCATCTCATCAGTCACTCTTGTGAGTGCCCAGGGATATACAGAATGCCCAGATCAGTTTGCAAGATGTAACACAGGCAGAAGAGTAAGACCCCAAACCCTCTGACATGGCAAGGTAACGACACACAGGATATTTTGGGCATCTCAGTGGCCCTAGAGGGCTGTAGTTAAACACCAAATCGAGTCCTTAATGGCCAATGAAGTGACTTGCCATGCTGTGACAGCCAACCTTGCTTTAGCCAAACAATCCTACTGCTGAACTCTGTTAGCTTCTCTGTGATTTGTTCAGGAATGGGAAGCTTGATATTTGGCAATCAATAGCTGAAGTACCGCTGTAGGTGTCTTGGGGTGACTTTCTGATATGTATCCCCTATTGCTGCTCTCTGCCCAGAAATTAATTTCTGTGCCTTTAAACTGAGCTTGAGAGGGGAGAGAGTTAAAAATCCCAGCGAACTTTTCAAAGCAGTTGTTCAAGGACACAGACACACACTCCTCTGCATTCTCCTGCTGCGGTAGCAAGAGTGGAGGAAGCACCCTGCTTGCTTTCCAGCAAGCTTTCGGCTCCTTTTCTCTAGAGGGAGACAGAGAGTTGAACTTTGTTTTCCTGGGACTTCAGTTTTTCCCTTCTTCTCTTCCGGACTGTTTCAACATCAGAACACGCTGGGAGAAGTTCTCCATCAAGGCCCCAGAGGTGGGCCCACATCCACCCAGCTCCAAGGAGGAGGAGAGAGACCACACCTACAGAAGGACTCTGAAATCTTCCCAGGTTTCTCTGGAAAGCGAGAGGTTTTATTATTTAGCTTTATTATCCTTTTCTGTGTGTTTGTTAAATAAATAGTTTTTATCTCTTTCACTTTTCTTCAGGAAAATTTCTTTTTTCCTGAACCTGGTGAGGGAGGAATGGTTGTAACCTGCTTCCCTCAGAGGATATTCTCCTCCAAATTTGTCCAAACTAGCACAGTAGGTTTTGTTAGTGCTCAAAGATTCTGCTTCAAGTAGGAAGCAAACACTCCTTTCAAGTGGGATTGTTCAGTCAGTAGTGACTCCAGCTGCTTGTGACCTCCCTTCTCAAGCACTCCTTCCCTTCTATTTGCACCATTTTTATTACTCTTGTGTAATAAAGCCATTGTTGCTATTGAAAGTACTGCCGTTGATTTGTGGACACAGGGACAGCAGATCAGAGCTGAGAGGCTTTTGTAAATACACTTGAGCCTTAACAAGAAATGAGAGGAATGTTTTTCACAGTGCTTGACCTTTCTGTCCTATCTATTTTTAGACACCTGATTCACCTTACTGCAGAGATTAATCTCCCTAAAATCCCACATAGTAAGAGATGAGTAACTCCAGGAAAAAGTTCAGAGGGAATTAGGATGACTGGTAGTAACTCTGGTGGCTTTGGCCAATGCTTAAAATTGAAGGAGTCAAACCAGAGTAAGGTGCCATTACCTTAAGTTTCAACCTGTACATTAAAAAGTTATTTACACTTAGTCCTGTCTATGTCATCTTCAGATTTTTGCCAGCAGCACTAGTCCCTGCTTTTTTCATCAGAGAAATTAGAAAAATAAAGCCAAAGTGTGGGTATACAGGCCATATGGAGACAAAGATGGGTTTTTTAACTAAGATTAAATGTAGGACAGTATTATCTTGTGACTGCAGTGTGCTTCATCTGGCAGAATCATTGAATGGTTTGGGTTGGAAAGGACCTTGAAAGGTCATGTAGTTCCACTCCTCTGCAATGAGCAGGGACATCTGAAGGCCACGTTTTACCACGTGTTCAAGTCCATAAATTTTATGCTCTGAAAAGCTTTTTTTCCTGTTTCTTGGAGTCACTTGGAATGGGCTCTTGGCATATCAGAGAGACACAGGTGACAGACAGAGACTGCCAAAGACAACTGTTTACAAGTAATAATTCAATAGACTATAGCTAGGGAGACATATGGAAGAGATGTCTAAAGTCATGAAAGGCACAGAAAAAATGAACTCAGACGGACTTTTTTCTTATAAAACTAGAGGGCATTGAACACAGTTATAATGTTGAAGACTGGGGAAAAAAGTACTTAGAAGAAAATAAAGTGCCTTAAGTTACAAAACTATGGATATTAAGGACACTAAAAGTTTAGATTAGGCCAACACTTTGGATTTTTTTCCATAAATGTGTCTATTAACAGTTATTAAATACTAAGATATTACCTCTGATTCAAAAGGTCCCTGAGCCACACTGCTTGAAACTCTGTGCAGTTCCTGAGGACTATGCATTATATGATTGCTTTATTCTGAAATTCTTCCTTAAGTGTCTGTTGTTGACTGCCATTTTAGGTGAGATACTCAGTTAAAAGTGTCCTTGAAATGACCTTATAGAGCTGTTCTTATTAATTTTCTTTTTCTTCAAAGCTTATGTTATATTCCACCTGATTTTACTGAATTATGTTTGAGGCAAAGGGGAAATCCTCTAGCTATTTTTTTTTTTTTGTATCTTAGTTTTGGATGGTTTTATATATTCAGTGAAGTGTGACTTCTCTTAAAACAGCTCAAATTACAAGCTTTCTTTTTGTGATTTTTCCTTGAGTTGCTTCTAACATGGTTTTTTTAGAGGAAGTTTTCTAACATGGTTTTTTTAGCTGGAGCCAGGTGGGAGAGGAGGGGAAAACAGAATTTGATGAGAGCTCTTCAGAAGTATGGATACATCCATCCTCTCAAATTTAGTTTTATTATTCCTTTGGGGGAAAACCCTCATTAATATAAATTATGAACAGCTATGGTAATTCTCTCACAATAACTATTCCTACAGTAATGAAACCTTTTTTCTTGGTTAGGTAGCCACTCCCTCAGTAGACATAAATTCCCAGGAAATGGAGTGTAGATGACAAGAGAAAGGGATCTACTAAGAAACTGACTTTGGAACAAGACATATATATGTATTAAGATCACAAACAAAAATAAAACCTCACAAGTTAAGCCAGATTTTGATTATTTTGTAATTCCATACAAATTTCAACTGATAAGGATTTTTTTGTCAGCTCTGTAGATTTTGCCTAGGGTTTTGAACCGTGTTCCTACTCATGCATTTTCAGCATCACCTCTGGCCCCTTTTCCTCATCTGATCCAGCTGTGATACAACAGCTCAATGAGCCATTCAATGGGTATCAGAACAAAGAACAGATTTGGCTGACAGAATCTTGTCTTCCTTTTTTGGCTTGTTTATTTCTTGTTATCATCAGTGCTAACAATCTCACATGTGATATATAGGTTACAAAGTCTGTGTATGCTCAGTTGATTCCCTTAATGGCAGCCTTACTTCATCACTGTGACAGTTTATCCAGCTTGCCTGATTGCAATGTGTGTAAATAATTCAGCTGGTGAGTCACAAAAGTGATTAAATGTCACTTTTTTCTTTTTTTCTGTGTTGGGCTTATGAACATAGGCCCTGGTAAAAGACATTTTACTGCAGAAATATATTGTTCACCAAGCTTTTTGTAGTTTGTGACTGGCTAGAGCATGAATGTATCTTCAGGTTGCAATTTGGTGTGCAATGAGATTGGTGTTCACACAAAAAGCAGTCTGTACTTCTTTCTCCCTAAATATTTGTTCTTGCATCTGAAAAGCACTGTGGCACATGAACAAAAATATTTCTGTAGTCCTATAGAGAACTGATGCAACTGGAAGTTAGTCTTTCAGCAAGTTCAGTGATACTCTACGGGGTTCACCAAACAGGGGACCAAATTCTTGTGCTGGCACAGCAGAGGAGGAATTGTACCCCAGGGGCTGTTGTTTGTTTGTTTTCTCAGTGGCAGGACCAGCTTAAATGTGCATTGGCTCCATATAAAGGCTTTGTGGCATTGTTGAAGTCATGTGAGAGGGTACATGTGAGATCTAGTACTTTGTTAATGTACTAAGTGATTAAATACCTACAGGGAGCAGATCTGCTGAGTAAGGACATGTACCTTCATATAGTCTTCAATAAGAGTGTATTCAGATTTTAATAAAATGGTTTCTAGGCTGTCATCTTAAAAATATTAATAATACTATTTTACAGAGCAAAATGTGCAACCAGGAGTTCAGGTAAGGTCAAATACAGAAAATTAATCTCCTAGGCCAATGTCTTCCTCTGTTTTATAATAACCAATTTTCCATGAATAATCTTTGGTGAAACAGAACTCTTAGAGAGCCTAATAATTAGAAGTGGTAAGTATCAAAAACAATCTAGCTCCAGTCCTGCAAATACACAGATTGCAGATATTTGCAGAGATTGGAACAGTGTGGTTTATTCAAGGTTTTTGTGGGTTTTTTATAAATGCAACAGCCCAGTTTCATCTTTCAGGCAAACTCTGGGATTAAACCGGAGATTGGCTGTTAAATGATATTAATAAACTGAGACATGATCAGCTGAGTACTGCTGGGACAGTTAAAGTAAGTCAGTCTTCTCAGCTGATGTGGGCCTTTGCTGTCATGGCAATAAGGTTTGCACCCACCAAGGTTTTCACTTGTAAAGAGGTAGCCTAGAGGAATATACAGGATCAGTTCAGTGTCTCTGCTGGGGGTGGTGGTGGCAGCTGATTGTCTTTGGTTTTTATTGCACATTACTCAGGTGACCACACACAATGTTTAGGGAATAAACACACTTTTCAGAAGAGTATCTGCATAATTACTCAATTACCTTGTGGTTACATTCAGAGATAAAAATACTAGTCTCATCAAAAAAGGCATACAGTGAAAATTCTTGCTCTCTGACCTACATGTAACAGTAACAGCTCCTGTTACATGTAAAGGGTTTTTTTTGAAAAGGAATAGTTGACAATTATGTGCTCTGTTCTGCAGAATAGCTAATAGGACTGAATTTCAGTCAAATTGAATAATAGTCTATTGTTAGATTTATTCTAATACTACTATGACCAAAATGACAAGCCAAGTGCTTCAAAACTTGTATTTCAAAGCAAAATGCACTGCCAGTCAAATCTGGCAGTGCATAAATAGCTGTTAACATTTAGTCTTTCTAATATTTCAAACAAGAGAGAGTAATGAATTTTCTAATATATCATGTACCAAACTGATCACTCCTAGCAGGGCTAACAAATTTATTTTGAAAAACATTGGACATACTGAGACAAAGACTAATTGTTAAAAGCAGGATTTCTGCAATGGCAGGGCTGATTTGGTTTTTGGCTGAGCAGTGTTGCATAGAAAATGGACAGAGTGTTCAAGAGAAGCAGTGTCTGGGGCCTTGGCATAGGGTGTTGCTGAGATCTCCCAAACAGGCCTGGGTAGCGACAGGAGTCCCTGGAACAGGGGAGACTCCCTTAACTGCTTCTCTGCTCAGTTCTCACATGCCAGCTGCCTCCTGATCCTGTAGGACTACTTCATCATGTGCATTACCCATTGTTGGAGAGTATTTTAAACTAAAACATCTTGCTGTATTAACTGTGTGCAAAAAGACTGCCCTGTGTGACCATGTCTGCATTTACAAGAGTTGCTACAATTTACATGCATCCTACCTGCATGCAATCCCATCAGTTCTGCAGCAGGAACCACCAGGAGGCTCTGAAAGGACCAGACTCTTCACCCAGGAGGTTATGGGACAAATTTAGGTGCAGAATTTTGTCTTGGAACCAGCAGGAGCTGCTTGGGAGGAACCCTCAAGACTGAATTCCTCACCTGAAATTCTCTTGCAATAGTCAGATCATTTTAGTGTGGAGGTGGGGAGAAGCCAGGTCAGTCACCTTGCCTTTGCTGAGTTAGGTGTCTCTTCTGTGCAGGGACAAGCTGAGGAATTCCTGGAGCACCCAAGGAGGTAAGGAGTTAGGGGCACTGCATGTGCACACAGGGACACCCCTAAGACCCAGCTACAGCACAATTACAGCTGAAGGACAGCTTGACTTTCATCCATATCTCTCACACAGAACCTCAATATCACAGCTCTTGCCACAGCACCTCTGTAATTGAAAACCTTGCAGAAAAGCATCCATCCAGCTGTGATATAAGATAGGCAGCTCATGATTTCCTGTGGGTCTGTCTTGAGGTTTAACTGGGCACAGGCTTTCTCTGGGAACATGGCTATAATGCCACGCAGATCTTGCTGGTTTAAATTGTTGCTCTCTAGAGAAATCTGTTTCCAAGATTCTGCTCTTTTCGCCAGAATGAGTAAACGTAATGATACTTAATTGCATGTTTTGTATTTATCATTGGCTTTGCTATATTAAGTCTTCCCTCAATCATAGCTGGGCAAGAGAGACACTGCAGCACAAGAGTCACTTGGGGTAAGGTAAATGGCAGAGTCACAAAACAGCCCAAAAAAAGAAGGGTTCTGTTGAATTCCAGAAATTACTAAGTCCACTTGATTTAAACTATTGGTTTAACAAACTGACAGATAATATCCCTTGGTTGTTATTTCCCAGGACTTACCTAACATCTGAAAGACTTCTGTTGTCAAAAACTGGTAAAAATCAGCTAACATTTTAATGCCAAAGAATGGGATAATTATTTACCCACACAGTTACTCTTATTTAGTCCATTTTTTAAACTGTGAGGGGACCAGATTTTCTCTTGGCATTTCACAATCTATATTATATGAGTTACCAGCCTGTTGAGCTGGACACGGGATCTTTTCATTAATACTGTGTATTTCCTGGCTTGTCAGCATTTCACTTTTCTTTCTCCTGCTGCAGACTTGGATTTGGTTCAGAATGCCATATAGCTATGCAAAAACTGTAATACTGACATCTCATATGTCTGTTCCAATTATTTTCAATGAGAAGTGCTAATATAATTTGCTTCTTGGATCAACTTAGGGAATTCAAGTATCTTAATATCAAAATACCCTGCTGTAGCTTTGGTCTATCTTCCTCTCTCCATCACTTTAATTCAGACCAATTAAGAAATAGTATATGTATCTAATTATTGTCCAGGAATTTAGTGCAATACCAGTTTGTTGCCATCCCCCCCCTTCCCCTCCGACAGCCCTGAGGAGGAGGATATAGACACTAACGTCTACACTTAGGGAAGGACTCTAAAATCTTTCCAGGTTTCTTTCCACAGTGAGAGATTTTATCATTTAGCATTATTATGCTTTTCTGTGTGTTTTGTAAAATAAATAGTTTTTATTTCTTTCACTTTCCTCTGAGGAAAAAGAATTTTTTTTTTTTTAACCAAACCTGGTAGGGGGAGGGGTGGTGGCAACCTGCTTTTCCCTTCGGGGATATTTTCTTCCAATTTTGGCCAAACTGGCACACAGTTCTACACCATCACAGAAAATGAATCCTGTCTTCTGTCATATGCAATTTAAAATTCCCAGCCATACTTAAAAATGGGAATGTATCATTCCAACACACATCCCCAAATCACCTCATCTGGAACTTTGACTGTAGCAAGTGTTTATATCTTGTTCCTTTGAAGAAATTCAGATACAGAGAAGATACAGTTGATTACCCTGCTTAGTTTCACAATATAGACTCACCTGTATTAACCAAAGCAGAGAACTGTTTTACAAAGTAGTAGCTTTACAAATGTTCCTGTGAATACAACATCCTGTCCCAATCTCCTTGCTTGTGCTACTGAACTGTGATGTTGGTAATGTGGGAGTTTAGAAATGTCTGCCTTTACATCCCGGACATCATCAACACATCTGTGATCAAATCCTTATTTTGATTTACAAATAATTTCTTTCTAGACAGTAGATGACAGACTTGTTTATATATGAACCATATACTGAGTGGGGAGTTTCAATTTAAACTCAAATTTAAGTCCAAGCTTTAAGAAGTCCAAGCTTCAAGAAGTCCAAACTTCAACAAGTCCAAACTTCAACAAGTCCAAACTTCAACAAGTCCAAACTTCAACAAGTCCAAACTTCAACAAGTCCAAACTTCTGTATTTTCCTCCATGCCTGTGCCAATGGAAAAGGAAATCCTGCCTTCTCTTACATTCTCCTTTCTTATGTCCAGACAGAGTTGTGCACTTTGGACAAGTGAAATGAGACACAATGGGCACAGTGGTTGGATACAGAGAATATTTTCAGGAAATATAATAATAATTTAAAGTATAGAAGAAACTTTAGGAGCTCAAGAAATCAAATTGATAGCTCTCTGCCATTAGGAACTTGTGTTTATTCCTGTTAGGAGAAAGATGTAACAAGAGGCCAGAAAGAAACCCAAGAAAATCTGTTTAAGTATTACAGTAGAGGCTAATATCAAAATGAAATGCAAAGCATTGTAAAAATAGCTGTGAGAAAAATATTTTCCAGAACCAACCCAGGAAACATGATCAATTTTAGTTTGCTAACTTACAATAATATTCAAGCAAATCTAGGCTTGTGTTATCTATGACAGACCATACAGAAGCTTCTACAGCTCCTTATGCCATCTCTGGTGCCCTGAAAAAGTAATGAGATGTCACCTGAGATACTGTCTTGTAAAAAATGGTTCCTGGAGGGCTGCTGTGAACTTCTGGACCCAGAGAATTGACTCTTGCCTAGGAAAGCAGGAGAAGGATCCTGGAATTCTTTAGGGAATGAAGCCATCCATGAAACAAAGACAGTAATGATGCACATAAAGGCTCATAGAAGAAAAGGACAATTTTCTAGAGACAGAAACTGTCAAAGGCAGCCTTTCTTTGTCAATCAACATTTCTAGAAATGGTGATTTACTCGGCTGATTGGAGAGTCAAAAGCTGCAGGGTTTTAGTATTTTTGTATGCACACACAAGAAGTTCAGAGGCATATTTCATCAAATTATGTTGTTTTCATGTTATCTGTCTAGTAAGATCATTTCTAGTTCTTTTACTGTGTTTCCAACCAAAAAGTCCTTGTGATGTGTTTGAATCTTACTGTGAGTAGTGAAATTCACTCTGAGCAAATTCTGTTCTGCCAAGTGTTCAAGATGTTCTATAGCAGCTCTAAGTAAATTAGTCCTGAGAGCCTGAGAGAATTACATCTCCCAGATGAGTGAGATGTAATTCTCAAGTGAGGCATGCAGGCATCAGCTGCCAAGATTAGTGGTTCTCAGGGTTCTCATAACTCCTTGCCTAATTAAAGTGCAGCCACACAGCATTTGAAAGTGTACATGCAAACTAACTGGGACTGCTGTGGCTTAATGAACGGTGAACTCCCTAACAGCTGACACAAGCTGCTGAGAGCCCCACCAGCATCTCAGCTAAGCCACAGGACCAGAAACCTCATGCTGTGGCTGCCAGTGTGCCAGTGTGCCACCAAGCTTGCAGAGCCAGCTCTTCCCCAGTTGTTCAGCTGACTTCCCCAAGTATTTGCAAGGGAAATGTTCTCCCCTCTGCAGCTGTGGAGGTCAACAGCATTTGGTCAGAATTGCAGGTAACATGAAGGTGCCCCCACCACAAGCCTAACAAAGAGCGGAAAGGTGAGTATGGTTTTTTTTTTTGATGACTGGGCTTGTATTCTCAAGGCCTTCCCCAGGAGATGTATAATTGAATCAAGCAGAATAGGCACAACAGAAGGCAACTACATTTGTGCAGTCTGACTTATCTGAAGCTGCACAGTAAAAAACATGCCCTCCACTAAGCCCATTTTGTGAGAATGCAGTTCCTTGTCAACTGCTTCCCAAGATGATATTTTGCCAGGAAATTCAACCTGTCTATAGAACACCTTAGCACAGCAGTAGAAAGAACCTGAGCATTTCATTGTTGCTGACTTGATTAGAGTCAAAACAGTGAAATAATTGTAATCTATGGTGCTGAGTATCTATAGATAACACTTAACTATTCACATCTAACCTATAAGCTAATGTAAATACCTTACTAGCTGGCACTATTAATCTACTTAAAAACTATCTCTTTTCCTTACCATTGCTCAGTAGATACATGAAGGGATAAGCAAGATTACACACGTGATGAACCACACATGCGAGCTCAAGTCCTGTGAAATAAAACAAGGCAAAAACCTGCCAAGATATTAGTTTCCAATGAGCACAAATAGGTGGGGTAGTATTTTAGGAATTTTGATATGAAAATAAGTAGCCACTCCCACATTTTGGGAGAAATGGAGTTTTCTGCATCCCAGTACTTATGTCAACATCCAACCAGCCCCTAGGTTTATACCAGCTCATAGACAGGAGGCCTGTCTGAAAGTGACAGCGAAGGAGGAAATGAATCCACTGAAGCAGTGGATTCATTATAAAATCATTTTTCCACCCCCTCAAATGAGTTGTGGTACTGACAACTGCTTTTTACTGTGCCTACTCCACAAGAACAGTTCTCATACAAACTATTTCCCAAAACAGATAAAAACCCAATCTCCTAGAATGCCAGTTGAGAAGACCAGGAATCCCAAGGAATTACCACCACGTCTCACTCTAGTCTGCAAAATAATTCAGGTTTTATGAACTTGAACTATGGTATCAACATTTTTAACACTCAAAGGGTTTGTGTATTTCACCCCTTCCCAATGGGGAAAGGCTCAGTACTGAGTCACCACAAGGCTGCTGCGCTGTAGGAGCCAGGAACAGCACACAACAGAAGTGAAGCATCAAGAACCACCACCATCCTTCTGCACTGCCTCAAGTCCCTGGGATGCCCAAATGACTTTCACAGGTCAGCAGGCAGCATACTCTCCAGCTGACAGCACATCCTGCACAGCAGAGGGGAGGGCAGGAGGATGGCTTATCCCCCCTTTTCAGAAGGGTTGGTTGTGATGCTTTTAGAATTACTTTGTTTCACTCAAAGCGGGAGTCCTATAAAATTAGGCAGCTTAAATTCAGTATACATATTTTAAACCTGTTAAGGCATCTGAAATGGTCTTGGTGATCAACACTGAAAGATTAAGTCTTCCATATTGTAGTAGCTGCTGTTTTCCACAAAATCAATCAAAATAAACTGCATCTGAATGAGACTCTTTTATTAAAAATACATATCTTCTGTTTCACATAAAAAGAACCAACACTTAAGTAAACACAATTTAAAGAAGTTGGACAGGAACTACTAGAAAAAATACAGGTTCCTGTAATCCCAGAGCACCCAAACTTTGACTGCACAAGCTACAAATTAAAATCTTTCTGTTCAAGACCCCAAGTGCTTGTCCTGCATACAGCAGTGCCCACAAGGTGCAGCTGGTCAGAGGCAGGGGTGCTAATTGCTCCCCAGAGGCTCTTTCCTGGTGGACACACCTGCAGGATACATGTGTTCTCTCCAAATCCAGGGAGGCCTGTCACTCCCCAGCCCTGGTGCTGGGCACGATGGCAACCTTAGCAAAAAAAAATGTTTGAGTGGCACTCAGCTCAAGTGTCACAGGTTGGCCATCTCTTTCTGTAACAAAAGAATACAGCACAGCACTTCCAGGTAATTTCACTTAGGATCCAGCAGAAACACGTTAACAACAGCATTGATGAAAGAAAACCAGACGTGCTTCGGTGATAGAACATGATGCAACAGTCTTTTTGCTGACTGAAACCTACGCTGGAACCCACTATCTTCTGGAGCCCCACTTTTCATAACTCATTCATCTCTGACTTTTGGAAAGACAGTTTTCAATGCAATGAGTTATCAGCTTAGGCAGCAGCAAATACTAATTAAAAGTTCTGTGCATAAAAATCAAAGAATACAAAAGAGCTGTCAGAGGAATCTGCTATTAAAGTGCACAGAAAACAACACTGGCTAAACTTATATTCTTATAGAAAGCAACAGTTTGCCAGGCTGTCATTCTTGTTCTGGAGATACTGAAAATTCAGCTCCTTTTTAAGTCACCAAGAGACATATTCATCATCTCTCAAAAATGATCAAAATGCTTTGCAAATTCAGGCTCAAAGAGCATATCAAACACAGACTGTAACATTTACTGGCCAATCATAACTGAAGCAAGGCACAAAGAAGAAAAGACACTGAACTGATGCGGAAGCAGGATGACATTAAATCACAAACCAGTGGCCCCTTTGCTTTGACCTTACAAGGATATGGGCAGCTAAACCAGCAACAGTGTTGGACAGTCAGAGTAACAGCAAAGCAAAGTTCAGTTCTGAGGAAACAAAAAACTGGCTTGCATGTCACTGCACGTGTTCTAAGCCCATGCAAGTCATGATCTGATGAAAACAGATACTTCATACTCTCATACCTTGTAAACCTAAGAGAGTATTAAACTCATGTTTAGGCCTTTAGAGGCATATCTTCTTATATATTCCTTATTGTCTACAGTGTTAATTCCTTAAGACTGCTGTTTAATCAAGCACTCTGTCTTAAAGGCCTGTCACTTTACTGACTGTGCTGGGAATTATGCTGGAGATCAGCTTCCTCCGTCAGTCCACTGAAGTCCGAGATCTACCAGCAAAACCACAATCCTTCTTTACATACTGGTATCTCACAGATTTTAACAGAACAAGTTTTGCCCAGCACAGTATTTGTTTCTATTTCTAACACCTAGAGGAGGAAACTAAATGGTTTTCAGGACCTTGGCTGAATTTTTGGAACTGGAATTAAAATACTTGATTTTTTTAGAAAAACTAATTTATTCTGGGATTAATGAAATGCAAATATCCACTAAGCTCCAGAATGCCACCAATCGAAACAACTTTCCTTACTAGGATGACATCTTAAGATCTCAATTTACCAAAACCTGAGAGAATCAAATGCTTGCCTTAATTATAGAACTCTTCAACTCACTGCCATCAAATTTTCAAGTAATGTCAAAGCCCATACTGAAGAGCTTTGATCCTTAGGGCTCACCTGCTGCTCTACATTTTAGAAGGAAAAAAAGCAATTTAAAGACATCCCAGGTTTGGAATTTACAATCCTTCCTCATCCTTGTAGAGCTACAAGTTGAAACTCACAAGTAACTCAAAATCTCATCTTATGAAAAACAGGAATAGGAAACTTTCTGCATTTATGAGGTGGCAGAAGAAGAAATACTGTATTTTAAAACAGCTGAATTTAAAAGGTGTTGAAGAACAGGGCTGAAAAGGTTATGTCTTAATCAGTAATGAAATAAGCTACAGCATGAAAAGTCCATCAGCCATAAAGACCAACTCTGAAAAACACACAAGCTCATTGTTTCTTGTATATACACTTAAAAAAAAATATAGATTAAAAAAATCTCTCCCCAGGGTTGTAATTCCCTTTTCAGAGAGATATTGTTATAGCTTGTATACAGTATTTCAAAAGAATCTTTCATTGTCTTCAGAATTCTTTATGATTTTCCTAATCCTTTTTGCAGTAAGTAACATTTCTCTCCAGAACTGAATACTTTATATCCTACTTTAAAATCCATTTTGAAGAAGGCCTTCAAATAAAACATTCAAGGTTCTAACCACAATTTTTAAATACTAGTATTTTTTGTTTTAATCACAAAATAGATCTAGTGAATTTGCTAACAGTAAAAAACAGACTAGAAATAAAATTCACAAAAACTTTCTAGCCTCCAGTAATTCACAAAATGCTATTACAGCACAGAACAACATTCTCAGTTAAATCAGTTTTATTCCTTCTGATAGCCACTTTGGAAATAAAGGGTAATTTGGCACTAGTTCTGTTACAGAGGTTCTTAAGCAGGTATCTGTTTGTGTGTACAGTGAAAAACCAAGACCAGTGCACAGAACTGAATTAGTCTGCCAAACACCCTTTTCAGAGTACATATTACAATATGTGTGTCTGGATGAACAAGAAACTCGGTGAATCCCCTACACCCAGTTCCATTGCCTGCATCTGGGCAATACATGGGTGCAAGGGTTCTACAATGGGATCAGAATCTAGGAATTGCTTATCAAATTTCAAAGAGGTTCAAACCTGCTCTGGTATCAGTAAGCAAAAGGATGGATACATACTATTGTTAGTGTTCGGTTTGAGCGTTAGCAGCAACTTTGACTGTAGGGAGCTCAGTGTCAAAAAAAAAAAAAAGGAAAAAAAAGGAAAGGAAAGGAAAGGTCATCAGGAAGTAACAAAGAGACCAGAACAGCAACAGACTTGCTGAACTTGGGCCTCCATGGCTTTGAGCCTTGGGAAACTTGACCCTACAAAGGATTATGCTCAGTGCAGGGCAGCACAGAGAATCAAGCCTGCAATTTTCATGGCTTGAATGAACATAAGAACTTGGCTTCCAAGGCTTTGTCTCCTTAAGATGAATGTGTCACAACAGGAATGTCAATTTCTACGGCAGAGAGGCGAGAACGTGTGGAGTACGGCTGAGAGGCATAGCTGTGCATGCTGGGGGCGTGGGAATACAGGGGCTGCCAGAAAGGAGAAGGGAGGCTTTTGCATGCACAGTACCACAGGAACAGCAGGATGGAAGTGAAAAACAGACCACCAGCACTGGCAATGGCAATAAATACAGAGATATCAAAGCTAAAGACAGGTTCGTATTTTCTGTTCAGATAATTGTTATAAAAAATGACCCAGATGGATGGAGTGAGACAAATGGCACAGGCAAGCAGGAACAAGAGGCCGGCCACGAGATGGCAGCCTGCACTGTTTACCAGGCACTTGGCCAGTTTGACGTTTGGCACGCTTGTTACAAAGGCTGTGTTACACATGCCAATCATGCAGAGGAACAGAGCTGAGACAGCAGTAAACATACTCAGAGGAAGGGCAAACTGAAGAACACGCAAATCCAGCTGATCGACAGCCGTGTACCACTGTGGGTCATAGATCACACAGTCTCTGCTCCCATCAAAGCGCGCGCACTTAATCCAGAGTCCGGTGTAAATGGTCACATTCCTCTCATTCTTGTTGTATGTGTACAGTCTCATCTGCCTCCAGTTTGGAAGCAGAACTGCTGCAAGGAGTCCAGCTACTGAGGCTGTTCCACTGAGGAAAGCCAGTACGGTCGCTGCATGAACATCCCGGCAGCCCATATTTGCCCACAGAAGTTGTTTTCCTGCAATTAAAAATATAAAAGAAAATCATGGACACAGGACTAACTACAGCTGATTTGTGCCAGGTTAATAAACTTAGATGACAGCTGGTAGGCACTAACTCTCTGACACCCTCTTTGTCTGACACACTTAAGACAGTGGTAACACTACCACATTCATGCTTTAATGAAACGTCAGATTATTTAACAGACTGTTATGACTTCTCAGCTGACAGACTGCTAAAGTCGCTGTGTTCAAGATAAAAAGAAAATCTGAGTATACACAGCCTTTCTCCCTGTGTCACTTTGTTACAGAGTCCAGGTGAAGAAGGTGAATCACTGAGTGAGTACGATTTAAGTTCAACTGTCCTCAACTGGCAGCTCCCTGTCTTTAGCCCAGATACAATATCAGAGTGCCTGCTCAGTCCTACCATGCTGCTGCATGAGTAAAAGGGAGTTGCTGAAACTCTACATCATTAGACTGGCAAGGAATGCATATGTAGGCAGTTATACACATTTCATATAGGCCAAACTGTTGTCGAGAACTGCAAGATAGTGGCGGAGGCTCTGTTGAGTAATTTACTATGAATTTTTCAACAGCAACTAGCAGTTCTTCCAGACTAGTCCTGCCTTTCACAATCAACTGTCCAAGCACACAACTACAGAAAGCAGATGACTTTTCAGCTTTCACCTTTTCCACTTCAGAGTAAGTGTTAAACCTTGCTCTCTTGTTGAAGCTTCCTCTTCAATACAATCACTGTCTACATACCTACTATAGCCTCCTGCCTGCAGAGATGATGACTGACATCAATGACAGGTCTTTAAAAAACAAACAAAAACAAAAAGAGACTCAATTCAAGTTATCCCTTCTCTGCATGCTCAAGATATTTTGAAGATGCCTAATACATAACTGGCACTGAGCATTCACCCTAGAGTGTATTTGAAGCTGGACACTAAGAATTACAGTACCTAAAAATGAACAGATACTTTTCAAATTCTCACTGAGCAACATTCAGTTATAAACTCCTCCTGAAATTACTTCCAAATCATTATACTGCAATGTGCATATTTCTCTAAAGTCATAAACCAATTCCTTAAGTACCAGAAGTTCTACTTAATGCATACACAAGTAACTGAGTATCTGTATCACAGAAAGGTTACAGACATGGTTGCAAGCAAAAAGGCAACTGGATCTGATCCATCACTCTTCTTTTACAGCTGCAAACATCCAAGGACCAGGGAGCTCCAGTTTTCAGATAAAGAATTTCCTTGTATATTGGAAACACACTAAAAGCATTATCAAGTCATACAGCTAGCCAGCATTCTATTGATTTACAGACAAATAAATGAAGTCCAATTTGTTTCCTAAGAAAGCATTGGGCAATTATTTTATGCCATCTAACCCTAAAGAATTGCAGTGGAATGTGGGCACCATTAAGTGCTGATCACAATCTTCTAGAGAAGCGCTCTGGAAAGAAATAATGACAACCAAATTTATGCTAAAAAATACCTTATTTGTAAAAAGATGGCATTATATTGTTGCTAAGGATAGCTGAGTGTGGGCAAGCTACTCTTCTCACGGCAGTAAACTTTTCAGATGGTGGGTCATTAACAGGATACCCCCTGGGTAGGGGCACCAGAGAAGTATTTCCATCATGATTATTTTAATATGATGCTTAACCCTAGCTTCAGTAAGGTCACAGAATCAACTTAGAAGAAAATGGAACTATAAGCAATGAACTTGAGGGGTAAATCTAATATAGCATCAAATTTTGTTCTCCTCAAGCTTGATGCTTTTGATCGCCATAAAGAGCTTGCCTTTACCTGGATAAAAGTTCCATGCAGACAGTGCATACTCCAATACAGAACTATAGGAGAACCAGCTGGAATAAACACGAGTGACCATCTTCAGAAACTTGCTGTTTCTGAAAATTAATTTGCAGTAGTAGATTACTGAAAATAGGCAAGTCATCCATGATCCCTTCTATCAGGGGAGACCCTAACCCATCTTGCAGATACTGCTGGCTTTATGACTGTTGTTATAGCTTCAGATACCTGATGAAGACAGTAACAAAACAGGTATTGTCTCAATTAAGATGGCTCCAGCATACTTACCAGCAGTGTCCTCAAATCAAGAGAAACCTTAGCAACTTCTCTAAGTAGGAAAAAAGGTGTTACTGGATCTAAGAAACAGAACAAAGAAAGAATCAACAACACATTTGTTTCATGCAATTTCAGCAACAGCATTTACACTGCAATTCAGGAATTAGGAATACCAGATATGTTTGCATTAGACCAACTCCATCACCTTTTACAATTTCCTCTCTTTTAAAAAACAAAAGTCAAACTACCCTTTTTTTTCTTTCTTCAGTTTTTTCCTCCAGAGCTTGTTATCTATCTATTCATCTCAACAGATAAGAAGGGGTCAAAAAACTGCCTTTCTTATGGGTGTTCCAAGACACAGTTTGCATCTTGAATTTTGTATTTTTAGCAAAAAGTCCTTAAAAAGTCATACAGAATGTTTACTTCAGATGTTAGGTTCAAGGCTGCACTTAAACAGCAGTGAAGAAAGAGTGTAATGATTATTTAATGTCAGAAAACAAAGCACAGGCTCTAACTTGTTTATACCCTTGTGGTTCTCTATTCCTTCCTGCCTTCTGTATGAAGGTTTCAAGGAAATGGGAGAAAGACAGGAAATACTTGTAATGCCTTTTCAATGGCTGTCCAGCTTTTCCAGAGGAAAAGATCCTCTTGTGGATTTTCTACACCAACATCTAAGTCCCAAGATCAACTCTGCAGGTAATAATAGGTAAATCACTTTACTACTGGACAGCATCAGACCTCCAGCTATGCCCGTATGTGACTGTTAAAAGCTACAATCTAAAGGAGAATTCGTTGAGCTAACATGTACAGAGAGTGTTTATTCTAAACTACCCATATCAAACCCTGAAATATTATAAAATTCATATATGAATAGGCTCCATCACCTACAATAACATCAAAGACATTCTTCTATCAAACTATCTAGACAAGAAAGAGACCTTACAACACAGTCATGAACCTCAATTTTTTCACTAAATGAGAAAGAGAGCATCAGATTTGGAAACTCATTAATATGAATGCTATTGCACATAAGACACAGAAATGCAGATGCACAGCTTGGAGCAGCAGGTTGTGTTCACTAACATTATTGACTAATTTTCAAGCTTTCTGTGCACTTTGCAGCTGAAGCCAAGATAAACACACAGACCTCCCTCTGCAGGTTCACACCCATGAACAACCACAACAACATAATTAAGTAGAAAATTAGTACAAGCAAACAAAGCTGTCAAAGGGAGCTGTGCCCAGCCCAAGAGTCCCTCCCATTAAATGATGAAACCTGTGTTGTAATAAACAGATACAGAGCAGCTATGGAATATTCTACGATATGCAACTAATTTCTGCAGACATGGAGTTTCTTTTGATTTTCTCTTCCTCCCTTTAGTCCATATGATTTTATTGTCTGTCCCTGGTGGTGCTGAACAACCAGGGACCTCAACCACTTCTGAACTAGTTGTCCAAGGGAAGAAAGCACACTTTGGCTAGACAAAGCCCTGCCTTGCCTTAGATTCTCAGCTTCAGCTTTTTCCATCCCAAGGATTTTACAGCTGTACTATGCAAGGCTCTTATATCTGATCCACAGATGTTACCAGTCCTAATAGCACTTCAGGGACAGATTTTACCTCCTATTCTAAAGATCCATGTTCCTGTAATGAGACGTTGGCTAAAGCTGGTTAAAAATTGGTAAATCATTAATGTCCCACAAGATAAAAAAATGAAACAAAGACAAAAAGGACATTTACTATAGACATAATGCAGAAAGGAGTAAAACCAGCTCTGATGCCTTGCCTGGCCTTGAGAAGACCACGGTCTGGGAACCATCACTGTTTTGTAAAGCCCGATAGGAGAGAGAGATCACAGTACAATTTATCAACACAATTTATAAATAAACGGATTATCTAACTGTCCACAACAGTATTATCAGTTTAAAATTTATTATGAGTTTTGAGTAAATGGCTGCGAGAAGCCGGAGGCCTAAAGCTCTCCGGTTTCAAGGGACTGGTTCAGAACCAGTGCCACCACTCTTTTTTTTTTTTTTTTTTAATTCTGGGAGTCAATCATGCAGTTCTACATTCTACAAAACTCCTTTTAAAAATAAATCTAGGTGTACCGTCTTAGAATTAACGATCCTAGCTAACAGATGAGGACATCCAAGAAAAACCTGGAGCACGGTAATAACTGTTCTGAATTGGAAAGAGCAGCTGACGCACGGAGGGAACACGCAGGTCTCCCCGGGGAGCGCTGCCGCCCCTCGCCCGCGACAGCGCTCGGAGCCTGCCGCACTGCGATCCCGGACTGCCGAGGGACGGGGGGAACGGGAAGTGCCGCAGGGACCGGGATCACCATCCCGGCGGCGGGCNCCGCAACTCCCGGCGGCCTCTCCGCGGCTCGGGGCTCTCCGGCTGCAAGCACGAGAGAACGTGGAGAACGGCCCAGCCCTGGCCGACAACGCCGATGCTCTAAAACACATCCCTCCCATTAGCCAGCTTGCCGCAGGTCGGAGGAACCTGACTACAGCACGCAGCTCCGGCCCACGGCGGACAGCTTCAGTCAAGCCATGCTGGCTCATTCCACACCGCCACGCCCGCCTTTATATGTGAGGTTAAGAACGGTGTTCGTTACGTCTGGAAAAAGCAAAATGTTGTTTTCATTTATGAAACAGCCTGCAGCAAAGGAGGCTCAGGGGTGATGTTATCACTCTACAACTCCCTGCGGAGGTTGTAGCCAGGTGGGCGCGGGTCTCTCCGCGGCAAGCGGCGACAAGATGAGAGGGCATGGCCTCAGTCTGTGCCAGGGCACATTCACACCGGACATCATCGGGAATTTCTTCTCAGAGAGGATAATGGGCTGCCCAGGGAGGGGGAGGGTAGAGGTGTTTAAGGAAGAGTGGACAGGGAACTGAATGCCGTGTTGGAGTTCACAGCCTGGTGTTTGATCATTGGTTAGGCTCAATCTCACAGGTCTTTCCCAATCTAATTAAGTCTGCAATTCTGTAAAATGGAGTATCAAAAATTACTGACAGCCTATTCTTAGCGTTAGTAAAAACGTATTAGCTCCAAACACAGTAAAATTAGAGAGAAATCACTGTAAGAACCAATACCAATGACAAAAGAAATGCATTATAGGAAACCATAACTTTTCTTCCCAGTGACTGCTTTAAACAAAATTTAAAGAAGCAGAGTATGATACACATATTACAAAACAAAACTAAACCAAACTATAAGCCTTTAATGTATTCAGTCTTATTTTGCTTTACAATCAATTTAATAGCTTTAAAGTAGAAAACACCCTGACAATAAAGAACTTGATTTTTTTCAAGCAAAATGTAAGTGTGCCTTCTTGTGATACAAAATCTGTAACACTAAATATTCCCAGAAATGTATAGCTCTGTTGAGAAGCAGTCATTTTCTTCACCAAAACGTAACATAAACTCAACAACTCCATAAAAGGAAGGAATCACAAATTAAGCATGAAAATTTGGAATCAGGACTTATACAACTGAGATGACTACAGTAGGCAATAGCAGATGTCAAAAAATCCTCCAAAGTATGCTAAGCACATACTTTGGTCTTTACTCTCTTGAGCTTCATAGCCAACATAAATAACAAACTTTGCCCTTTTCCTCACTGTGCCTTACCCAAGTGCCTTAACAAATGGAGGGAAGCAGGCAGTGATGGAAAAGGGAACAATTAAATGGAACTTCTGCACAACAAAGGCTTCATGTGCATAGTAAAAATACTAAAATGCGTTGGATCCATCCAGGAGTGCTAGCTTCTATTCATTTGTTCTTCTTTGGAAGTTTGTAACAGTAGGAGTTTCTTTTTCCGATATTCTTCATTCACCTGCTCTGCTTGCTCATCTATGGATTTTCTTATGCATGTTTTGAGTTCCTCAATTCCTTCTCCAGTATATGTAGATATAGGAATTACCTCTCTGAATTCAAGAGTATTTGCTGGAATCATTTCTTCCTCTATTAAGTGTAAGAAGTCTGAAAATTGTATTGAAAGAGTTAGTACAATCCCCAAATACTGTATCACTACAAAGCCCAGAAAATCCCATTAAATGTAGAAAATAATAAATTACAGTTATAAACATAACTGCAATTAATATGCACATTATCTGCTTAATCAGTCTTTTTAAAATATAGCTAAAATCTCAGAAGACAAGCACTAACATAGCAGTTATACCACTCTTAATGCTGCCATGAGAAGATTCTATATGCTTCCAATCCGTACAAAGAAATCCCAAATTGCAGATTATGGGAGAATATGGTCTTAAGCCTTTCTGGTTTCTACACCAGAAAGAGAAAGCAAGTCAACCCAATGTAACTGCAAAACTGAAGTAAACCTACATAGACCTGCCCAGAATTTTCATGTGTTTAGGCCAGAGTCACATGACAAATGCTGTAAGGGGACCTTCTATGCAGGTAACTCTTATTCCAGACACCTAGACTGGAAACTTACTGTCCCATATCATAGCTGGGAAAGATCATCTGGGATATCTACACTTTATTACAATCCTTTCCCAACACTGAAGCCATTCCAAATGCATTTAAACAGAGCTCTAAATGCAGGAAGTGATTTTAAACTTACGTTCAAATAATAAATTTAATAGCTGAATTCAGTTTCAAACAACTCCTTGCCAGTGCAGAGTTATCCTGATGAAATCTTACTACTACTTCTGATGAAAGTTATTGTTGTAATTTCATTTACCCTGAGGATTCTCTAGTTGTGTCATAAGTTCATCCAAGTTATCCTTTGCACAAGGCAAATCCATTTTATTAATGGCAAGAAGTGCAGGCTTAGTTACAAGTTCCTCTTTGTACAGCTCCAGTTCCTTAAAAGAAAAGTAAATTTTCGTTAGTAAGTATTTGTAGTTTAACAAGTGCTACTTCAGTTTTATATCTCCTCTCTCATTTTTTTAATTGCCTAAATGCCTTTCTTGCCTAAGCAGCTGTGAGTTTGACTCAGGTGCTCAAGGCTGATACATTAAAGCAGTCTGACAGAAGAAAATAATGTTCAGTGATTCAGTCATTTTTTGCTCAAAGACAGATTTCGGGTAAAAAGGCTAGCTCATTCTGAAATGCCTCTTACAAAAATAATGACAGTTTTGGTTTTAGTTTATTCTGATATCCATGAACACAAAATCAGTTTCAGAAACAAGTTGGACCGATAAAAAATGTAAGAAAATAATTTGGAGAGTGTTATAATTCTTTAACCTTCTAGTAACAGAAAATCACAACCATGAATAAACTAAACAGCAATACCTGAAATTTAGAAGGTTCATCAACTTAAATCACACAGTTAAGAGCTAAATTTGAAATTATCCAATATGTATTATTTTAATCACAAGCAGAGTTAAGAGATGGAAACAGTGAATATCTGCAAAGCTGGGGCCCGATGTCTCTCCTCTGTTAGGATATGCAGTAAGGGCATCAAGGCAGGGATTTAACTGTAACCATGTATTTCTACTTCTTAAAATGCTACTGGGTTAGGGAACTGAAAATGATGTGTCTTTTTACCTTAACTGTAAGAAATATCCCACATGCTGCATAGATGAATCAATTTTATGATTAATTATGATTATTACCCAACATAAACTAGAGTTGTTTAACCTGGGTAGGAAAAAATAAAGACTTCATCATTTTGGAGAATCTCTTTGTTAACTGGCCTGAATATTATAAATTCAGAAGACACAGTAACATTTGAATGTTTCTTGATCAAAACTGAGCCATTTTCTTGACTCAACACATAACTACAACTGTCAGATAGGAAGATGAGAACTTACCTTTGTCAGAAGCAGTATCGTTTCAAAGGCTGTTCTGAACTGAGTCTTGATAGACAGCTGAAAGCCAGAAATATCAACCTGAAAAAGTTACACAAAAACAAGCTTTGTAGTGTAAAATTATGTTATGGTATCAAGGTACTCTCCATCAACTATTTTGCCCTGGAATGTCCATAGCCATGTGCTCACTCCTGAAAAGTAACAGAGGGCAACTATACACAAGAAACATCAGACACTGGAGGCACAAACCAGTTAGTTCTGATATAGTGTTTCTCAAAGGTCTGGTTTTTAAACTTCTTATGGGGATCTTACAGAAAAAACAATTATCACTCCATACTTTTGTTATGCTTGGAACACTTCATTGTTCTAAATTAATTGGAAACTTTCAATGATAAATTCTATTTAAGAATTTAATTTATCATTAGTCATTTGAGCGTTCCATTCTGTAAACAGAATTACAGCTATATTTATCATAAATCATGCAAATTACAAATGATTTTCAAAATTCCCACTACATTGCAATTAAAATGCATTTTCTTTATTTCACTGCCTTTGATTTTCAATAAACTGTAAATTTTATTTAACTTACCACTAAGAGAAGCTGTTTGGTTCTTTCTACATGTTTGAGAAATTTGTGGCCCATCCCTTTGTTTGCGTGTGCACCTTCAATCAGTCCTGGGAGATCAGCTACTGAAATCTAGGAAAAAAAAAGTTTCAAACAAAATACTTCCAGTAAGCAAACCCAAGTACTTTAAACTATCAACAGGGATTATAATTTTACATAAACAGAAGAATCCAGACAAAATAATATGCATTGGCTGTTTCAATGTATCTACAGTCTGTCATTAGAAGCAGATAAAACAAAATACAAACCTGGTGCTCCTCATGTACCCCGTCTAATTTTTTTAGCTGTCTGCAAAGTACAAAATTGAGGCTAATAATACCTCAGCAGAGATCTTACAAAATGTAGTACTACCTGAGAATAAAAGAGACTCTGAAAGGTCAGTAGCTTAAGCTATCACATTTGTACAGAACTCAAGCTGTCACCAGAAAAGAAAATAAAGCCTGTCCCTTGTGGCTATGGAGTGTCATTACTCCAAATACAAACCCTCTTAACATCGCTCCCCTGAGCATGAGAAGATACAAGAATTTGACTCCTGCTCTTCAGCTCAAATGAGACTTTGATTAGTCAGTCAGCTTCCAGCCAGAGCCCAGCAAAGACTGCAACAATGGACAGGGACATTGTCATTTTCTCTGCTGGCTGAGAGGGCTGTTGGACAGCTGAGGCAGACCAAAAAAGAGCAAAATAATAATGAAACACCCAAAATAGTAACTCACAGAAAGCTAAGACAGAGAGTGAAGTAAAGAAGAGCAAAGGTAGGGTCTTCAGTCTCTCCAATGCTCATTTAGGCAGCAACTGGATTAAACTGAACGACGCCTGAAGCCAGCATATCATAAAATTTCCAGCGTGCCACCTACTGCAGAAGGGGGCTCAGATACTCTGGTAGAAATCCTAAGTGCTTCTGCTACTTTTCACAAACTGGTACTGAGACCTGAAACCCAACTCATACACAGATCCTCTACCTTTGTGTGTTTTCTTTTCTTTAAGTAGTAATGACAGACAGTACCAGGTAATTTGCACGTATTTTCTTTTTTATAATGTGCTAAGATAAAATAAGCAAACTGCTACATATGTCTTTAAAAATATCAGTGTTCTGTAGAAAAACTGAATCCTCGTTCCTTGAGTGATACAGGAAAGACACCTCAATTACAGATCTTAATTACATTGCTTATGTTGTTTCAGTTTCAGCAGTTGCAATAAAGAGAGTACTTCCTCTAACTCCTAGAAGTTCCCTGTGATCAGAATCACTAATTCCCTCGACTTTAGAAGAGGTATTTTGTCCATGTATATACCCAACACTGGTATAAAAACCATCAACTGTAGAAATGGCCATCAATGAGGATCACTGGCTATGCCAAGAGAAAGACTTCAGAAACAAAAGCCAGGAGTGCAAGTAGATCTCTTGCTGGAGAAAGATACACCAGGTAAGAGCAAGAGATTCTCATTCAGGGCAGACAGTTTTTTGAAAGGGCTATGAAAAATCCTGTTTACTTGCAGCATAGCTTTCTAGGATAAGCTACTCTAAACTAGCAGATGAAATGAATAAAAAAAAAAGATCCCTTAAGACATATTGCATCTCTACATGGGACCAGACAAACTAGACTTACTTCCTTTAACACACTTCCTTTGTTGAAGTTTGTTAAGTGAAGGTTTCAAGCATCAGCTACTGAATTTCCCTAGCAATATTACTTCTGAAAGCAAAACCAGTAGTTTTTTGTCTTTTCATATTGGAGGGTTATGTTTTTCTGGTTAACTCATCTGAAACCCTTTTATGCACTCGCCTTTTATCTTGAAAGTGATAAGTCCAGTGCTGCACATATCATACACTTCAAAAACAAAGTAAAAGCACATCAAAGAAGATTCAAGCTTGAGGAATGAAAATGATTGCTGCAACTTTAAGTGAAGTTGGGGTCCAAAACCTATTATTAAGAGTCTCATTTAGCACTGGGTTCCCCCTCAGTGGATACTGTAGAACGGATTCCAGGCACCACACAATTATCTGCCAACTTTTATCTGAAGAAGCTGGGTGGAACAGAGTTCACAAAAATTAAAGTGGTAGGGCCATAGCTCCACCAGTCTTCCAGAACTGCAGTACCACAAAAGGTACTGGACCCAGGTGCCTTACCTCTCAGGTAGTGCACTATCCTGGCTGTTCAGGTCATCACTGTCACATCATATTATTTTACTTTTTCATTAAAAAACCCAACCCACCAAACAAAAAAAAACCCTAGACCCCAAAAACCAAACCAAACCAAACAAAAGCCGCTAACACAAAAAACCAAAAGAAAGAGCAGCCAACCCTGAAAGAAGTTATGGTAACAGGGTTATAATCACAAAATTCCCTGCCATTCACTAATGTAGATCTTCAGCTATTGGACAAATCTGCTATTATTTGCAATCCATTGTGAAAATTATTCACTCAGTCCAGAGCTCTCTGTATAGGCAACTTGCAGAACATTTGCTTCTTCTACATAAAGATAACAAGTGGGTCTCTGAAACAGTGATTTTTTTCCAAGTCCTAAACTTGTTAGAGTATATTAGGACACAGCAACCTCAATTCCATAAACAATTTCATACCTCTAAGATTATAAGGCAGGACTAGAACCAAAGGAAGGAGGTAAGGGAAAATGAGAAGCCATTTAATAAAGTGACTTGAAATAAGCTCTACATCATATTACTGTATTTGGCCATGAAACTCACTTATTATTATTTCATAAAACAGTAATTTTCCCGCAAGTCCTGTTAAGTCCATGCAATTGCATTTGACATGCACACATTACAGATAAACATATGGAAATACCTACAAGTTTTCCTGCTCTTTCTGAAATTCTGTTAAGCAACATAAATAGTCACTCTACATACCTTTAAAAAAAAACCAGAGTGAACTTTCATACCAACCTGCTTATAATCCGCATACATGATCCTTCCTAGTTCAGGCTGGATTGTTGTGACTGTGGCAAGGGGATAGGAAGAAAACGAAAACTGGTTTTAACATTTAAAAAAATGTTATTGCTATAAAACATTTAAATAGTGTAAGACTTTCTCAGTGTATTTAATTTAAACAAATGTGCAGTAGCAAAAAGATAAAATAAGGAAAAGGAACAAAGAAAAAGCAAAATAAGATAGATGAAAAAAGATCCAATGCTTCACCAAGTCTTCTCTCTTTCTGCAGTTCTGTTCCAGTCATCACAAAAAGGGAACAGTAAAGGTAGAGAAGTGCCAGACACAAAAATAATTACTTAGATCATGAATTACCTTTCAAACAGGGAAAAAATAATGAAAGGTAAAGTGGGATTCTTCAAACTGAGAAAAGGCTGTAGAGAATTAGGAATGGTACAAAAAGGTCAGTAGGAATTATCAGTACTTGCACTCTTTAATTAAAGAAGATTAGATGACTAATCCTAACTTACTGATAGAAAAATAACAAAAAATTTCTGTCCATTTTTCAGTGGATAGATTAAAAACCAAAAATCTTCTCTGTTGCAAGTGGTAGCAAATTCCAAAGCATACAAGATGTTTATGCAATGGAACTTGACAGTATTCAGTAGACTGAGGATATTACACACCATAGGAGTCTCAGCTGCAATAAAATGAGCTGAGATGAAAATAAATGTTAAACAGAACCTGCATTAACAGGTTGAAGCACTATGGGGGTTATGAAAAACTGAGGTGGGTAAAGGAACTGGATACTGAAGCAGCAAGTATCTCCTTGAATTATTTCTTAGAATAAAAAAAACAGGCAACATTCCTATACCCTAGTCTTTATTATAAACCTTTATTATAAGAAAGTCAGTGAAAAGACTTCTTTCTCTCAGGAAATATTACTGCACTAAAAATAAGAGTATGAACTTACACGCATAATTTGCAATCTCAGGTTTGGCATGAGAAATCTTGCTTAACAAGGATGACTTTCCCGCATTTGGAAACCTAGAAGGAAACTCAGGATTTATATACTGGCCTATGTGGTTCCTGTATATTTATTTCCAAAGGTATTCTTCAAACTCAATGCTATCAACTCATTTTTGTACTCATCTACTCAGACTATTTTTTTTTAACAAAATGAACAAACCCCAGATCATTATGATTTATTTTTTGACATCAAGTCTGAATAATTTTTCTGAATCCAACAATACTTCCTAAGGATGCAGGCAGGAGAGTTATGTAAATACATGTGTAATAGATTTAGGAGAAACCTTTCAAAGTCACTCAGACAGAAATACAGCATTACCATCCAGGTATACTTGAATTCAGGCTTCATGTGCTATAGTTAATTTTGTAAATTATGCTTGCATTCTAAAAAGCTGTCATGCTAATATATCTTACTGGTTAGATTTACAGTCTCTTAGCATACATATCATGGTTTATGAAAGTCTACAATTGAAGTACCAGTGGTACCTAAGCTAACATAGCAGAGTAAACTTAGAGAGAGTGAGACTGTGTTTATAGACACACACATGCACAGGTTATGTCTGGGTTTAGGGCAACGAAGTTGTATGAGGGATTCTGAAATTAGTACTAACCTGTTTTGTTACCACCAGGGAAGCCCTAGGAGCTGGTCTGTGCACACCTGACTGCTATAACATTTTCCCTTTACAAGGGACAGCTGTACCTGCATACTAATAAAGTGTTCCTTAAGGGATACACCAGCTTTTACAAAAGCTTCTTCACAGAATACATCCACCCACTGAAATGGAAACCTAAGTTAAGACTGAAATTGTAACACCCACTTGTTTTAAAGATTAACCTGAGCTGTGTAAGTCACAATAGCCTTGATCCATGTAAAACCTGAAGTCAATCCTGACATCCAAGGACAGAATACCATCCTTACTCTTGGCACATACTCCATCCAGAAAAGTCCACACAAGATTTGTGTTCCAGTCAAATTCACAAATATTTATCACAGCATGATCAAAGAAAACTGTCTACAGGCAACTCAACACAGCCACAAAATACAAAGGACTTGTCCCACAAAAAACTAAATACTCTCCACTTGAATACATGCAGAACCATGGCCTGTTAACAAGGCTGGTACTACATTACAGGCCTTTATAAGGGGGCTGTACACACATCTTTCTTAAAAAATGAAAAGCAACCTAATGACTCTTGTTATAAAAGGGAACTACTGAGTGTACTTTTAATACACTCTGATGTTGAAAAGTCCCTTAAAGACATTCCAGAAGGTTACTCTGGTCATATCCTCAAGTGAGCACTTTGTTTCCACTGAGGTACAATATGTTCTTTGAAGTTTAAATTGCAACCTAGACTAACACATCACAATCTGTACCCAAACCTGATGAGCCTTTCTCAAGTCTACATGTGTTTTTTCACCTGATCTAATAGCAAACCACTCACAAAAATAGTAAAAATAGCAAACACAAAGAGATCAAAGTACAACCACAAAATATCGGAGGCTGATTCATACTCTCAGTAAGAAAATATATGCTTCTCTAATTGACTAATAATGATTTTTGTATCCATTTTGAAGGCAAACTGTCAGCTAAAATACAAGATTAAAGAAGCATCACCCTCATAAAACTCCTATAAACATAAAACATTGACAAAAACAAGAAAAAAATTCTGTCATGTAATTACTGAAGACCAATTGAAAACTAAGTAACTTTAGAGAAATTTTATATTAACAAATTTATTTATAAGAACAAAAAAGAAAAATATAGCTAGAAAACTCTGCTGTCTTCAAGTTTCCATTCTTTATTGGTATATACCAACTAGACTATTTCTACCTCAAACTCACCATCATTTCATGTTTGTTTTTTATTAATAAGGACCACAGGCCTGATTTATGTTAGCAGATGCTAAATAGAACAATAGCTGTACTAGGTTCTTGAAAGCTTTCTCCAAATAAATATATGTTTATCTGCATTGTTATAAAGCAGCAACACTGATAGGCAAGTCAAACTGTTCTAGTTTGTAAGTACTTCCTTCCAACGTTCCAAGCTTGTTTTTTGGGAGAGTAGGAAACACAGCCTCTGGAATTCTCTTTGGAATTGCTACAGAAAGAATCTACTTGTGCCAGTGCCATGATGTTAAACATACAATATTCAGTGTTCTTGGCTGTTTTGCACCTCCTGTTTACTTTACAAATGTTGTGCTAATAATATTGTGGCAATCACTGCAACTGCTAAATACAATTACATTGCTAATTATATATTACCCTGGTTCATGAAGCCCTTCACTCATCAAAACATAACAAATACTTTAAAAATGTTAAAATTAATTTAATAGCTTTATACTCAATCTGATTTTTTAAAACTGCAAGTAACTTACGTGACAATGCAAATGTACAATTAACACTCATCCTCCAGACTCTCAAATTTCTTTGAAATTGAATTTGAAATGTACTACTTTGTTTTCTAATGCCAGTTTTCAAACTACAATACTTACCCAACTAAGCCAACATCTGCTATAAGTTTCAAATCAAGATGAACAGTTCGCCTCTGACCTTTGCAAGGCAGGAAGTTTGTAGCCAAAGAGCCTCCGAGTCCTCCACGAGCTGCTAAGAATCTTTCTCCTGCTGCATTAAGCTCTCCTGAAAATAAATTCATTAGTGAACAAACACAATCCCCTGCAGTAGTTCAGTTGTGATTTTCCATTTAAATGTCTCCAGTTATGAGACAATTTTCTGTATGCTTCCTTGCAAGAACTGTGCCCTCAAGGTCATAGTGATTTTCCTTGTTTTGGAAACAAATGAAAGCCATCACACCCCAGTATCGTTCTCTGTCACACAGTCACCTCATGAAAAGTGCAGGCAGGCAAACTACGGCCAAGATGGAGGTTCTGAAGCCTCCAATATTTGAATTGAAGAATGCAAGGAAAAATATGCATTGACAGAGCTACGTCTCCCTTCAGATGTTCCATATTTTTGCATTAAGATGCAGGCTGTGATATCTCCCTTAGGGTCAGATTAAATAAAACAACAAAAAACCCACAACATTTGGGTATCATTAGCCACTGATATTCCTACACCATAAACAAATCTTGCAATACATCCAATTTAGTTAAACATCCAAACTAGGACAATTTGTGAATTTAGTTTTAATTCTGAACAGTCTGAAAAGAAAAACTCTTGAGAAACTTCAAAGGAACTGTTGAGAGCTATTCCAAGAGCACTGTATTGAAAGAGATCTTCCTTGTGAGTAAAAAACAGATATGCATCTTAAGTAACCTAAAATGTTGACATTCAGCAAGGATCCTTGTCTCCTAAACATTTTTGTAATTCAGTAAAGATATAGGGACACTTGGCTTTATGAAGACATAATTTATGTGAGGCCATGAGTGGTTCTGTGGAGGATCAACACAGCTTCCATCCTTTAATTCGTTTCCAATGGCAAAGGACTTGTATGTAGTGATATAAGCCAACTACTGCTAATTTCTGGAAGAGGTCCCTGCTTTTCCATCAATTTTTACAGTGTATTTGTCAACTCTTTGGCCTAAGCAAAGAAAACCAGACACTTTAGAAAACGTGCAGCCTTAAAACATCCTGGTATTAGAAATCCACTAGATGTTATCAGTAAACGTGACAAACAAAACAAAGCAAATGTTCTTACCAATCTGCTTCCCATCATCATCAAGAACTGAAATTCCCAAAGGCACGTGAACTTCACAATCTTTTCCTTTTTCACCTTTTAGAGCTTTAACACTGGAGAAATTGAAACAGTCTTAGTAAGTTAAGCTGACATTTTTCTTTCTGGAAAAGTTGTGAATAACAACTTGCATTAAACAGACTCATACCTGCTGTTGGCTCCTGTTCCAGCTACAAATCGCTTCTGGGGATATTTCTCCCTAATGCTCTTTAAGGTAGTCCTTTCTCGGGCGACGAACCAAACATCACCACCTCTTCCTCCTTCCCCTCCCAGGTTAGGATAACCCATTCCACCAGTTCCTCCTCTCACATAGACCCGCAAATCGTCTATGAAGTTGCTGTACTAATAAAACAACAGTTTCAACAGCAGTTAACTATATTCTTTTGATATGTCGCTTCGTAGAAACGTGTGTAAAATAGCTTGGATAGATCTTTGATAGCAATAGATGAAACTTTAGAAAGCAGAGCGTAAACCTCCAGTATAGTTTTTAATCAACGTTTGGCGTGACTTCCCCGGCAGCGACACGGTGCGCAGGGCCGCGGGCAGCGCCGGAGTCCCGCGTGTGCGGCCACCGCGGGGCATCGCCTCCGGCCCCTGCCGGCCGCCGGGCACTGCGGGCCGGGCACTGCGGGCCGGGCACTG